>VZTD01001487.1:404500-528684 GCA_013397725.1 Rhagologus leucostigma | reverse complement strand
TGCGGGCGGGGGGGCTGACATGGCTTTGTGTGCTTGATGCTCCCCTGAAAACAATTTGTATCCTGTTAATAGAATTAGTAAATATTTGTAGCTCCCTTTGAAGCCTGTGTCCCCAGGGGAAGTCTGGGGGTGGGGGGGGCGCAGAGAAATTAGAGACAAGTTACTGATTTAGTCGTCCTGGCCCCTTCCCCCCGCCTCTCTCTTTCATTTTCCCCCTCCTTTATGAAGACACTAAACAGACAAATTGGAGGTTTGAAACGAGGCTTGTGCTGGTGCCTGCGGAAGTGACAGGGGTGGTACTCGGGGGCCTGAGAGCTGCTAATGCAAAAGCCATTCACATCTAATGACCCCATTTGGGAGCCAAGTTCCTGAGGGCTGGGGGGCCCTGCCAGGCACAGAGCCCTGCGATGGGCAGGTGCCCGGGGGGCTGGCGGGGCTCTTTGGCAGGGCACTGCCCCGTAGCATGTGGGGGTGGCTCCAGACAGCAGGATTTGCCTCGTGGGACTGTTTCCTGGGGCCTTTCAGCTCCATCACCCTGAGTAACCATAAAGGAAGATGTGTGTGTGTATAATTTCACTTGTTCAGATCACAGAACCACAGAATGGTTTGGGTTGGAAGGGACCTTAATGACCATCTCACTCCAACCATCCATAGACCAGGCTGCTCCCTCTCCTTCCTGGTGTAGGATTATAAACCAGTAAAGGACAAAGGAAGAAGAAAGTGATCTCGGATCGGAAAACTGAGTCATGTAGGGCTGAGACGTTTCATTTCCCGTTATTATTCCTCATTTCTTTACAGAACTGCACAGATGCACAGGCTGAGCTTAGATCACCTGCAAGTTTTTAGGGGGTGGCTGTGTTCCAGCTCTCTGCCTCCAACAGCTGGCAGTCAGAGTCCCTGTGAGTGACAAGGGCCACCCAAAAGGAGGCTCAGGTTTGAAGCGGGGGAAATTCAAAGAGCTGTTAGCATCTCCTGATGGCAGCGTTGCTTGGGAGTGATTTTGACAGGCTTTGGGGGAAGTTTGTACCAGTTATGTTACTTTAAGCCTGTGTTGTGCCACTGTTTAGGGAAACTCTCACCAAGTTCAGAAATCCACCCAACTCCATAGATCGGCGATCATACAAAGCTCTTGGCAAAGCAGCTGAGCTCTTACAGGTGAAGGGACTTGTAAAAATGCACATCTGAAGTGAGCTTTTGCCTTCCCCACAGTCTGTAAACAAACTGCTGGGTGGGGGCAACCGGGGGGGACACCACATCTCCTGCAAACCGCTGGGGTTGGGTTGGAAACACCTTGTGCAAGAGGAGCTGCTGTGCTCCAGGTGTAGTAGAATCAGATAAACCTGCATCTCGGTGCCATTCCAAATTAAACTGGTTGGACTCGAAAGCCTGTGTTTTGGGGGTTCAGTGTCTGTAATATCAATGCTTTCCATGAAGCCGTGTGAAGCCTGGCTGGAATGGAAGTGATGGAGGCAACACTCAGCTGGGAGGAAGCGCTGCTCTGCTGCTGCTGGAGGGTCAGCCCATGCTGGAGAGGAGAGGAGAGGCAGCACTAGATGGGAGCCACTTAAAAAAAATCAACTGGCCATCACACAGTTTCCCTACATGCTTTAGAGGATCCCCTTGTTCCTTGGAGACAGAACAAGCCATCCCAAGTGGTGGTGGGGCTGCCTGCTGGTGAGGCCAGGCGGTGATGGCACCTCACGCAGCTGAGAACAAGTGGGAGGTGAGGGAATGACTCCCCAAGCCGGGTTGTGAGGTTGGAAATTTGCATTCTGAATTTTGGGGGCTGTGGAAAGCAATGAAGGAACTTCAGGTGGATAATTTCTGTCTTGAGTGAAGGAGCGAGCAAGACAGGCTCTGTAACTGCTGGATATTGGGTTGTCTGCGTGCCAGGAATATTTAATGGCATTGACAGGCTTCACTTCTGTAGCAAGAGGCAGCCAATGTCACCTCAGCAAGTCCTGGTGGAGAGAAACTGGTTATCAGGAGGGCATTTCCTTGTCTGGTTCTCTCTGTGAGCTACCAAGTCGCCCAGGATTACTAACTGAAATACGTGCTTCAAGTTAGGACGGATAAGTCCAGTTTTCAGCTGGGAGCTTGGTGTCTTGGAAGATTTCAACCCAGATCAAATAATTTTATTGGTTTATACATGGTCGAAGGTTGGCCTTCGAAGTTTGCTCACCTAAAGAGTGCAAACCTTTACAAAGCCCCAACCTTCAGCTGAAACGTAAACTCCACGTAGGAAATTAAACCATAAATTGTTTCAAGCTCATTAATTTTCCTTTCTTGAGAACAGGTTTAGAAAGAGAGAAATGTTGCAGTTGTTTCTCTCAAGTCTTGCTGGTTTTTTGTGCAAAAGCACCAACAGGAATGTTCACAAGTCTTTACTAAAGAAAACTTTGAGGAAAATAGTTGCAAAACACATTTAGTGTGCTTCAACCAGCTGGATTTTCTGGCAGCTCCAGCGAAATCTAAACAAGGAAAATGATTGTCTTTTTTTTGTTGTGTTTTGCAATATTTTTCTGTCCGAACTGGACAGTACAAAGCACATCCTCTGTGGGAAGGTGTCGCGGGCTGCAGATGAGATAAAGTTCCCTGTGATTATATGGGGTGTTTCTCAACTGAGAGTCAGCACATGTGGAGGTCCGGTCCTTTTAACGCTCACACGCAGGGAAAAGGGAGGAAGTGGAGTCCATTAAGGAGAATAGTAAAACCAGGAGTCACGTAATGAACGAGGGACTGCTCCAGGAGCGTCATGTGAGCACCTCTCCCTCCCACTCGCTGCAGGAGGCACTGGCCAGTCCTGAGCCCCGGATCGTGTGAGCAAGGGCCTCTTTTGCAATCCTATATGTCTGCTCTACCTTTTCCAGACATGCATCTCTGGTTTTATTGAGCACACGGCTTGCTGTGGTCCTTAAGTTCCCAGCAGCTCTTTCCACTCCCCTTCCCACCCAGAGCTGAGAGAGCTATTACCAGGTAATGATGTGTCAAGCAATAGCGAGGTGGGGGAAAGCACTGAAGGAAAACGCTGATGTAGCGGTGGAAGCATCCATGGTTATTTTATTCTCATCTATGACCTGGTTTTCTACACCCAAAGCCTTTAAGTTGCTGCTGCTTCTCCTTAGGTGAGTGGGTGGCTTTGGGCAGTGACAGAACTGCAGCAGGTCTAAAAGTGTTGTAATGTTTCTCTTGTCCTGAGGTGAATTATGTTTTCAAATCCCCAGACTTGGAAAAAAATGCTGTGAAGTAGTGAGCTTCAACTTCTCTTGGGTCTGTACAGCGACAGAAAGAGTCTAATTAGCTGTGGGTTTGTGTTTATCTGACTTCTTCCAAAACTGAGTCCAGTACAACTCAAAGCTCAGTCTAACTCTGTGTGACCTGACCTTGCCGGGCTCCAGGCCAGCAATGGGTGACTTCTCCAAGTTCCCTCAGGGTGCTGACTTCAGTCTAGCAGAGATTGGAAGCATCTTGAATCGTGGTGTTGTAGGAAGCTCTGCAGAACCAAACCTGCTCCTGGATGAGTTCCCTGGGAAGTGTTGGACATCTACAGCCTGGGCTCTGTCTGGGTAAAAGTGAGCTGTGATCCAGGGCTGCACCTTCTCCTAGTCCTGATCTCATCCTAAAGCGAGGGAAAAGCTTGCCCAGCTTCTTGCCTCCATCATGTACCATTTTAATGGTTTCCCGTATGTTAAATATTTCCTCAGTAAGTGGGAAATTCAGTGTTTCTAGTGAACCTGATATTTAATAAATTCATTTTGAAATTATTCCTGGATAGCAGATCTGCAAATGTGCAGAAACTCCTTTTTTTTAACTTCAAATGCTCAGAGTTGCATTCTGAGATTCCCTGCAAAGACTCAAGCCCAGACTGTAAAATGTAGTTTGAAATTTAATTTCCACCAGTATCAGTGTGGAAGAGATTAAAATGGGGAAGTCCACAAGGAGAAAGATTTTCTTGGTAACAAAACAAACTCCACTGTGAGCTGGTGACAGGTTTTATCAAAAATATTTTAAAAGCTGTCATTTCATATTGTTTCTGCTTTACAAAGTTGGAAATGCTGTAGAAGCTGGAGCCATTTTTAATCTCTTTAGGGAACTAATTTTACAAATCAGCCACTGTAGCTGTGATTACAACAAACTTCATTTTCTGAAAACGGCATCTGTGGTGAGGAGGGAAAAGCACATTCTTGTTTTGCAAACAGTTTTGGTAAGTTCAGTAAAAATAGAGATAAATTACTCCGAATGGACGCAATGGTCTTTGGAAATGCCGACAGTAAAGAAAAATTTTGTTTTAGAAAAAGAAAAAAGCTTGGTTTCAACATAAAACACTTCTGATGCCAAGAATTTAAGCCAGCTGTCACTGTCATTTGTATCCATAAACAAATGCTTTGGTGTCCCTAGCAAATCTCAAATGAGGAAAAGGAGAATGGGAAAAGTGAGGGCCGTCTGTCTGTGGTGCCCGGGCCAGCCAGAGGGTCTGACACACATTTGGGGCTGTTTCCCTGGAATCCTTGCTGTGGTCAGGGAGCTGCTGAAGGCTCAAAGGCTCTGGTGAGGTCACCTGGGAGAAGTTAAAGCCTTCCATCAGAACCAGGGAGAGGAGATCCAGCTTGGCCATGGGTGCTCTGGAGAACCTGCCTTGAGGAGGTGACCAGTGTCCCACCATTCCTGACCAGCCGTTCCAGCTGTTCAAGGACACTGGATGGGGCTCTGACCAACCTGGTCTAGTAGAAGATGTCCCTGCACATGGCAAGGATCAAGTTGGAACCAGGTAATCCCTAAGGTTCCTTCCCACCCAAACCATTCCATGATTCTCTGATTCCCATTTTCCATGGCTGTGCTGTAGCACTCACTGGGAGCAGACTGGGCAGGGCGGTGTCTCAGCAGAATTTTTAGCAGCTTGTTGGAACTTCTTAACAGCTGAAAACCAGGAGTGATGTGCTCCTCTATCTCTTTGGTCCCAGATCCTTTATTATTTTATTTTTCCCCTTTAAACATTAACCCTGCTTTAAAGCATTCCCTCCTGGAATGTGGGGGACAGTGTTCCCCTGTATCCTATTTCCTGCAGTGCTGAGAGCAAAGCCCTGCAAATGTGGGTGAGGATTTTGAGTGCATACACAGCTTGCAGATCTTTGTTCTGTCCCATGGATTCTAAAGCCTCAAGTGCTGTAATTTTGTACCGTATTGGATTCTCTGGTGCCTGCTAAGTTTGGGGTTTCCCTCTTTCAGGCTATTATGGGAAGTCTTCCCCACCTGGCTTCCTGGTAGTGTGATACTTGTAGGAACTATGTAACCCTGAGATCTTTGTCGAAAAACATAGTATTTCAACTAAATCAAGATCTGTGGCTCAAAGGTGGTGAGGTAACTGTGAGTGGACAGGCTGTGATCACACCAGCCTTGCCTCCATAGGAATCCAGGGGGGAAAAAAAAGCTGACATCATTTCTGGGTCTTCTGCCTCTGTTTAGCTTCAAGTTGTTGGTGAAGGTTAAACAGAGATGTTCCCCAGATGGTTCATCTTACCAAGTCTCTCTCCTTTCATTAGTGATCTGTGTCCTTCTCCACTTCCGTGATCAGCTTTGCAGTGGTTACTTGACAGGGACTGTTTGGTTTGGGTTTTTTAACTGCCTTTGTCCCTGTGACTCCACCTGGATTCGGGGACTCACTGGCCATGCCTGTTAGAGTGGCACAGACCAAGTTATTTCTGAGTGCAGGGTCTCTGAGTGCAGGGTCTGTCAGCTGTAAACAACTTCCATATGTTACACTGTGATGTAAACAGACTCTCCCCTTCTCTTTGGAGTCAAACCCAAGGTCGGGAGAACATGAGGTGCTCAGCTGCACTTCACTCACAGTGGGACAGATCTGCACGAGATGCTGTGTCCAAGTCACTTGGGTAGGATCCTGCATGGATCCCTGTCCTGCTCATCCCTGGGCACAGAGACCCTGGGCAGCTCTGCCCTGCCGAGGCTCGGAGTTGATAGAACGTCTGCCTTTGCACTGAGGAGACGCCGCAGACACGGGTGACTGTCACCGAGCTTAAAGATCAAGGCTGGGCAGAGCACGGGGTGGAGTGAAAAACCTCTCAGGGTAATTAATCCAGTCCTATTACCCCAGCTTTCAGCTTTGTTGTGTTTTTTCTAAAGCTGGCCTGCAAAACCCAGGTCTCAATTAATACTATTATCCTGGGGATGACATTTCCTCAGTCTGTCGTCGGTTATTTTTTAATTCTCTAATTTGTTCTAATCTGCGCATTGCCTGCACATCAAGTCAGCCATGAAGACGCTGCATTTCCAGGTTCCTTCCTCTCCATCCTCCCAAAGAAATTAAAGCAAGGAGGCTGCGGGACCACAAGTGCAGGAAATAGAATTAGGGAACATATTAATTGGGGCATCAAGTAGGATTTTGTTCCAGGCGGTTTCCTTCCGTGAGCCACTTTGATGCTTCCCCTTCGCAGCTCTGTTTCTCATTAAAAGTATCCCTTAATGGGAAATGTTGTTTATGCATGTCGCAATTATGTCATGCTGTAACCCCTGTGCTGGCAGGCCGGGCTGATTGGCGGCGAGGAGCGGGAGGAGGAGGAGGAGGAGGTCAGTTGTGGGGAGGAAGAGGGGGAGGGCGTGGGATGGGGAGGTAAACAACAGACAAATAGTTTCAGCTTTGTGGTTGAAGGATGGCTGCTCCAAACCCCTCGGTGTGTCCAGCCAGGCCGGACCCTGCGTGAGAGTCGGGGCTTGAGGCTGCTCCTTCAGTCGGGTTTTGGGCTTTCTGCTCTTTGCTGGCCTTGGGGTTTGCGGCACCGCCAGCAGAAAGGGCTGGGTAAAATAGTAAAGCTCTGCTTTGCAAAGTGAGGCCTGGGCTCCCTTTTGCTGTTTTAGCTACTATTTGATTTAAGAGAAGTAGGATTTTGGGTTGCTTAGTGGGTTTTTTGGGGGAAGGAAGCACGGATCTCTTCACTGTTGGGGTTCTCTCTGTTCTCCATGGCTCTCGTGCCGTGGCTGCAAACCTTCCATGGGGATCTTCTTCAGAGCACCGAGATTTGCTCTGATCTCCTCAGACCCAGATCCTTGAGCAAGGCCGCTCCTGGGTGACTCTTGCCAGCACTAATTCAGGGCTGTGAGAATAGCTCATTTGTGGGAGGGTATTTGTTTTTCCATCCAGGCAGCCAAAACCTGCAGCTTCCCATCTCCCTTCGCTCACACACCAGGAGTGCAGGGGGTTCGTTCTGCCCTTGATCTCCGGGCTTGTGTGATCAGCGCAAGGCAAACCTGATGGTGAACTTCACTTTTTTCTCTCATTTTTTAATCGCTCCTACCGCAGAACGGGTTTGCCCCTGTGTCCAGATCTCAACAGCAAACAATTAACAGCCATAAAGAAAGAAAACAGCTCGTGTGTGCGGGGAGAGCAAGCCAAGCCTTGTCCATGCCCAAGCAAGTTCAGGAGCCAATACAAATACCACTGGTGTGTTTTGGAAACTCTTGGCCTCTCTGCATTTTGGGAGCCAACACACAGCAACTGAAGCTGATGGCGAAAGCAGTGAGCAAAAACCTCAAAGCTGTAAAAACCAGAATGTAAAACAAATCTAAGAGGAGGAAGAAAAAAATACCTCCCTCCTTCCTTCCTAGCTAATATCCTACCTAAAGTGACTGGAGCCTGAGCAGGCAAACAGGCCGAGGAAACCACAGGAGCTGGTGAATGAGGGGAAGCAGACAAGTGTAGGAGTCACAGAGGAGAAGTCACTCGGTGCCTAGAGCCAGAGCTGCTGTGAAATGACTCATTTTCACTTTGCATGTATGATATTTGCATGCAAAACACATTCTGCGAACCGTCACATGGGGATTCTGCTCATGGGTTTTGATCCGGGATGAAATTTCACCCTTTCCTCCAGCAAAGTCGTTTATCTTTCTTTCAGGGAGGAGGGAGGAAGTGGGAGGGAACTACAGGGAGAAAGAAATTGTCCTTTAGGCATAAAATTCAGGGATTTATCCCTCGAAAGGGTCACTCAGCTGCTTCCTAACATGGGGACAGAAGTGGGAAATGCTGGTGAGAGCACAAGGTCGGGGCAGAGGTGGTTCTTGACTCTGCTGCTTCCACCCACTGCTGGCTTGAGCTGGAGCAGTCTCAGTGCAGTCCTTGGCCAGGAACTGGGAGCCTTTGTACTA
Source organism: Rhagologus leucostigma (assembly GCA_013397725.1). Classification (NCBI taxonomy): domain Eukaryota; kingdom Metazoa; phylum Chordata; class Aves; order Passeriformes; genus Rhagologus; species Rhagologus leucostigma. The sequence goes on along the minus strand of VZTD01001487.1, from coordinate 520,530 downwards.
CTTTGACTGAAATCATTATTCAGCTAAAAATCTCCTCTGGAATGAAGTAAAACTCCAGAATTCGACCTGTGGTGTGTTCTGGTAGTCTTGAGAGGTCCAGGGATGTCCCCTGACCAGGGCAGAAGAGCTACTTGGCCTTTGATCTGTGCCCTGTGAGAGGTTTGTGATGTTTTCAGGATGTTTTCTGGTGTATCTGTCAGCAAGGGGACTGGGATCCACAATTATGGACAGGCTGTGGTGTAATAATACTGATAACGCCAGCACGTGTGCTGGGCTGGATGGATGTTGGCTCTCACGGTCAGGCTGACAAGCACAGGGAGTCCTGGTTTAGGAATGACTGAAGAGGTTCATAGCTTGACAAATAGTAAACCTACTCATGCAATAGGTCTTGGTGCTGTTCCTGGGGGTTTCATTGCTTGGGGCTTGGACTGATCTTGGTGTCCCTGTAGGAACAAGCTCATGGCAAGATGTATCAGCCTTCATTCTTTCCCTGCCGAAAGGATGGAGTTTCCCAAGACTAGAATTGCTTTCATGCAGTCTCTCAACATTCTCCTGCCACTTTTTCTGTGCCAGTGCCTGTTTCCAAAGCCTTACAATGCCCTGTGTGGCCTTGCAGGAAAGACAAACCTTTGGTGCCTCGCTGGTACAAGCGAGTGAGCTGAGTCTGTCAGGAGCTGCTCTTTGCCCTTCCAGGGCTTCCTAAGCCAAAGGAGCAAATCCAGAGGTGAGAATCCTGATGGCAGAGGTGTGCCATTTCCACCAGTCCTCTGTGTGGGGGGTTGATGGCCTTTTAACTTTATTTAGGATCTTACCCACACAGGAGTTCCTCTGGCAAAGCTCCGCTGTGGTCTCTGGCGCTTATGAGTGAGATCCTGCTGTTCTTGGCATGGCAGACAGGGAGAGGCACGGGGTGAACGCAGGCAGGTGCCGCCCTGGGCGTTGGGTTACGGAGCTGTGCTCTTGGGAGCCTTTTCCCTCTGGACGATGGCACCAGTTGCTGCACTTTGGGAGCCTGAGGGCTGTCAGTCACGGCAGGGGCTGTGCCTCGCTTAGGTGGATGCACTTGGGTACAGAGGGCCATGCCGGGGCAGGTGGTGGCACTAACGGGATTTTGGGGTTTGGTTTCCAAGGCAGTGATTGAAGTGGAAAGCTCACCCATGTGAGCCCGATCCTGTGCATCAGATCATGAGACGGTGGGTAAGGATCTGCAAAGCGTTTGCTGCCTATGTTCAGACCCTTCCCCTGCGTGAAATAACATCTCTCTGGAGTTTATCACAGAATTAAATCTGTCCACTTGCTCTTAGGCTGTATCTGGAATTTAAGTTGTGCACAGACCCAAACCTGAGCTCACATAAAACTCGCCGTGTTCTGAGCATGGGCTGCTCTCCAAAACTGAGGATGGTGAGCTTTGGGTACCCCAGCAAAGGAAAAAGCCCGGGGACAAGCCTTCCCCTTTGCCTGAGCTCAGTAGTGTGGGTAGGGAAGGGGCAGTGCCCGGGCTGGGGACCACCAGTGCGTGTCCAGGCTGCAGCGCTGGCACAGAGGGTGCTGGTGTTCTCTAGTGCCATAACCCAGCACAGCTGTAGTGGGGTGCCCAAACATCTGAAGCAACATGGCAGCAGATCACTGCAGTAGTCAAAAAGGCTTTGAAAGGACCTATTTTAGTGCCAAGGTGGAGGAAGGACATCCCAGAACAAGCACAGCTCATAAACAGAGGCAGAACAACTGCCTCTGGCATCGTTCTCTGAGCCCATGATTTTTACAAGGACTTCCAGCATTTCCCAGCTGTTGGAGATGCTGGATCCTGAGTTGAAGGGTTGTGTGGGCAAAGGAGTGAGGCTGCAGTGTATCAGTTCAGCTCTCCTCTAAAGACACAGTTTTCTCAGGAGCCTGAGCAAGGATGGAGAAGGCATCACCAGATAACCAACCTTAAATGAAGGCTGTTTTGCTGGAAATGTTTATACATCATTCCTGAAAAATACACAAACCATTGATAGTGTAGCACAGAGTTCAGTTTGTGCAATCAGGAGTGTGTGTGAGTAGGTGTCTGTGTTTGTTTGTGAGATTCGTCCTTCCCCCAAAGTAAGTTTTGGAAAACAGTTGCTGACAGGTGAATTTTTGCTTTAGAATTTCCTAAAATATCCCAATCCGTCTGCACCAAGTGACTGGGAACAGCGGTGATAAACCCCAGCCCTGGGGTCTGTCTGCCTGGGTTTCCTGCCAGAATGACACAGGCAGATGCGTTGGGGTGTGTGGATCATAAATCCAACTAAGCAGCTCTGGATGCAGGCGTGGGTTGGCACTGCAGCACGTTCTGGGTCTGGCATGTGCCAAAGGCTGGATCTGCTTGGTGGCACTGTGGGATTTCCAGATCTCTGGGTGTCCGCTTAGAGCTGCTGCACAAACCAATATCCTGGTACCTTTCTTTTCTGAGACTGATTTTCATCTCTGGCCGAAAGAGGACGAGTGGGGACATCTACAGTGTGGTGACCTTAATTCAACTCCCGACCCACAGCTGGAGGAATACCAGAAAGGCTAGGGCAAAGTCCCTCATTTGGTAGTAGAAATTTAATCAGATGACCCCAGAAACCCCTGATCAGAGATTTTTGGGTTGTCCGTTTTGTTGTGTCGTAACACCAGCGAGAAAGGCTGAAGGTGCTGCTGTTGGCTCATGCCACGGTGATGCCTCAGGATGCTCGTGAGGAGATAACACCAACACTGCGCCACTCTGCATCCATGCCAGCTCCTTGGTCTTGGATGTAAAACTAATATGATTCAAAGAATTGGGAAAGCAAATTGGTCTGGAATTAACCTCGTTGCAATCCGACTTTTCCCAGCACGCCGTGCAATTTTCTGCCTTTTTTCTTTCCATGCTCTTCTTTTTCTCCCCTGAACCGCCAGTGTCCCCACTTAGATACGCAGAGCAACACTGCTTGTTGTATGTGCCCTCAAAATCACGTGTGTGCCCGTGTTCTGCTCACAGACACCAAACCTCACTGCCCCTGTGGTGCTGGAAATCTCTTCAGATGAAAGATTTTCACATGAAAATGCCTCTGTAATTTAGCCTGCTTATGGAGAAAAGAGTGGAAACGCCTTAAGTCAATGACAGAGCTCACAACTTGGGTGGCCAAGGGGGTAGCAGGTGGGGTGCTATGGTAAAACAAAGCCCAGCTTAATTACAGGAACCTCTGTCAGGGAGGATTTCTTTTTTCTCACACGCACGTACATCCACGTGTGCATTTATCTCCCGCAAACACAGCAGGGTTTGCTCGAACACACGATTCACTCCTGTTGCCACAGACCCTTCTGCTGACTCAGTCCTTGGAATCCTGGTGTGAGCAATGCCAAATTGCACTTGAGTATTGCTTTTGATTTGCTCTCTGCTGAGCATTGAAAAAAATTCTATATTAAGGCACTTTTCTAGCAGAGAGCTGAGAACCTGAGCCCCAGCTTTGGATCTCCTGCTGTGATTGCTCTGGGTGCACCTGCTTGGGCAGGAGAGGCACCTGGGTGAACATTCCCTGTGAGAGCCTCCTCAGCCGAGCAGGAGCAGCACAACTGAGCCAACAGCATCATCCAAATTCCAAAGCGTGGGCGGAAGGAAAGAATCACCCTTTGTTGCCGAACCCCAAATCCCGGCGCTTTCTTTGCCGCGTAATTTGCCGGCGTCAGCAGATTCTGGGTGTTTTACTGCCAGCAGCCGCGCTGAACTTCCTTGAAGTTGCAACATCAGGAGGGTTAATTATGTACAAAGTGCTGGCCAGTGCCGAGGTCTGGCACGCAGGGATCCAGCTGTGCTACAGAGATGATCCAGAGGTGATTGTCATGGCCAGGGTTTGAGTTCCTGGGGCTTGGAGGCCGGTTGTGTTCCTGGGGTCGGTGAAGGCAGGGCAAAGGCAGGCTGTGGAAGAAGCTTCCCTTTCTATGAAGGGTTCTGGTTCAAAGGGAATCACGTTGTCTGTGGAGGGTTAGCATTCCCAGGAATGGAGCTGCAGCCCTTCTGTGTTTAATCTGGTTCCTTCTCAACACTTCCTGGGGTTGCAAATGCCATTTTCAGCCATTACAGAATTATACTTTACAGATATAAGAAAGGAGTCTTGGGGGAAAGAGTGAAATACGTTAATTTTGGGGCTTGTTTTTTCGGTGAGTGCCTGGTGGCTTTACAGCTGAAGGACTTGTTTAGTGTTGCTGCAGAACTGGTGAGTTGAGTTCAGCTGAGGTGTGTGGAGCTTTTTCCATAAGGCTTGGAGTGAAGCTGGTGTTGAGGAGATCCTCCCTCCAGACTCCTCCATCCATGCGCCGGGTCCTCCAGAGAGGCAAAGAGTTTATTCTGCTCTTTCCAAACACCCGGCAGCACTGCCAAACCTCCATCCTCCCCCTCCCAGCAGCGCTTCAAACACGGTTTGTGGATTTCCCAATATTTGTAGCCTCGTCAGTCAGGGCTTATCTCCCTGCTACATGAAAGGACAGAAAGCACACATGGGCCTTATCGGGGAGCCAACAGCGCCAGAAGCGAAGACATGGGAAGTGTTCTGTCAACAATTCAAACAGTGCAATTAAAATGTGGATCGATTCCTCTTTCACTTGCACTGGCGTCTCATCTTTGGCTGCCAAAGCTGTGCTTGACACTAGGCTTAGGCAAGATGGTGGTGCAGGTTCTTAAAGCATTAAATGCTCCACTTTTCTCCTTGGCCTGGCATCTGGTACCCCCCAGCCCAGTTCAGCCACTTCGTTGTAGAATGGCTTTGGTTGGAAAAAACCTTTAAACTCGTCTCGTTCCACCCCCTGCCATGGGCAGGGACACCTTCCACTGTCCCAGGCTGCTCCAAGCCCCATCCAGCCTGGCCTTGGGCACTGCCAGGGATCCAGGGGCAGCCACAGCTTCTCTGGGAAATCCATCCCAGCCCCTCCCCACCCTCACAGGTAGGAATTTCTCCCCAGTATCCCATCTAGCCCTGCCCTTGGCAGTGGAAAGCCAATGTGCAAACTGTCCTTGATACTTTCAGTTTAAGGTCCTTTGCCCTAATGTTGCAAATGTTGTTCTCCTTTGCCCGGTGCGGGGCACTGCAATGTCCCCACTTTGTATTTTAATACAATTTTTAGTTAATTATGGCACAATTCAGTTACAACAGCAGCAGACAGGCAGATGCCTTAAATGCTTGGCTGTCCTTTGTCTGCCCTGGGTCAGATGTCAGAGCTGCCAAATGTCAGCATTGCCAGACGGGAGAGGAAGGGACTTAAATACAATTTAAAGCAACTTTTTTCCCCTTTTTCTGGTAAATGGACCATTTTCCTTTATGCTTACAACATTATCAGAGTCCTCCAACCCCCATTTTCCTGTTAGAAATACCTGACCAGGGAAAGCACAGTTGTTTGCACTGCTGGTGGGTGATTTTTAAAACAGTAGTAGAGTTTGACTTGATTTTTGGCTTAGAAGTGCAGTGCAACCGTCTTGTGTCTTCCTCACTCCGAAGTGAATGGCTGTTTAATCTCCATCCCATGGAAAAAAAAAATAGTCAGGACATGCTCGTCCCCTGAGATGGGCTTTATAATTGCTCTAGCTTGACGCTCCAACTTAGTGTCCTCATGGTCACTGATTGATTTCAATTAACATTCCCATGCTCCAGGCACTATAAATAACCCTTGTCTGGCCGGCTGCTTCCCCACTGCCAGCTCAACCTTTCTCCTTTAGCTGCTGCTGCTGCTGCTCATCTTGCTTCTTGGCTTGGCCTCAGGCTCAGTCTATAATTCTTTCCAAACTTCCCTGTATAAAATAATCATGTACATGAAGTAAAACAGGAGTCTCATATACACACTTAATAACTCTTGTGTACTGTATGAGTGGGAATTCCACTTCATAACCCCCAGAGCTTTCAAATGGTTCTCATTTTCGGCAGCATTCCTCCTGCGAGATCTAAAACTTCCCATTTTATCCCAGGCCGTTTCTTTCCCTTTCAACTCTTGGATTTCTCTGCTGGATTTCGGGGGACAGGCGGCTTTGTTGTCCCTTTGGGCTGTGGTTTCAGCAGGGAGCTGATAGCCCTGCTCCTGAGCTCTTAGCCGAATGTCAGGGTTCTCTTCCCAACTCCACGTTTTCCAAATTAAAGCTTGGGCTCGCTCGCAATCCAGAGCAAAAGGCTCTGAGGTTTAGGCTAAACTGGTAAGATAAGCTCACAGGGACCCAGAGCTAATGCTCTACGTGTGTTCCTCTGTCTGCCTACCTGTTGTCTCATTCCCAGTGAAAAAGAGGAGAAAGAGTATCGGGGGTGTTTAGACACTTGGTGGATGTGACAGCCGGATAACATCTGTATGTAGATACAGACGGGTAGATATGGATGCATGGATACATGGATGCAGGAGCACCACTGACAGGTAAGAGGCAGCAACCTGCACCTCTCTGCGGCCAGGAGGGACAGTTGCATCAAAGAGTGCAGATCTGGAGGGTTTCAGTTTGGGGGTGTGCTCTTTAGATGACGTTTTGAAAGCCAAAGCAAAATAGACACCTCTTTGATAAAATGCACATGTGTTTCTCTCTTTCCCTGCCAGCTGGAGATGGGGTTGGAGTTTCGCAATCCCAAAGTAAAAAAATACTAATTTATGATTTGTCTCTATTGCATCTGGCATTTTTTCTTCTTTGTTTCCACCCGGCAACACATCCAGTGGAAGATCTCCAAACACCCTGATCTATCAGCATTTTGAATTTGGAAGATTTGTGTTGATTTGGGGATTACTCCACAAATATGAGAGAAGTAAAAGGGATGATAGGCGTTGTCCTCAGAACCTCTGGCTTCAAAAATTCGTGATCCCTGTAGAAATACGGTGGTGTAATAGAAATATAGTGATGTAATAGAAATATAATGATAGAATAGAAATATAATGATATAATAGATATACAGTGATACAATAGTGATATAATAGAAATGTAGCGATATAATAAAATCAAAGGCACGCACTTCTCCGGGTTGGCAGAGTCAGAAGTGCAGGAACTGTGCAGGTGGAGAAGCCCAGGGAGCACAGAAGGCTCGTGTGGACTAGGGGTCGCAGTCGGAGCCCTGCGGCCGCTGGACATGCCACTGTCCCCAGCTCAGCACAGGTGACCTGCCCTCCTGGCAAAGCCCCTGAGCCATGCTGGCAACCCCCTTTGCCGTGCTGGCAATCCCCTTTGCCGTGCTGGCAACCCCCTTTGCCGTGCTGGCTGCCGGGACCCAACTCTTCCCTCGGGTGCCACGGCTCCGGCTGCGTGCGGAGCCCATGTGCTCCGTGCGTGTCGTGCAGTGGCTGCTCACCCTGGTAATTAAAACAGTGTTTTCGATGGTACATTCTTGGGCTTTTTTTTTTCTCTCCCCTTTTTCCGCGTTTGGAGCCTAGCCTCGGCCCCTGTGTGTGCCCCTGGCTTTATTTGCTGAGCTCTGTGTCAGTGCTGCATCTCCGTGATGGGCAGCTTGGGCCAAAGGAATGGATCATGGAATTGTGGGAGCATTGAGTGGCTGGACCTGAGAAGTGGAACCTCTAGCTCAGTGCTCAGCAGAGGTGAATGATGATCTTCGTTGTTCTGCTGTCCATGTTTTTTGAACAAACACTTTGCCCGGTGTGTGATGAGAGGACGCTGCCAGCTCAGGTCCATCCAAGTGCCCGCTGCGGAGCTGGTCCCAGGTGCTGAGCTTTGCCTGCTGCATTTCCATCTGAATCCCTGGACCAGGTCTCAATGCTGGCAGCTGAATTTTCCCCTTGCTGCTGGGACCACCTGCCTGCTTTAGTTCTGTCAGGTTTGTGGTGCTTGTGTCAGTGCAACTCATTTATGAAGAGCAAGGTGCTGCTTCATGTTCTTAATTGGTGTTCATTTTTCTACCCGTTTTTTGAGAAAGAGGTCGTGGCACTGCCTTCAGCTTTGGGTTTGTACCTGGTGTTGGGCAGCAGCAATCAAAAATTATAAATCTGTATAAAATAATTCAATATATTGGCAATTAAAAAAACATTTGAGCAGTGATTAGTTTGGAATGAACGTTAAAAACACCAAAGAGGAGTAAATTTTCTTTTGTGCCTGGTACAGTGGCAATATTAATAATATTTTAATGCCATTTAGTGATATTCAAGGAAAAAATATGAAGAGGGAGTCTTTTCAAATGGAGATTTTACTTCTGAAAGTGTTGAAATTTGCCAATTTGGTGGGTTGGGATTTAGCAGAAAATAAGAATAACAACCCCCTAGGTCAGCAATATCAACATGCCTTTGTGATACGTTGTCATCCTGGAAGATTTTTCTTTTTCCATAAAAAAACAGTGCGGGAAAAAAATCCACATAGGTCTAATCACACGATCTCCCAAAGCTATTAGTGGCTGTGCTTATAGATAAACAAGAAGCAAAACATCCTGAGAGCAGTGGGAGAAATAAATAGATTTTCTGGAAGGGAGAGTGAGTGTGAGAGCGAGGGGAGTAATGGGGCAGATGTGTGCGAGTTTGAAAACTGTTTTTTGCATTACAGGATGTCATTTATTTAGTTTGAAAAAACATGTTTTTACGGTGTTATTCTGTGCCTTTCGGAGTTCTCATGCGCTGGAAGCCAGCTCTGACTTCTGTGTCAATGGGCACTTGGGGACTCCGAGCCCTGAGTTATTTGACTGTCAAATGCTGTTACTAAGTCACTGGAAATCACTTTCCCCCACCCCCCCAAATTAATTTGTTTTACTCCAAGATGCCCAGAGCAATCATTTATATTATAAAGCTGCAAGTGGCAGGAGGACATCTAAAAATAGCACATTCCAAAAGCTCAGATACAGACACTGGAGGAGAGGTTTTTCCCTTATTCATATTCTGCATTGTTATTTAATCTGAAAAACCCCAAAAAGGTCAAATATGGGAAGTCACGTGATGTACAGCTGTACAGACCGTGATCTTGTCATTTGTGTCAGGTTAATTGATCACAAAGAGGTATTGGGCCAGATCTTGCCAGGTTCTGTAAATTGCTGTGTTGGGCCAAAGTCTTACCAGGCAAACTGCTGTTAAATCCCAGACTGCTCTGGGCGGGAAGAGACCTGGAAGGGAATTCCAGTGCCACCCCTGCCGTGGGCAGGGACACCTCCCACTGTCCCAGGCTGCTCCAGGCCCCGTCCAGCCTGGCCTTGGGCACTGCCAGGGATCCAGGGGCAGCCACAGCTTCTCTGGGCACCCTGTGCCAGGGTCTGCCCACCCTCACAGGGAACAATTCCTTCCCAATATCCCATCTAAATTTCCCCTCTTTCAGTTTAAAACCATTTCCTCTTGTCCTGTCACTGCAAGCCCCTGTCCAAAGCCCCTCTCCAGCTCTCTTGGAGCCCGTTTAGGTGATGGAAGAGGCTCTAAAGCTGCTAAATTGGGATGTTGGTATTTTATCTGTGAAAATGCACGAGTTGCTCACGGCGCCAGCTGGGGCTGAGTTGTCTGGGCCCGCAGAAACATCTGTGCTGTGGGAATCTCTGTATCCAGCAGGTCACTCTGGGCTCCCTCTGCTCTCCAGGTGAGCTGGCCGTGCTCAGGGTGCCGTGGGCTGCAGCCTCCCGCAGGTGTCTGTCCCAGAGCCGATGGGCTGATCTGCTCTGGCCCTTGCTCTGATTGCAAAGAGAAAACTGCCCGGTCTGTGCTGTTGGCATCTTCCAGGGCAGGAACAGCCCTCCGTGGTTGCCCACAGCAGGCTGGGATGGGTTTGTTTCTAAAGGTTCCGAGTCCTGGCGTTTCTTCTGGGGTTTGGGGTGGGATGAGCTTTGACCTTAAACTGAAACTTGGCCCCAGACCTCTGTTTTTGGTTGGCTTGAGGGCTTGTCCCCACTTCACTGGGATCTCTTCCCAAGCTTTTGGGAAATGTGGCCCAAGCAGATTATGAGGAGGTGTGGAGATGTGTCTAATTCCTGACCCACCTGCCTTGGCTTTCCTTACGTGAATGACTTCTGTTACAAAAATCCAATTAAATAGTCTTCTACCACCTGGAAATCTCATTTGTAAGGGAAAGAATTTGACCTTTTGTCTCGTTCTGGACTTCAGCATCCCAAGTCCTCCTTGGCCAAGCTTTGTTATGGCCATATAAAGCAGTACCAAAGGCTGGCCAGACATCACTCCCTTCATGCCACACTTCGTTTATAAGCCTGGATTATGCTTTTGTCCAGGACAGCTTGCCTAACCCTAAAATCCTGGCAGTCTAGAGGAGAGGAAAATCAGATTAAGTGTTCCTGATAGCAGGGAAGCCAAGAGCCGGTGCGAGGAGCGGCTTCCGCTCGCAGCAGCCGCTGCTGCCAGTCTGGCAGCTGGACACGAGCATCCCGAGCTGGCCTGGCCTCGTGTGATCTCATCCCCCTCCGACTGCTCCAGCATGTGTTCGGGAGGCTGGGCTGGCACCGAGAGCTGGGAACCCCTGCAAAAGCAGAGGTCACGGAGGAAATGTTTAACAAATGTTCCGCTGTAGCAGCGAGGCTGCTGTAAAAATCTCTGTTTCAGGCTGTCGCTCACCTGCTTTGAGCTACGTGTGACTTTTGGGGAGTTAAATGCTGTCTGTGGAGCAGGGAGCTGGGAATATCCACTGAGTGGGGTCAGGTGCTTTCCCTACAAGGTGCAGTGTGCAGGGTTCTGTGGCCTTGCCTGCAGTTGTGAAAGAGCTGCTGCTTGGGCAGACCAGATTCACAGAATCACAGCATATCCTGAGCTGGAAGGGACCCACAAGGATCATCAAGTCCAACCCTGACGGGACACCCCAACAATCTCATCGTGTGTCTGAGAGTTGTCCAGATTCTTCTTGAGCCCTGGCAGCCTTGGGGCCGTGGCCACTTCCCCAGATTGAGCTGCTGAGGCTGCACTTGGTGATCTCCAGTGGAGGAGTCGCAGTGGTAGTGGAGGGGCACTTGCCTGGTCAGTGTGGTGGAGCTGGATGGAGACCCGGCTGCCGGGATCAGGTTGGGAGCCTGGGGTCAGTTTGAGAGCAGTGCAGGGAAATGCTGAGCATTTTAAAGAAATCCCCTTCTTGGCATCTCTTGATGCCAGCATGAGTCACATCCCTCGTTCCAGGCGAGGGATCTGCAGCAGAAGGAAGGAAAGAAGGGAACTTTGCAGTAGATAGAAAATAGAATAGGGGGAATAAGGACATGGAGAGTTGGAATGGGAAGGGGAGACCATCCCACCGCTGCCACCCTTTGTGTAGTGTCCACCCTGCAACTCCAAAGGGAGGAAGGAACGATTCAGCCAGACTCCACTGCGCTGCCCGAGCTCTCTGGGCTTGGCACAGGGTGAACCACTTGGTTTCTTATGTCAGGGACTTTCCTTTGACTGAACCTTGGAGAAATGGTTTGTACAGGTTACTGGGCCATTCTGACCTTTTGCCTGCTTTATCAAAGACCAGAGAAAAGATCCTGGAGTTTATTTTATTTGTGGCCAGAGACTGACTGGCCATGCATGGTCATGGCTTTGTAAAAGCCGAAGTCCCAGCTGAAACAATAAATTAATTTTGACAGCTCAGGTACATATTGCTCTTCTCATTCAATAGCGAGTTCAGTCACTTTTCCACTTCCATCAGTGGCAAAGGGAGGCTTTGAGTTTGGGAAGTCCTGGTGCTGTGACTGAGCACAAGGCACTGGGGCATGGCACCTCCATCCTGCGGCAGGACAGGGCCAGGCTGTGGAGCAGATCTAGGAAGGCTTTGCGTGATTGGTCACGTGGATTCAAGCTGCAGAACACGGTAAAATTGCATTGATGAATTTTAATTCATAAAGCCTTTCTAATACATTGTTCTCTCTGGGGGGAGAAAAGTTTCTTGTGAGCTTTGGATGCCTTGGTTGTACCTCTCCTGCACTCTGTTCCCCCACTGTCAAGACTCAGTGCAAAAAAACACTATTGATTCCATTCTTCCTTTTTGGTTGATCTTCAAATGGTAATTTTAACAGGGCACAAAGTTTTCCCGTTTCCCTTTGTATTTCCCTGAAGTTTTATGACCATTGCAAGCATGTAAAACACTCAGCAAGCAGAGTCACTGCTGTGACTCAGCCCCTGCTCCTTGCACAGTTCATTCTCTCATTCCCGGCTTCTCCCCAGGTGTTTGTTGGTAGCTGTGAGCTGTCTCATCACTCCCAGTTGATGATAATTTAAAATCTTTTTGCTGTATCTCGTCATCCATCCGTGTTCCTGGAGGTGATCATCATACTTCCCTGGCAGGCTTTTTCCTGTCTTCAGGAGTTTCCCCAACTGTGTCAGCCATCTCTCCTCCAAATCCAAAGGCTGAAAACAAGGAGCATCTCTTCATTTACTGGCTGATGTGTCCTTAATTTCCCAGGCTGGCCAGGGAACGTGACCAGTCGCATCAAGTGTTTTGTTATCACAGGCCATGTGTTCTTCCCTTTTTATGGGATAACGGTAGTAAATATCCCAAAGTTTCACTTTAATTCTCTCCTAGATGGGAGGATGTCTTGGCTGATCATCTGAGATGAGTTACTGGGAGAGTTCTGTACTGGGATGTGCTGCGGATGTGGCTGGCGGTGGCTTGATGAGTCTCAGCCATGGAGACACAGCGCCGTCATTTCTGCCTGTGATGTGTGGCGGTGGGTTTGTTCTTGTGCTTGTTGTGCCTTTGGCTGCTTGTTTGTTGTGGCCACTGTGTTTTCATGTTCTGATTCTGGGTTATCATGTAGCTGTGGAGACCCCCACTGCGCTCTGCCTGCCGTTGTTGTGGCTTCCTGCTAACCAGTGTTTGTTGTGGGGGATAATATGTGGTGATGTTTTTCGGCTTGTTCCTTTGCTCTGGCTGCTTGATGTTTGCATTGTAGCCGTAGATTTCCGTGGTAGAATGAAGAACAAACAAGCTTTCCCTTTCTAGTCATTGGTGAAACTCAAACATGATCTGGTTCAGCACGACCACGAAAACTTGGAGATCAAACCGAGTAAATTGAAAGTGTCCCACAACACAGAAATTCCCTCCTTCCGCCTTTCCCTGTTGTCTCTCCACAACCACATTCCTGCTGCCAATTCCAAGCAGAAGGGAGGTTTGCCCACTGCTAAGAGGGCTGCTTGTGCTGCCACTGAGTGAGGTGGGACAGTGGTGATGGACCAGTACCTGAGCAGAACCTTACGTTTGGTAGTAGAAGTTTAGTAGGCTATAAAATGCGAATTCATGTCTTTGTCTGCCTTATGACTCCATAAATCCATTATTTTTATCATAAAAGAGTAAGGTCCGTGTCCTTGGAAATGGAGAGGAGGGTGGGGGCAGTGGTAGATGTTTATATTAAATGTTTTCATGCCGAGGAAAAATGTAGTTTTCGAAAGGCTCCGTTTTGGTGATTTGCTTGTGAGCTCCATTCTGCTCCTCATTTCCCCCATGGCTCCAGTGCCAAACGTCTCCCTTTACCTGTACAGATCAGGGGGGATCAGGGTTTTATGAACCCAGCATTTTTCCCTGAAAATAAGCCCACTGGATAATCAGGGTGGGAAAACGTATCTGTGAGGTACTTAAAATGAGACATTTGAAAGCTCCTTGTGAAACCTTTTCCCCGAGTCTTTTCTTCTTATAAGAGTTGGAAAGCCCCCCTTTCCCTGCCCCAGCCATGATCAACAACACTGAAACTCAGACAGTTGTAATCAGCCCTAATAGGAGCAGAAAAGCCAAGTGCCACGCGTTGTTATGCCTCAGCCCCTGTAGTGCCGGTATCCGGAACCTCACTTGTGCTGGGATAACAGTAAACAGATGTCAGGGCAGTAGTTGCAATACTGAGTTACCCTTTAAAAATCCAGCTTGCCCCCTGGATTTTTGCAGTTCTTGTTAAGGCCCCCTCTTACTGAATGCTTTTTCCTCTTCTCTCTTTCCTTCTCCTTTTCTGCAGGGTTATTTTATTTTCTGCAGGATCAGCTCCCTTGGCTGATTCACCGTGTGGCTCCATAAATAGTTGGATTGGCATAATTGAGGGGTGAACCGGATTTGGGAGTGAGTGGCTGGTGATTGAGGAGGGAGGGGGAGTGTGATGGGATAAGCTGGGCTTACCACCGAGAGAAATGTTTGTGGAACCACAGCTTTTCCACAAGGAGCCACAAGTCTACTGGAGAAGCGGAGAAATGCTCCGACCACTGGAGGAGTGAAACTCTGCTTCCCGGGCCAGATGCTGATATCATTGCTCCGAGAGTTTTGGCTCTGGCCCCGGCCTCGTGCAGACGTGTGTACCCATCCCTCAACACACCGAGCTCCTCAGTGGGATTGGACGCGGCATTCTGTAGGGCGACGCTGCTCTAAATATCTTTGACATCAAGGCAAAGAGCTCCATTGGCTGCTGTGGTGCTGAGTTGGGTCTAAAAGTCATGTTAAATACCTGCCTGAAGTGTTACAGAGTTGGGATGGTGCACCAAACCCAAATCTGGTGATTTTGAGAAGAAACAACCATTTTGTCCATGGTGGGGTCACACAGATGTTTGCTCTGTTGAGTGCTCCAACAGAAGAGAGAGGGAGGAAAATGAGAGGAGGAACCAGGGGTGGAAGGACAGATTTTAGACTGTTTTCAACTGGTTGTGAGGGAGCACCTCAAGGATTGGGTTTCCCATAACATCCAGCCCAGGGTGTCCTTAGGCAGCTGCCCTGGCCTTGCTCCCTGCATTCCCACTGCTCCCCTCGTGCTGTTCTTGCTGCCACAGAGTGAGCTGAATAACTTATAGACTCACAGAATGGTTTGAGTTGGAATGGACCTTCAAAGATCTTCTGTTCCAGTCCCCCTGCCATGAGCAGGACATCTTCCACTAAATCAGGTTCTTCAGAGCCCCATCCAGTTTTGAATGCTTCCAGGGATGGGGTATCTGCCACCTCTCTGGGCAACCTGAATCAGCTGATGCTGGGAAAAATGAGCCAAGCAATGAAGAAGAAAGGTTTTCCTTGCTGTTCTGATCCGTTCTGGACCTTCATCAGTGCCAGATCTGATCCCGAAGGGAGCAAGGGATTATAGGCAGAGCAGCGAGAAGGTGAGCAGGCAGTGGTGAGCTCTCCTCAAGCAGGGAGAGGTTACATGAGTGTGCTGTGGGTGAAGGAGGATGAGTCTGGCCCTGTGGAGTGACTTGTCCAGCAGCCAGCCTGCCAACACTTGGCTTTTGGCAGCTTCAATTCAATGTTGTCATCAGCTCTGCCCACTTTGCAGGCAGCCCAAAATGCTGTAATTTGGAGGTGTAGCATTTTTACCCATGAAAGGGGTGTTTCTAGGAACATCATGACCACAGAATGGCTTTCAACAGAGGGGTGTGGGCAGAGAAAGCATTTGTTGGGTTCGTGGGCATTGTTGAGGGGCCTTCTCTGGAGAAGGAGGGCCAGGGCTCCTGTACTGGAGCTCTCTCTCCTTTTCCCGTGGCTGTGAGTCCGCAGGGAGAAGCCGGAGAGCCGGGGATGTGCGTGTGGGTGTGGGCAGTGACGCATTCCTGGGGCATGTGCAGAATTCCTGCGAATGACCACAGCACTTTGCGGAACAACTATCAGAAGGTTTCTCACCCTTCCTCGAGGGAGGATGCTGTGCTTCCAAAAAAGCCTCCCAATGGATGTAACGATGTTCATCCGGTTCTGTTGTGACCGTTGCTCTTCCCGTGGCTGTTTTGCTCCTCATTATCTCCCTGGGAAGAGGTTGTTCTCTTGAGCAGCAATGTCCCAACCCCAGTTTGGTTCCTGCAGTGTCCTTATTTCGTGGGACTGTTTCTTATTTAGCAGCCGCCTTTGCAGGGGTGTGAGGATGCTCCACGCCGTGCCAGCGATGTCAGACGGGCTTTGCCCCCTGGTCTGGAGCTGCAGAAAATGTGTGTGAGATTTCCCTGCTGCTAACAGGCATTGTGTTTGCCTTCCTCTTTGGGGGTGGGAGAGATTTGGGGAAAGAAGTTGAAAGAACCAAAAAGGCCTTCCGGTGGGCTGTTGGGGCGGGAATGTTCCTGCCTGCGTTCCCACATTGTTCCCAGCCTTCTGCCAGAGTCCAGCTGTATGACACAGGCCTCCAAAATGTGAGGGAGATCCCCCGATGAGTGACACACGTGATGGCAACTCACTGCCGAGGCCACAGCCATCGGGTGGGTGCTGGAGCAAAGGGGGCTGGCCTTGCCCAGCAGCATGAGTTGGACCCTGGGCTGCTGCGGGGTTGAACCCAGACCCATCTGCGGCCCCGAGGGTTTGTAGAAAGGCTTTCACTTCTTGGCAGCCCTCTGAGAATTGTTTGCTGCTTTGTAGATAGCTAAAAGTAGTCACGGTGGGCAGGCAGGTAGCCCAGTGTCCCGGGGATTCTGGAGAGAAGGGAATGCCGGGTTCCTGGGAGCTGGGAGCGGAGGAGCCGCCTTTGCTGCTAATGCTTCCAGGGAGGGAGCTTGAGGAAATGCTCGGGTAGGAATAAGTAGAGCTGGCAACAAATGTGCATTTCATTTTATGAACATTTCATGGTGAAACTTAAAACTTCCACAAAATTTGGGGGACTGGATAGCTCAGGGGATTAGTAATGGGATACGGAGCCTTTCATCTCACCAGTGCCTTTTCAACTGCAGCTCAAGTCAATACCAGTGACTGAAAGTTGTTACCATCTGATGGCTTATGTGCAGTGAGTTGATGGTCTCTGCATTTCCTGGCAGTCAGGTATCTGTGGCTGACGCACACAGACACCCCAGAGAGCCTGGCTGCTCGCCAGCCCTGTTGGCAGCCTCTGCCCACAGCTGGCAGAGTCTAAGGGTGAAACATCCCATTTGCTTTTAGCTGGGAGCTCTGTCAGGTACTGTCCTGGCACATGCAGCCTGTGAGAGATGCGAGGTGGGCTTACGCAGGCATCTTCCATCCGTGCTGTGGCCTCCAGGAATACTGCTTTGTTGCAGAGACCTCCTCCTCGGATGCTCACCCCTCAGCAAAGCTGTGATGTACAGGAAATTAATGTTTTGCCAACAGAGGGAAGACATTATGGCACAGGGCTTTGTGTTTAAAATAATGTTACTGCTCTTCTGCCCCTCCCCAAAGTGGTTCTAAGTGGAACACGGAGCACATTTTAACAAGCATTTGTTTATTAATGCATCTGGGATGTGACTCTAGCGCAGGACTGCACCATCATCTCCATTTCCAGCTGGGAAAACTGAGGTAGGGAGAAACCGAACGAAGGAGCAGCTCTTCCAAGGTAAAAAATTCAGGAGTTTGTGGGTGCTGACCCTGTGCCAGGTCCAGTAATGGATTTAGACCGTCGGTGCACTCTCTGCTTCTCTCTCAAGACAACTGCCCTGGCTCCTTCTCTCGTGGGTCTAAAAGCAGCCCCTCAGAGGAAGCCTTGGAAAAGGCTGTTGCTTCGGGGATGTGTCCTTTCCCCTTTTATGCTCTAGGGACCTCGTGGTTAGGACATAGTTTGGGACAAGGAGACTCCTAACAAAGGTGTTTAGGTGTAGATTTTGTTGGTTCTATTCCAAGTCATGGTGACGGGATGAAGAACCGGTGAAGATGTTGTTAATCCTCTGGTTAATAACCAGTTACCAGCCCTGGGGCTGGTTGTGGTGAGACTGCCTCGACACCAGCAGCAATCCATGGAGGAACCATCCCCTGCTGGGGCGTGAGCACCCCTGAGTTCCCCCCTGCTTTGGGGAGCTCCATCCCATGTCTAAGAGGAGGATCCCCCAGCTTTGGGAACGGTCTGGTGTGAACTGTTCCCTGCAGGACTCTCTGCACCCAAGTGGCAGCGGGTGGGATGAGTCTCCTGTGCCCCTCTGGCCTTTCCACGCTCACACGGAGCCAGGCACAAGCAGGCCATGGGTAAACAAATGATGTCAGCTCCCAGCGGCGTTATTTTTAAGCACTTTGTATATATTACTTGTCTCTATGTATCTCTGGGCTGTTCTTGCTCCCCCTCCCACAGCCTCTCAATCACCCTCAGAGCTTTTGTTTTTCTTTTTCTTTTGGTTAAAACCAACATCTGTAGATTTGCTCTTGACAAAAATAAAGCCATCCATCTCCTTTGCCCTGGCACTCTGTCATGTGAGCTCAGGAAAACGGGCTCGGTCAAGGTTTACAGTAGCCGTGGCTGCCTGCAGTGGGAAAGGCACTTATCTGTGAGGAGGGTTCGCAGTTCTCAGGAATGCATCCTTCCCTCGGACCGAGGGGGTGGCTTTTGTTTATCCTCTGGCACACAATGAAATGATGGGAAAACATGCTTGGATGCACTGCAGTAGTAAGGTGGGGCAGGGCAGTGGTTAAAAAGGGAACGGAGCCTTTGATCCCCGGCCAGAGCAGATGACTCCCAGAGTTTGGGCTTTAGGGTGGACGTCATGTTCTTTCTCTCCATCTCTGTGTACAGATGGAAGAGTTCCCCTCCTACCTAGGGAGGGGAATTAATTCTCCTAGGCAGGCTTGGGGGAGAGAGGAATTATAAGAGAGGCTGGAAGGAAGGAAGTGGTTTGGGATAAGCCATGCCTGGCTCAGGTGGGTGCTGGAGGAAGGGGTGCAAGTCCGAGCCTTCCAACAGCCTGTGGCTCCCTGCGGCACATCCCAAGATCCCAAAGCTCCATGGCAAAGAGCAGCTGAGCCTCTGGGCTGCTGCCTTGGTAGGGGCCGCAGGGGCTGGCGGGGCCAAGCAGTGAGTCATGACAGCGCTGGTGTTTGGGACAATGCCTTTCCTGTTAATCTCCCCCACCATCTACCCCAGAAAACACAGTGGAAACTCCGAAATCCAGGAGATAGCCTGGGGCGTACCACAACTCCAGAGGGTCCTCGCAGGAGACTCTGAGTCCTCCCCAGATTTCCCAGCAGCCAGACCAGGTAGTAAATAACCACACGAGCCCAAAAGATCGAAGGGGCGTGATAGAAGGATTACGTGCCTGCGCTTAGTCCTGCTCTATCCCGGGTCTGGAGTGGGACGCTCAAAGACTCCGGAGCGCTGACTCCTTGGAGCCAAAGTATATCATCTGTTAAGTCTCTGGCACGCCAGACTCGCTTTAGAGTGAGCAAATTGAAGGTCATCTCTCAGAACCTGGTTAATGCCAGATGCCAAAGCAGACAGAAAGGGAAGCAGAGGGATGATGGATACTCAGATGTACAGATCAATGTATGGCTCAAGGCGTGTTTGCTTCTGCCCTGGTTCGGTTTCTGTAGCTGAGGTGTATTGTTTTTATTATTTATAGTGTTGGGGGGAGGAATCCCATGTGTTTGGATTTATTTGCTGTGCCGTGTGGCTGATTTGGAACACGTCCTGTTGTGGGGTTTTTGTTATTCTTTTGCTAAGGAGCTCGGCAATCATTTGGCACTGACTACAGGAAAAATAAAAGAAAAAAATAAAAAACCCTCTCCAGATTCCATTTAACCATTTACCTTTTCAGCACTTGGCCACTGTGCACATGTTGAGAATGGCCGAGGGAACCTGTCTGGCCTTTGTTCAAGAGGTCTTGGGTGGAATTTTAGCACATGCCTGAGGGTGAAAGCACCGTGCCAGCCCTGGACACGGCGAGGATAGCTCTGGCCGAGGCAGCAGCACCGCTCCGGAGATGGAGCGCGGCAGCTGCCCCGCAGCAGCACGGGAGCCTGAGCCAGGAGGGAAAGAGGATCCATTACATTGCAAGTCAGCTTTCAACTCGCTTCAGGGTTTGAACGTGAATCATTCATTCCACTGGGGAGATGACTGAGGGCTCTGGGCAAAAAAAACCCCAAACAATTGGAGAACTGCAGAGGAAAATCCAAGGGATGCGAACAGGGACTTGGACCCGAGGACTTGGGCAGCTCAGAGGTATCCTTCAGATGCTTAACCAGGAGCCTTGCTCTTCCTTCCCTCAGATGTTTAACCAGGAGCCTTGCTGTTCCCTTTTTCTTGAGTAACTCAGGGTTCTGGACTGATTTTGTCCTTGCCTTAGAGTGGTTTTTGTATCTGTGGCTGGCAGAAGAGACCTGTAATGCTACCCTGGGGCTTTGCTTCTGAACTGAGCCACAGCTCCCTTGCATGGAGCCAGCTCCATGTCTGCAGTGGAGTGGGAAGTCCCAGGAGGAGGCAGGGCAGTGTGAATTCCCTATTTGGGGTACCACATGCAGACAGAGCTGCTTTTGTAGCCCTCTGAACAGGGGTTGGGAAGGTCCTGGTGTGGATGTTGACATGGTGGTTGTCCCTCAGGCTGAGCCTGAGTCAAGAGACTGGAGCACAACATGTGCAAGTGTAAGGCTAGGGAAGGAAACTTGCCTCTTCTGCACAAGACTTCCCTAAAAAATCAGGGCTCTGGAGGCACTGAACATTGAGTCCCATGGTTCTGGGCAGAAGATAAAGGTCATCCTTGAGCCTCAGAGCCCCTCAGCAATTCAGTTCTCCAGTGAATTCCTCCTCCACAGTGCCCCGTGTCAGGGATTTCCCAGTCACATCTTTCTGCAACTGGAGCTAACAGCTCAGGCTGTGCAGCCAAAAGCCAAATGGGACCCGTGTCCTCGGAGCACAGGGGACAGTTCTGGCCTCTTACATGTGCAAAAGTAGTTTAAATGCAACACCGAGGCCGGGAAACCCAACCTGCATAGCCTGGAAGCTTTGCATTGTAAGTTGGCTGAGGCAGCATTAATTCAGCTGCTTTGCTCTCCCTTGACGTGACCTGCACTTGTTTTCCTTGTTACGTGCAAACCTTGACGCTTGGCTACTCCTGACTTTTCAACGCTTTGGCTGAGTGGACACTTCAGGAGAAATCTGAGCTGGTGGAACTGCCCACCTTAGAGTCATTTCTAACTCTTCATGTGGACTTGGGGGATTTGTTTCTCACTTCAGGGAAGAGATACTGCTGCTGGTCCCTTCTTTGTGTCTTCTCTTGCCTCATTTCCAAGATATTGGAGGTGGAGGAAGTGCACAGATGCTTGGTTTTAAAAATGTGCAGCATTGCCCTTCCTAATGAGTTTTAAGGTGTGTGACTGTCAGCATCAACATGTGTATTTGAATTATTTTCTCAATCTGACTACTGGAATTACAGAAATTCCTCCTGATTTCCGTGCAGGCTGGTGTAAGGAGACAAAAGGTGGCCCTGACCCACTCCAGACTCCTTGGATGGGAACCAGCTTTGCACCCTGTATTGTTTTGGAGTGACCCTCCAAGGTCCATTCATATTTCCGTGGCCAAATTCAGCACAATACTGTGGGTCTGTTGAGCATGTTCCCAGTAAACTGGTCCAACCTTTCTTCTCCTTCTGCTCTGTGTAACAGGTTACACTGAAAAGAAAAGCCAGATTTTGGCTAAAATCAAAACATTTTGCAAGAGTGTCAGCTTCAACTAAATTTCCCAGCAGATGATGTTGGCATGACTTCCTTTGGCTTTCAATGTTTTGTTTGCATAACATCAAAAGGCTCGTGTTTCGATGGACTGGGGTCTTGTCGTTTCAACAGCAGCATTTTGCTTCATCCTGGTTTCTCTGTTGCTGTAAATAAGTTCTTTGGTGTTACAGTGAGCGAGGGGGTTGGTGACCCCACCTTTAGAGGGAATGGATGATGCCCCTTCCAAAAGGAATTCAGAGACCATGGCTTTGGAGGGGTAGGGTATGGCTTCCCACCACTGTGACTTAGGGAGAGAGCTTGGGGCAGGAACTTTATGGTCTTCAGTGTTCAGCACCAAACTGTGACTGAGTTGTGCTCGTCGTGGCAGGGCTTTGGTTTTACCAGAATGGCAAAGATGGGGTTTTCTTCCTAATGAAAAACTCTGTGACTTTCTTCTTCATGCAAAACTTCAAAATCTTGGCTGGGTTTTCTTCAAATGGGAATCTGAAGTGAGTTTAGTCACACTGAGGTTATGACAAGGGTGTGAAAACCCTGACCTGCTCCTCAGGAAAGTCACCTTGGGTTGCAGTCAGTGGTGGGTTTTGGGGTTTGAATCCACAGAAGCGTTTGAAACAAAGATGTTCTCAAGTCTTTGAGGAGCACAGCTCCCCCAGCTTTGGGGCTGCTGAGTGCATCCCATTTTTTCATCCCAACACTCCACTTCAAGGGGTTTATTTGAATGCTACTTGTTTAAAGGCATAAAGTTTCCCTGGAAGGGTAAAGAAGGATCCTTCCCCCGTGTTCTTGATGGGGAAGAAAGGCAGACTGAGCTGTGAAGAACAGGTGAAGATTCCTTACGCTGACGTGAGATGAGTTTTTGTTGCTCACTCTTTGGCTTCCAGGCCCATCGGTGTTTCCAAACCAAACCCCAGAGGATGATTTTCCCGTTTATGGGGCTGAATTGCTTGTCTGTGTTCCTAAATTCACTGCATTTGTTTGCTTCTCAGCCAGCACTGTTTCTCAGCAGGTGCCTGTAGTAAAACCACAGACCTATGAATGAAAGCACAGACAGTTCTTTGGAGAAACTTTATCTCCCTCGTCGGTGCCAGTGGGGAAGGTAAAGGGAATTCTCCCGCTTTTTTCCCTGGCTTTGGTTACAATCTCCTCTCAGGGCTGTGGGCCATTAGGCAGGGCATGCTCCTTCCCTTGTGCCTGCGCTCGAGGCTTGGGTTTACTCAATCCAAAGATATATGGTTGCATTTTGAATGAAAATTACATCTGAAACCAGTTTTATCAGTTTCCTGGAAGATGACAGGGAGAAAATATGTGAAAAATGTCTTTTCACCTCTGTTGGGATTTTTTTCTTTGTCCTTCGTCGCCCATTGCATCAAGCTTCCTTATCATTTGACCATGAGAAAATGTTTTCACCTAGTAAAAGAGAGGCCAAACCCTCATGGGTTCATTAAGGGGTGAGTGGTGTGACCAGAGATACCTGATCTGGAGTGTGAGGAAACATCAGCCCCAGGACTCGTGCTTTGGGCTGGCTTTTAATGGCTTGGTGGTGATGGTTTGGGGCAGGGAGACAGAGACACAACCCAGCTCTGCTTGCAGGTAACTGAGAGGAGCAGCTGGTGCCATTCCCAGCTCCTCATTTCCCCACCACTTGCACAAGGAAGAGCAGCAGGACTCTGCTCAGCTGCACTGGGGCTCACAGTGTGAAGGAATGAGGGAGTATTTGACAGCCCCTGACTCTCGCACAGAAACAGGGCAAGAAACCTTCTCACTTTCAGCGACGTCTCCTCTAGGCAATATATTTTCCCCGTTTCTCCCAGTGGGCGCAGCTTTACTATCTGTGTAACAACATATTAGTTAGGTCACTTCACAGCTATGAGGCTGTTGTGCAGATTCCCTCTCTTCTAGGAATTCTGCCGATGAATCATCAACACTTAGGGCTGGAGTTTGATGTCTTTATTCACACTTAATGCTCGTACTTGGCCGCAGAAGTAATCCCGTGGAATCCAATGGGACTAACTGTGGAGTTAGATACTATTAAATCTTCGGCCTTTTACCGGGAGTAATGGGTTACAGCCAGATTTGTGAGTAAAACTGAAATGCAGCCCTGGCTTTCTGAGGGGTTAGGAGGGAGTACAGGGCTAAAAGGTTCCTGATGAAACCTAGACCCATGTGAAAATTCCCTGCTAGCTGGCTTTGTTGTAAAGCCTTGGCTATGGTCCTCTGAGGAAGGGCAGTCAGACCCACCTGGTCTCACTTCTCACAGGGACCACTGGAGTTGGGAACAAATTACATCCCAGGGTGGGGTTTTTTGTTAGTTTGTTTCATTTGTTCACTCTTGATGTAATTAAGATGTTTCAGAACAGACAGCAATTAATTGTTTAGCCTGGAGAAAAGGAGACTCAGAGGTGACCTTATCACTCTACAACTCCTGAAAGGTGGTTGTAGTGAGGTGGGGGTTGGTCTCTTTTTCCGGGCAACGACTGACAGAACAAGAGGACACAGTCTTAAGTTGCGCCAAGGGAAATATAGGTTAGATATTAGGAGAAACTTTTTTACAGAAAGAGTGATAAAATACTGGAATGGTCTACCTGGGGAGGTGGTGGAATCACCATCCCTGGACGTGTTTAAAAAGATTGGATGTGGCACTCAGTGCCATGGTTTAGTTTAGTTGAGGTGTTAGGACAGAGGTTGGACTCGATGATCTTGAAGGTCTCTTCCAACCTGGTAATTCTGTGATTCTGTGATTCTGTAATTGTCTTTCTGAAGTAATAGCTTTGTAATGCTGGACATGACAGGATGTTCTGTCTCATACTGAGTACCACGGGCTGTGGAAGATGCAGTTATGGGATATGCAATCCTGCTCTCCAGGAAGGAGTTTGGGATCTGACGAGGATGCTGTTTATTTGTAGGAAAGCATTGCTCTGGTCTCCACTCAAATTCTAGGTGGATTTGTTGCAGTTGTCTGAATCTGAAGTGATGTGCAGACTTCAGCTTGGCTTTCTTGGAGGGTGATGGAAGTCAGTACCATTAACCTCATTTTGCCACGTGGAAAAGAAGTATTTATTTGAAAAAGCAGCAGTGGGTCATGGGTCTCAGCACTATCTTGGTAATGTGGTGCTTGATGAACTTCAGCTGTAACACCAATTGATTTAGATGGGCTATTGGGAAGGAATTGTTCCCTGGGAGGGTGGGCAGGCCCTGGCACAGGGTGCCCAGAGAAGCTGTGGCTGCCCCTGGATCCCTGGCAGTGTCCCAGGCCAGGTTGGACGGGGCTTGGAGCAGCCTGGGACAGTGGGAGGTGTCCCTGCCCATGGCAGGGGTGGCACTGGATGGGCTTTAAGGTCTCTCCCGACCCAAACTGTTCCATGGTTTGATAAACTTAAAAAAAAAGGAAAAGGGATCCAGATCTGGTGAATCACAACATTCCTGTGCTTTAGTGTTATTTAAGAAACACAAAATCAGCAGAGCTGTGGATCACAAATCTTCATTCAGTAAACTCTTGGGAGTCAACCTCAGCTGCAGGGCTGAGCCCCAGCCATGGAGGGGACGGTGCCACTTCCTGTGCAGTGCCCTGGTGTGACCAAGTCCTGCCAGGAGCAGGGGGCAGCTCCTGGAGCGTGGCCGTGCCCCGGGCGCCGCCACAGCCCTTTGCCATGCGCCCAAGAGGAGAAACCCCAGCAAAGACGCTCCGCTGCAGCTGTACGGCATTACCCTGCGGGGGAGGAGGGTGGGGAAATGAGGAACAGCCACACATCCTCCCTCGGACAGGGCTTGGTTTGCACTGCCCCGCTGAGGGTTCATTTTCTTTTAGACCAGACTGGGTTGCGGCCATGGGGGCTGGACATGAAAACACGACCTGGCTCGGTGGCTCACGGCGCTGCTGGTCCCCTGGCCCAAGCTCCTGCAAGGACCCAACAAGGAAGACTTGAAGTCTCTCTTTCTTCAGCCTCTGCTTCTCCCTCCTCCACTCCCTTCTCCTCCCAAGGTGCTTTTAATCCCTCCGGTTAATGTGAAATTAAGATAATGAGTCAAAGAGAAGAGAGGACTTGGAAGAGGGTAGCAGGGGGAAGAGGGAAAGAAAAGAAAATAGAAAAAAGAGAGATTCTTCTGACAGATAATTAGGGAGATTGGTTTACCAGCCGGAGACTAATGCTGCCTTCCCAGCTCAAACAGTCCCTTGTGACTCATTTTGTGACTTTAATTTCTATGGGGTTCCTTAAGCAGGTGCCCTCTGACAGGTAGTCAATAGGGGACTTCTGGCTGAGCACCAGCGCCTCTTTGGAGAGGTCAGAGCGGGAGGTCAGAGAGCGCAGCCTGCGAGGTTGGCGGGTCAGGAGCCATCACGGTGACAGATGAACCTAAACGTGTTCCATTCTCCCGGGCTGTCCCTGCCGAGCGGCAGCGCTGGCGTCTCTCGGGACCGGCCCCTCTCTGCTCAGGGACGTCCCTGTTCCCTCTGCTCGCACCTCTCAACTGCTCTTCATTAGCCAGAGGGGCTGTTCACAGCCCCGATCCGCTGGGGAGAGGGTGCTGTCTCCATACCTCTCAACTGGTCCTCATTAGGTAGAACAGTCCCCTTTTGTCCTGCATGAAGCCGCCTTTGTTTCTGAGCCGCAGCGGGGCTGCGAGAGCAGAACCTGATACAAAACAATGCAGCATTATTTAGCCAGAGCCTAAAGTCAAGGAGGGAGCAGCGTTTCGGGAAGCTCTGGCTGCTGTAGCGTGCGTGTGTTGTGGGTGTGTGTGTGAACACCCATGGATTCTTGCTGTGCATCCATCTGTCCTTCCTGCTCCGAGCTTGGTTCCTCTTGGAGTTTCTAGCTGGAGTTCACACCATCTGCCACCAGCCCCTATTGCAGGACCCCTCTGAGAATGTATTTCTAAGGTGCTGTAGCTACAAGGAGCTGCTTTGACTCTGCTTCTCTGTGTTCTGGGGGGACTCAGCGCTCCCCCCTTTCCTGGAGAGGTTTTCAGGGGGTCCCCTGCTCAGGCGGCATTTCCCTGCTTGGCAGAGGAATCTGGGACCATTCTGCTTTGCTTCCACCCCTCCCAGGCTGCCTCCCTGCTGCCAGCAGCTGAGGTTGTGTTGGCTGGAGCCAGATTAGTCATTCTGTCTGAGATTTGTTTCGTATTGAGGATAATGATGGCAAAAAAAGAAATTAATTTTCTTTATAATTGGATTCCCGCTTTTCCCCGAAGAGCTGATGCCTTTTTAAAAAGCAGCGTCTCTCACCTCTGTGCTGGTGGCTGCGATGCTGCTGCAAAGTGGGATCACCACAGGAGTGTCTGGTAGGTTATAAATCGGGTGGCAGAATTAAATGCTTACATGCCTGGAGTGCCAAGGTCGAGTCCCTGATCCCATTAGCCACTTCTTTCGCCTCAAAACAGCTGGAGCAGAGCTGAGCATCAGCTGCAAAATACCTCATTCGAGTAAGAACTGCAGAGGCAAACTGGAAAGAAATGATCCCAAATGTGCTTTTGGGTCCCATCCACTGCAAAAAAAGTGAGAGGGCTGGGATTAAACAGGGTCCTACCCCAGAGAAAGAAAACAAAGCCTGACTTGGGAGCAACGGGGGAGCTAAAATGCTGCTTGCAATGAATAGTGTTTGCAAAATTAAGTTGTCTTTAAATTTTTTTTAATAAGAAGAGGAAACCCAATGTGCATCAAGCCTCAGCAGAGCTTCAGAGAGGCAGGAGTGAGGACAAGGAGCTCATTGTCCGTGTGCCAGTGATCCAGAGAGAGGAACCTCTCTGTCCTATGCCAGAGTCTGAATATGAAAGTCCTCTATAAATCCAACCTGATTTGAGAGTTAATTGGAGTGGGAAAACCAGGACAGCAAGATGGAGAAATAGGGCTTTGTGGGTTTCCTGGTACACCTCTCCCAAAGAGATCCTCCTGCATTTGGAGAAGGTTTTTGTGGCCTGTGGGGCCAGCACTGACATCTCTGCCAAGGCTGTTGCGTCACATCGGTCAAGGTTTATTTTGATACAACCACAGGCGGCCTCATATGTTGCACAACAGTCACACCAGCTTTTCGGCCACCTTGGGAAGCCCTTGCCCACTGACCATGGAGTCCAAAGGGTGCTGTGGGAACTGGAGCCATGGCTGTGGTTCTGCAGCCATGGCCTGTTGGGTGTTGGACGTTCCCACCCGGTTGTACACGTGAATCCTGTGCAGCCCGGGGAGAGAAGCTGGTACCGACCCTCTGTGGGACTCAGGCAGCAGGGACACACAGGGTTGGGTGTCTCTGGCAAGCAGGTTTTTCAGTGGCCAGCTAAGAATTTTCTTGGGGGCGCGTGGATGGTGTTTTTGCTGTGGAAACCTCCAGCACCGTTTGCACAAGGGCTGGAAGTGCCAAGTGGCTGAGCAAGGGTTGTATCCAGCGGTTTGGTCGAGGCTGGTACCTGCCTTTCGTTCCATGCTCCAACCTAGCTGGTGGGTGGGATTTTTGGCTCACTGCACCTGCAGCAGGGTGGTCACCCAAGAGGACCAGTCCACGTGGCAAACTGGGAGCCGTGTGCTCCTGGAGGGTGGATTTGCTCCGTGGATGCCGCAATGGGGCCGGGCACAGCGTCGGGCTCGAGGGTTGCTGCCTGTTTACGGCTCTTCCAGCGAGCACAGGCCGTAGCTGGGTGGGACTTGGAGTGCTGCAGTTGAGGGTTTTGTGTTTTGTTTCGAACTGTAAATATAACACAATTGTGTTTATGTAATGCAGTTCTGCGAGATGCTGCACATGGGTTTTAAATAGAATAAGGGTTAAATTTAGCCTCCTTATTTTTTTTCCTCCCATTGATTTTGTAGAGATAGATTTGTGTTTAAAAGACTTCTCACCCTGGAGTTTACCGGACTCTGTGCTGCATGATCTCATTGCTAGGATCTCACTCTTTCTCCACCCTTCCCTCCCGTTGTTTGCTATTCTGACTAAAGATGAGACAGAAAAAGTTAAACTTTTTTTAAGACAGGGAACGCATCATCCTATGTGTTTATGCAGTATTAAACACAACAAGATCGTTATCTGGAGACACTGGAGACCGGATTCCCTTTGGATATAAATGAGTAAAGTTCCCATCGAGTACATGATTTACACCAGCGTGGCTTTGGCGCCAGGGTGTATAAAGATGAGCAAGGGAAAAAAAATTCAGCTGTGCAGAGTTGGGCTTTTTAAGCATTTCTTATTAGCCTCCAATTAGCAACTGGAAAAAATGGTTGGAAGAAGGAAAACAAATAGGCTGAACACCATCAGAAGAGCAGACTTTGAAATTATGAACTTATTTGTATTTTTAAACCTGACTTGGTTTTTTTCCAGTCAGCAGCAAAGAGTTAGGCCCAACGACTGGGTCTGAATTTCCCCACGTCTCAGAGGTCAAGACTTGTTATTTGCCCCCTAATATGAGCTGAAGTGATATCTTGGATTCAGAGCCAAGAGCCAGTGATGCAGAGGGGTTTGCAGATTGGGCTGGCTTTGCCATACGGGATGTTAGGAGCAGCTTCTCTCCAGCTCCAGCGTCTCCCAAGGTTATTTTGAAATTTCTGTTGTGATTCACACGTCCTGAGATATCTGCAGTAAAGGATTGGAATTTTGTGCTTGGAGGGAAATCCTTTGGTTAGCTAACCTAAGCAGTAAACAACACTTCATGTTTCCAGGGCTCTCAAATAGCAGCATTCCCTCAAAAGTCTTCAATACAAAGTGATTTTAGGTTTACTAATAACGTTTCTGAGGAAGAAATTCATAATCTGCCCAAGCCAGAGCAGGATCCCGACTCAGGGCTGTTACTGTCCAGATGCTTCCAAGCCGCTGCTTCCATCCAGCTGCTGCTTCCATCCTGCTTTGGGACACCAGAAATACTGGGTTTTATTCTCTTAAGAAGGAAAAGTATTACCTGGCTTTTGGAGGAAAAACCAACTGGTGAGCCAAATTCTTTGGTCGTATCTTACTCGTGGTCTTTATTCAGCCTGGAAGAGTCTTCCACTTTGTCACTGGTTCTTCACTCAATATTTGTGAACTAAGTACGAGTCTGAATTTCTTCCAGCTCTAACAAGGTTGACATCTGTCTGGGGAGCTGGAACGGGCAACAGGCAAAAGTAGGTTTGGGTTTTTCTCTAGTACGGATCCAGGATCTGCACACCCTGAGGATCTCTCCGTCACCTCGCTGTTCCTTCAGGAGAGAATTGCCGAGGCTTTCTGGCAGCAGAGATTTGATGCACAAAGGAAATCTGGATAATTTCCCCCACTGGGAGATCTGGATGGAGCAGTTGTCTCCCAGTTGGTGTGAGGTTTAAACTGGTGAATGGCCTAGCACTTGGAACATTCTCCTGGCTTACTGGGGACATACCAAGCGTACGTGGTGTTTATTGGTTCCGAGCTTGGCCCATGCTGGGTTTGAAGCCCAGGTTTATTTTTGAAGGTGGGATGATGCTGTGGTTGAATGACACGTAATTCAATGCCCATTTTTGCCAGCTGGACTGTCTGTGGTCTCTTCCGTTGCTCCTTTCCAGGGCTCCCTAACTCCGAGCTAATTGGGTGCTGGCTCCAGGCTTTCTATTTTAATGCCGTTTGATGATAATCATCATTCCCGCAGGATGAATGGTTGAGAACAAAGACAGGAAACGTCCCCCTGATTAGATAGAGGCAGGAGAGCCATTGAAGGAAAAAAACAAATGACAAAAGTGACAAATGAGGGTCCTGTAACTTCTGCCATCCTCCTGGGGCATGTGGAAGGGCCTGGAAGGAGACATGAATAAGACTTATTAACTGGTTTGGAAAACCATGCCTTGGAACTCTTCAGGTTTCATCTCCATCTGCAAACAAAGGCCAGAGGAAAGATAAGGCCAGGCAGCTCCCAGGCTGGGCTGTTTTGGGACATTACACAAACCCGTCTTATTCCAGTCAGATCCAAACTAACGGTGCCCTTTCGTGCTGCATCAATGCTGCGTAAGCGGGAAAGAGGCAACACTCAGATGGAGGTTTAGGTGAGGAGCAGGCTACAAACTACACCTGCAGCGTACTCAGAGCACAGACCTGAGCTCCAGCTGGAGTCTGGCCTTGTTTCCATGTTGACTTGTGTTGATGCCGTGCCCGGGCTAAGCTTGGTGTGTTCCTTGGGAATCACC
Source organism: Rhagologus leucostigma (assembly GCA_013397725.1). Classification (NCBI taxonomy): domain Eukaryota; kingdom Metazoa; phylum Chordata; class Aves; order Passeriformes; genus Rhagologus; species Rhagologus leucostigma. Next base: position 490,225 of record VZTD01001487.1, on the reverse strand, counting down.
GGAAAGGCGAAACAGGCCGTGCTGTTCCTCAGCAGCGACCCGAATGTGTGCGCTGCTGCAGAGCAGAAGGGTGTGGTCTGTCTGGCCTCTCCATTCATGGGTAAATGTGTCTTTTGCAGTATTGTCAAATAGTTTCAGGATCCTAAAAAAGCTTGCAAGCGCCTTGCTGCAGGGACAGGAAGGTTCTGCAGGTGTTGGGCTTTAGGTGTCAATGCAAAGAAGGTGAGCGCATGGAGCTTGAAGCAGGTCATGCTCAACCCTGTGTCCTGTCCAGGTCCCAAAGATGCCATTAGGGTCTAGTTTTACCTTTTTCTTCAAGTACAGAGAAAAAGCTCTCTGCAAACCAGTCAAGTGCAGCCTTGCATGTCTTGGGGGGAAAGATCAGCAAAAGCAAACTCTTTGACTTCAGTCAAATTGTCGTCAGAATATCATAGCTTCTTAAAAACAGAAAGGTTTTCATTTTCAGTGGTTGAAAACTGAGTGGGAGCTGGAAGTACAGGGGAGCTGGTTCTGATTAGCCCCAAATCCCCACATGCTGTCGTGCATTTTGGTTTTATTTTTGTTTGTTAGGCTTTGTTTCAATTAATTCTGTTTAGTGCTCATGTTTAGAGTATGGCCTTGGGTTTGTTTATGATTGTTGTGCACTGAGAGGATGAGCAGAGTCTGGGCATCCCTGAGAAACCCCCAAACTGGGGAACTTGGGCTAGAGAGGGCTCTGAGATGCCCGAGGAGTTTGACATTTCCGTGGCTTGGAGAAAACCTTTAAAAGGTTTTCTGAGGCTGAGTGAAACATAAAGGCCCAAATCTTTCCTTTTCTGTTTTGACTGTAAAAGAGGCAAAAACCTGACCTGGAGAACAGCTCTAGTTCTGGTATCTTTGGTGGTCCTTCTCCAAACCTTGGCAACTTGGCCTGCTTCTTACCCAGACCCTTTGAATTAAGGGTTACTGTGGTTCTTGGTGCTGTCTAAGTTTGAAGCAAATAGAAATCTCCTGAAAGGAAATGGAAATAGAAATATTCTGACTTGAATACCTCTAACTTAAGCTCTGGGATGTATTTTCTAATGCTACATGATTTTTGTTGATGGTGTTTCTGAAAGAGAGGGTGACTTTTTAGATGTGCTCTTAAAAACCCAAGTCTTCCCTCTGTGTTTAGTGATAATTTATAACTACTCTTTAAGACCTCTGCTGTGAAACAAATTAGGGACACGCCTGGAGAATACTGGATTGGCTTAAATGTGCTGCGGAGTCATTTTTGTTTCTTTTATCCTGCATTTTTAAATTAAAGAAATGTGATGATTTAAGACGTTTGATCTCCGAATGTTGCAATTTTTATTAGCATTTTTTTCCAGTTGCGTGTTTTCCCGGTAATCGGTTTATGGAACCTTTCACCCCCAGTCTCCTCCTCCAGGGTCGCGTGCCTTGCTCAGGTCCAGCCATCTGGCTCTTCTCTCCCACCACTGAGCAAATGGGGGTCACTTTTTTTTCTGGAAAGAAAGAAGAACAAATGCTGCTGCAGCCATTGCTCCGTGGCAGCTCTGTTGGGTGGCCTCAGCAGGGTCAAGGACTTAAAAACTGCAGTGACCTCCTGGTCCCCTTCTAGGTAGGATATTCCAGCCTGGGAATGAGATGTACTGGAATTTGCTGGAAGTTCTGCCAAGCAAGTCAACCTAATGCATGATTTCACTTCTGAATCAGATATTCTGCCCTTCCCTCTCCTTTGGAGGATCTAGTGAATCAAGATGTGGCTTCAAAACCACTCATTTCAAAATCAGGCAGATCTGTCTTTCCCCACCTTGGGACCAGTTCAAGCTCTGTTTGGAGTCCCTCGTGTTCACAGGCAGCAGCCCAACAGTTGGCCTAGAGCAACACCGGAGGCAGAGCTGTCTTCAGAAGGGAGGTTTTGCAAAGATCCCTGAATTTCAGAAATCCCTAAGAATTTATTCTTATCCTTTATTTCCAGTAGAAACGCTTGCAAAAGTGTTTCTATGTCAGTCCCATTCCCTTGTACCTTTGCCTGTGTGATAGAGAAGGACACTATCTCTGGGTTCCACCAGCCCACACTCCTTCAGCTGCTCTGATGTGCCAAACCTTCCTGCGAGGATTCCGCTCTCCCCAGAGCGCTGTCCGGTCGGCTTTGGTGCATCCCGCACGAGCTCCCACTTCAGCCAAGTGCCATTCCCTGTGTCAGAAGGAAACAGCTGTAATTTGGTTTAGCCAGCCACAGCTCTGGGGCGTGGATTGCTCTCCCAAAGCTCAGCCTATGGTTCTGACCTTAAATAGGCTCCGTAACAAGTCGTTCCAGCCTCTGTGTGCGCTGTTAACTGTTTCCATGTTTTTGACAGATGGCTTGGTGTACCTCGCAGCGAAGCCAACTTCCTGTTGAACAAACAATGAGGAAAGAGGAGGGAGGAAGAATGGGGTGTGGGAGAGAACACAGGATGCCATTTATATTTTATTTATGCAAGTGTTGGGTTTTTTTTATTATTATTTTTAAATCTTGGGTATGCAGCAGACTGAGAATTTGGGGAGAAACTGGAACTTTGAGACCTCATTTATGAGGAGTCTCCAAGGTTTCCAAACCTCCCTCCAGAGACTGAGACTTGTCATTACTCCTGTTTGTACTGATACCATGGGGAGTCGTGGTTCAGTGAGTGGAGTTACTGTCTTGTAAGTCTTTTCTAAGGCATTGTCCATCCATCCCTGGCAGTGTTGTTCCTTTTGGAGGAGCTTTCAGGATTCAGGCTGTACAAGGCTTTGCTCTCAAGGTTTTATGCTTGTCTGAAACACCAGAAGGCATCACCAGCCTTCATCTTCTTATGAATTGCTTCACTAAGTGACCCCTTACTTCGTGACCCCATTGTCCAGCCCATTCTTTAACTGTCCTACACAAGATTTTGGTGGTATTTCTTTTTGGTCAGAGCATGGGGCTGGGACTTGGACTTAGGACTGACGAGGTGAACTTGGAGAAGCCAGGGCAGAGTCTTGTCAATCTGTAACGTAAACAGGAATATTCGACTGCTTTTGCCAAGTGTTTTTAACATCTGGTGGTACAGAAAGCTTGGAAGCCTCTCCAGATAGCAGAGAGTGTCTGTCACTGTGGTGGCCAGCACAAGACTTTCTCAGTCCTGTAGAGAAGTACTGGTGGCACTGACAGAGCAGGAATTCCACATCAGCCACAGAGCGGGACCCAAGTGGTGGTAGCTTGCTTGATGAATGGCCTGAGAAGCAGCACAGCTTCTTGTCTGTTATTGTTCAAGTCCTCACGGCCACAACTCCTGTCCAGCCCCTCCCTGGCAGCACGCAGCGATTTCCAGGGTTTCTGGTGGCTGGGTTTGGAGTCTCTGCTGTCCCCTCTGAACAAGGGCTGCTCTTGCAGGATTTCAGCCTTGGCTGGCACTTGCCCTGCGTGGTCAGTGATTGATTTTGATGGACACAGAGTTCAGCTGACGCCAGCTCCTCAAAGAAAAGCTGACTCTGCTCTGTGCCTCTCTCTATGTGTTGCTCTGCTTTCTGTCTACTGTGACCCAGCTCTTCTGTTTACTTCTGAATCTGCTTTTTCTTCTCTCTTGAAACCATATGCATATTTAATATCTTTCTCTCCATCTTTTATGTTTCTGCATCCCTCCCTCCGGTGATCTCGTCCTAGTTTACAATGGAGTTCTCCCTGGTCAGGCACTGTGCAAGGTGTAGCTGATGGAAGTGAATTCCCCCACTTGGGATTTTGCCACCACAGAACAAACCAGGTTTTGCCCCTGAGTCTGTGTAGATCCTTGTTAGCTCCTCAGCACGGTCTGATGACACCAGGAAAGCGGAGCTGGCAATAGTTCCGATTCTAAAACCCCTCTGCTTCCTTGTTTGCTCTTTAGTAACTCCAGGGAACTGCACCTGGACGATCCCTTCTGAGATGCGGCGAGGGTCTGCTGGACCAGGCCACCCAGCTCTGGCCGGAGGCTCTTGGACAGCAGTGTTCTGCCAGAATATCAAATACCCGTCCTGAACCCCCAGCTATACCCGTATCCCCAAACCGGGATATGTCAGTACGTTTTGGGGTATTTCCCCCAAAAAGCTGGCAGTTCCACGGCTGAGAAGCATCCATGTAACCCTGCAGTTCTGCAGAGGCGTTTGCAGGGATCCCCAGTGGCTCCCTGTCCCTGAAATAGCACAGCCTGCTAAACGCTCCCAGCTGAAGGAAACCCACACTCGGTGGCAGGAGGTTTGGGAGGCACCACGATGCCAAGTCCCTTTTGCAATCCATCATCCCCCTTTCCACAAGTTTCCCAGGCAATGGGAGTGTTTTTCCATCCTTCCCTGCTAGTAATGAAGTAAAGTATAAAGTGAGTTATAAAGATGTTTAAAAGGAGCTTTCGCCCTGGCCTGGCCTGGAAGAGCTGAGGTCATTCCCAGTGCACATTAGTGAATATGTGGAGGGTCTTTGGAGCTTTTTTCCAGGGAAACAGCTAATAAAGCTGCCTGTGTTTGTTGTTCATGCCAAGACACATTCCAGCATCTGATTATTTTATGTCATTACTTTAATGTGGAAAGAAAGAGGGAAGCATGGATTTTTCCAGGTGGATTGGCCCGTTTTGGGGAGGTCACAGCTTGGGGTAGGTGTGTTGGATTAAAACTGACCCAAACTACTCTGTCAGGAATAAACTTAGTGCAACTAAACTTCAAATTTTAGTGTCACTAAAGCTGAATAAGGAAGGGTATGGCAGCAGAACCAACAGCTTCCATTCGGAGGCATTTGCAGATTTGATGTGGAAGAGAAAAAGAGACAATAGTGTTGTAATTGCTTAAGTGGCTCGAACTGCAAAGGAAATGTTCGAAACTCGTGTAAAAGACCTCCCTGTAGCCAAATGTAGTACAGAAGGTACCAAAGAGGAATTTTGCTCCCTCAGAAATTCTGTAGTTTGAGGGAGGGATTGTTCCCAGTTGGAATAAAATGCTAAACTTCTCATGTCCCACAGGCCTACTTGAAAAATGGATTTAATGTTACCAAGACACTTTGTCAGGGGGATTAGTCACTTGAACTTTTTTACTGTGGTAAATAATGCAGAAATCCAACAAACATTCTGACATTTCTAGGAAAAAAAGTCATCAAAATCAATACTTCTCTTTAGATCTCTGCTCTTTTGAGGTAATTACCCTGTTTCAACTCTTTTAAACCAGCTGTGCTCTGTCTGAGGTCTTGGTCCTTGGATATGTGACCAGTCTGTACTCGTGGGAATAGGGAATAATGATTTTGTGAAACTGGATACATGAGTATGGACTCTCTATAATCAGAAAAAGTCGTAGATTCATGTTCTGTAGGTCTGGTTTAATTTTTCACTTTTGTGTCACTTCATTGGCATTTCTCTTAATTCTCCCCAACACAGCCAGAATTGGAAACAGGACATCTAAGTCTGGGAATTTGTGGCCAGCTTCTTATCTCCCATTGGTTTTCCACCACTATAACTTCACTGACGGATCATCTTTTTTTGTTTAAATATTCTGGTGTGAGAGAAATGAAGACCAAAGGACTCGGGATAGTTTATGATGGGTTACTGGATATAAGTGGAAAATTAGAAGTGATCCATATCCGGTCTATTCAACTCTGTTATCCATTTAATCATCTCAATTCCAGGCACTGTAAATTTCTAAATGTTATTTGGAAATGAAGCGGCTCATTACAACTGATGTTGCTAATCCTTCTGCTGGCAGTAGCTCTGCTGCTGAAATGACATAATTTGTGACTTGCAGTGATCAATGGTGTTGTAGGCAGGTTAAATCTAAAGCCCAGTTTGCAATGGTTTTGCTCATATCTTACAACACAGTTGTTAACTACTACATGTGGCTCTTACGTCTGACGTTAGATGGCGAAGGGAAAATAAATATTTAAGTCCTGTTTATGTGTGGTCCTGCCAAGCAGCACGCAGATAGCAGGCTGGTGTCCAGTCCTCCGCACTGGAACTCCGTGGCTTTGGGTTCTAACTGAACGCAGCAATTCCCGGGTTACGCTGCGCGCTGTGGGGGCTCTCCCGCTTGTAAAGAGGATCCTGAAGAGAGGAGCCATTAATTTTCCTGGTCTGAGGACAGACAAGAACTAATAGGTCTCGTTTTCAAGATACTAGGGAAAACTAGCAGAACAAGATTGGCTGTTGCTAACAGCTGTCTAAGTCTGGTCTGAACTGTAATATAGTATTCCTGTCCACAAGTGGTCTGTGAATAAGTTTTCATTGAAAATTCTTTGACGTCCTGTATTCAATGTTTCCTAAACTTCTGCTGGAGATGCATTTCATGCTGCAGCAATTGCAGCTGTGAAGACTGTGGGCAGTGCTTGATGAGCTGGGTAAAATGGTTTCATGAGTAGGCAATATGTTCGTGCAGATCAGCCCATTTTCTGACTGGGTGTCTAAAAGGTGGATTAATTGAAATCTGAATTGAATATATTGACTTCAGGGTTTGGTGGAACATCGCAGGGATGAGCCCAAGGAGATATGGATGCTTTGGATCCAGATGAAAACTTTAAAAGTGAAAATATCAGATTTGTTTCAATCCTGAAAAACTGGGTCTGGTGTGGAAGGTAGATCATTACTGATCTGTGGTTAGGTTCAGATTATTTAATCCCACTGCATTAATACCATCTTCTAAAACAGTGTTCAATATGATTTTCATCCCTTATCCACAATTAGGTTCCGTTTGGATTTGTGGAAGTTTCTTATCAAAAGGAAAAAATTCAAGGTCTGAACATAGATTTGAGAAAGGAAATGAAAAGCACTGGCAAGCCAGAAGGGAGATAGCGGGTTGGTTGCTCAGCTTTCTTAAGAAACTGCTGAAGTTTGAACACGGCCTTGCTCCTTCAGCCCAGCTTCTCCTCCTTCCTGGCTTCAGCTGTGGAAAAAATAACAACAAAACTTTGTATTGTGATGGAGAATGCTGCTCACAATGCCATAGAATCACTGCATTCACCCATCACAAGAGCAACACCACGGTCTGGATCTTGGGTGGGCTTCAGGGGTTGAATATCGGCAAATCCTATGGATCTGTTTGGGTTTGGGGGGGTTTTTGGTTGTTCTCTCATGCAAAGAACTCAAGTCTCCAAAAAGGAAGCGTTCCCAGTGTCTCAGGAACAGCTTCGCACGCGTCCTCAGGCTCTGAGGACTGTAGGGAATGTGCAGAGTGGACGCAACAATGTGGGGCAGACATGAAAATCATGGATGACCTGCACTGATTTCTCTGCTGGGCAGGTAGGGATACACAATGCATTATGCCATGGATCTTGAAACCCTTCCAGAGCTCCAGGCTTGGACACGCCTCCAGGTTTTTGTGAAACCAGTGGAACTATGAATGTGCTGGAAAACATAGAGCTTTTCATTTCCTTCATATTATTTTACTGATATTTTCTTGAATTGCCCTGAATGTCTTGGAGATGAGTGGAGAAGGAGAAAATTTGCACAACTTAACATTTCAGGAATAGTTATCTTTTTGATAATGTTATTGGTAAAAAAATGAGATTATTCGAAGCAATCACCTGCTCTTTTGCAGCCTTGAGCCACTTTTGAGTTACTCTTTGAACAGCAGCAGTGGATTTTGCATCCTTCATTTTTTCCCAGAGCTCTGAATTTTTTGCAGCGGCTGTTCTGCACTTACCCTGGGGACACAGGATGCTCTGGTTGCAGATCAATCTTTCACACAGTCCTAAAGCCTGCTGGGATGTGGGAACCTAAACCCCAGGCTTGCTAGAAGCTGGGAGAACGAGCTGATTGATAATGCAGGAGATTTTCCACTGGAAGCCATATGTTTTATGCCAGGATTTTGTTGAGACCAGCACGCCACTGAGGAACATCCCAGGATTTGTCCCATTTGGACTCTGAAGTTTTCTGCTGCGATTTCTGACCGGTTTGAGTCGTGGTCCCATGCCTTTGGTGAAGCTGCAGCAAGGAGTGTGTCATGAAAAGAAAGCTCTTCCATCCACCCAGATCTGACCCACTTAAGTGTGTCCAGATGGACAGATGACCTCCAGAGGTCCCTTTCAGCCTAAATTATTCAGTGACTCTGTTTCCAGCATTCCAGAGGGAGTGTTAGGTGAAACTGGGACCGTCCCATGTGGGGAGGAGGATAGAGTTATATCTGCAAGTCCTGTATCTTGACCCCATCCTCTGCCCTGGCCATCCATCACTGGGCACTGGTATTTTATTCTACCAGGATGTCAATCACCTTTTCAATTAGTGAGTGGGAGGGGAGAGTGTGGATGATAGCACCCAATCTTCCATTTGATTTAGGATGAATCACACTTAAGAGGGCATCTGGGGTTAAAGAACACAGGATTCTGGACACATGTATAAATCAACAGGCTTGAGGTTTGCATTATTCACCTTCTGGAGTATGAAGTGATATGACTCATTGGATCATAAAAGAGATCAAATAGCTTTGTTGCTAATAATTCTTTCCTTGACCCATTCCCTGGCACATTAGGTTTGTAAACAGAGCTTTAATGGCATCCCTTGGAAGTAATAACATCACGCCTTTATAGCACCTTGGCTGACTGTACCCTCCTGGCTGTAACTGTGCTTGGGTTTAAGCCTCAGCCATTTGTGGGAACTAATGTGCTTTCATATCTTAAGTTTGCAGTTATTGCCTTTTTGAGATTGATCATCTCCAGTTACTCTGCCTCCCGCCCTCCTCTTCCACAGATGGCGTTTGACCCCTCCCAGGAGCCCACAGCTCAGCTTCTCCTGAATGATAAGCACGCCCTGCAATACTCTGGTGCAGATAACATGCTTGAACTTCAGGGTGGTGTTAATGTCTAATGAGCTCATGGCACCGTTTACTGTTTTATGGCTAAATCATGATTGTTCATTAACAAAAGCAGCACTAGACCATGTGCCAACTTTGGACAGAGGAGAAGGCAAAGCAGAGTCATTTGATGGAGTGTGATAAGGATGTGGCACCTGTAGCACGACAGGCAGCACATTTCTTGCTGGCTCCTGTGCCCGTTCCATGCGGTGGCTCCTGTGGAGAAGCCTGGAGTGGAGGGAGAGCAGTGCAGGGCTCTGGTGTCGTGGCTTTACAGGTACATGGTATCAAACAGCTCCCAAGTTGTCGTTTTCTGATGTGATGGTGCTTTTTGTCTTCTGGGCGTCACCCGTGGCAGCCTGCTCTGAGATGTTTCATGGAATTATTAATGCTGGGAAAGGCCTCTAAGGTCATTGAGTCCAGCCACTTAACCCAGCACCACAGTGTTCACCGCTGAAACAACGTCCCCAGGTGCCACATCCACGTGTTTTTTGAACATAGAATCAGAATGGTTTGGGAACCTTAAAGCTCATCCCATTCCAGCCCTGCCATGGGCAGGGACACCTTCCACTATCCCAGGCTGCTCCGAGCCCCATGCAACCCAGCCTTGAACACTTCCAGGGATGGTCGTTCCAGCACTTCCTTGGGCAGCTTCACTTGCCTCTGCCTGTGTCGGTCTTATTTGCTGCCTGTAAGGTGGTGCTCCGTTGTACCACACCAGCTTTGCTCTGCCTGCCCTGGCTGCAGGACTTGCATGTGGGGTTGGTGGTTCCCAGGATGGAAAATCACACTTTCAAGCAGTAGAAGTAGGAGAAAGAAGGTCCCAGTCTCCATTAGAGGGTTTGTCCTGTTGGAAGAGATGGAGATATCTGGTCCAGGGAGAGGAGGAAGGGGGTGAAGGAAAGGAAAGAAGGTTGGGAACTGTCAGTGTAGAACTGTGCTGCTTCATCACGTAGTCTCGGGCTGCTGCTGAGCCGACAGCAGGTAAGAGACCTTTGTAGAGATAAAAACTGGAACAAAGTCTCAGAAGTTATCTAAGAACTGGGGTTTTTTGGTGACTAATTTATTCATGGGCTGGTGGACACTTAAAAGCAACAAACTGTAGCTGATGATCGCTAAAGAGCGGTTGAGGCACAATAGAGTTGAAAGTCTCCAATTACAGCATGAAATCTTGCAGATATACAGACCAGGGAGTTTAAGGAGAACAGTAAAGAAGGAAAACAATGTGAAGAATGAGGAGCGAGTGGGAATCTGGGAATATCAGGGTTGTTCCACCTCATCTGAAGGACGTTCTGTGTCAGTTTTCACATTATCACTGTTTTGGTCAGTTCCTATAGTTAATACATGAATTCTTGCATTGAGACCTAACAAAAGACTGCTCAGGGACAGCATATAAATAGCTTTTGGCCTGCCATATATTTATATATGTCGGTTAAGCAAACTTACATGGGTAAACAATAGCAATATAATGACCTTTTTATAGATATGGCTCCGTGCATGCACCAGAGCAGTCTGGTGTATTTATTTCAGCTTGTAAACCATGCGTGGTTAGTACAGGATGTGTACTCTTCAGCATTTACAGTTGTTTAAAGGGAGGCTTTCGTGGTGGTGCTGTCGTGCAAGGAAACACCACCAGCCTGGGGCACAAAGTATTAAGTGTCGAGGGGTGGATGTATTAAGCAGGAGATTTAATTAAAAGGCCATCATGAGATCTTGTAGCTAAAGAGTATCTTTGGTCAAAAACTGAATATAGGAGCTGAATAACCCTACAAGATACCTGAAATGCTTTCGAGGGGAGTTAGATACCCAGTGACTATGGGATTTTGGAGAATGGAGGTATTTAACTCTTAAAGTCTCTGGAATGGTTAGTAGCAACGTGAAGGCTGAATTCATCCCTGGTCTTGTAAAATCGCTGCTTTTGGCTGGGAGTGGGCTTGGCTCAGGGAAGAAAACTGCTCTCTGATGTGTCCTGGAAAGCAAACAGTAGGTTTGGGATGCACCCTGTGCTCCTGCCAGCTCTGCTCTGGAGGAGTGTGGCTCAGAGAGCAGCAACAAACAGCCCTTGCAGGACTAAGATGGGGAATTTTGCCATAAATCCTCTAAAACTCTTGGAAAGATGGAATGTTTCCCCTTCTCTTTTCTCTGCCCTTCCTTGTGAATATAAATCCCCAGTGTTTAGGAACACGCAACCCTCACGTCTGAGGACAGATGGCTGACTCGTTTTTGCTGAGGGATTTTCCCCCATGGGTGGCTTGTTCTGGAAGTAATGCCCAGCTCTTCCCAACTGCTGGACTCCAGCTCTTTCCAGAGGAATAATTGCCTCCCTGTTTGCACATGGGGAAAACCAGGGCAGAGCAAAGTAGTTGAGTTACCCAGGGCAGAAGTCGAACACCAGGCTCCAGAGCCCACCTGGCTGTTAGGGGGTGGTGACGTTCCCCCTCAGCAGCTTCTAGCTTGGATGAACCTGCTCTGCTAAGGTCACCTCTGGACCTTGCACGACGCCCTGAAGCTGCTCTTTGCTCAGCCATCAGCACTTTGGTGCCTGGACAATTCCTGCTGAGAACATGCAGTCTTCATTTTATGAACATCCATCGTGCTCCACGATGTTTCTCCATGGCAGCAGTTTGTGCCTGCCCTCCTCTTCGGCTCCTTGTGTGCTGCTCCACAGCCAAGAGCAGGAAGGCCCATTCCAATGTTATCAGCCTCTTCTCTTGTATCCTATGGAATGAGAGCAACTGCCAAGCCCACTTGGCCTCCTGAAGTTTTACAGATTGGCCCACGTCTGATTTCTGCCTCTGTGTTTACAGAAGGTGGAGGATGGAGGGGAAGGGGGGCTGCTGAGCAAGGGAAGAGGGCACGGAGAAAAAAGAAATTACTAACCCTCCATCAAAGAGCTGCTTTCCTACTTGTGGTTTCAGAACGCTTCCTCCTTCCCCAGCTATCCTGTAATCACTCTCCAACATTCACCAGAGCAGTGTTTACATCCAGCCCTATTACCAGCAGGGGAGACAGGAGAAATTACGGGCTCCCATGTCCCATTATCTCCCCCTCTTCCCCCTCCTCTCCCCCTCCCACAGGCAGACACACTTCTCTCCCCTTACCCCTTTTCATCAAACGCCTCCAATTCATGAAGGAGTAAAAGCCCTTTAATGGGATTCTGGAAATCTTAAAATCCAGGTGGTTTGTTTAAAAAAAAAAAAAGGAGAGGGAGGGGAGGAGAAAAAAGGAAAAACTTGGAGGAATAAATACCACCAGCTCACTCTTTTTGGCTTCTTTGTTCCTTTTCCACGTTGTCTTGAACCTTTTTCTCCTCCACAACTCTGCTTGGCAGCTGGGGTGAGCTGAAGTTTGACTTGGATGGCTGGTGAGACCACACAGAGCTCACCCTGGCTGGAATTAATTTCCGATGTACAGCTGAAGAATCCCATGCGCACACACAAACACAGCGAGCCCTTGCATTTCCTTTTGATTTCCTTCTGGTGCTTCCTTCCCCAGATACCCTTTTTATCAGAAGCAGAACGAGCTGCAGTGCCAGCGCCGGGGCTGCCGAGGCGAGAGGCTCTGCCCCAGCGTGGCAGCAGAGCCGGGGGAAGGCGGAGGCGCTTTAGATGTTGGGCAGGCAAAGAGACGTGTGAAAAATGGCCGATGTTGGACAACAATAAATGGGGATTATGACTTTTTTTAACGAAGGGTAAAAAAGGATACTCATCTGGTATTGGCACTTGACGGGGACTTGAGGTCTGATTCCAATTCCTTGTTTAACCACAGATTTCCTCTAAATAATTCTCGTAATCTCTTGATTCCCTAGCTGAGGTCAGGGGCCCATTGTTCTACACCCTGTAACAACACAATGGGACACAGTTCCTGCCCCAAAGAGCTTACAGTGAAAACAATCAAAGAATGAAAAAGAAACCCAGGCTTGCCTGGAGTTACACCCTGGTGTTAAATTGAAGATTAGAACCAGACCTCCTGACTCTCTAGGTTTCGAGTCTTCTGCAATTGTAACATTTTTCTGGCTCCTATCTTGAGATTCACACTGCAGTGTTAAAGACCATCAAAATAGAAAATACTGAACCTCCTACCCCTCGGAGCAGAGGAGAAGGAGCTGTTTATGATGGACAGCTCTGCTCCTATAGCAAGGACCTTGTTGATTCTTACTCAGCATAACCAGCACACAGAGAGAGGTTGGGAAGTTTGGGAAGCCAGTTGACCTTTGAGGTTCCTGGGTTTCCTTTCAGCTAGGGCAATGGACCAGTGCTGCACTGGGCTGGGTGGCTGGTGAAGGATTGCAACAGGGCTGCATTGAAGTCCCTTCCTCAACGGGAAGGGAAATGGCCGTGGGCGTATGGGGACATTTAAGTGGAGAATATTCACTCCCACATGTAGGAGCTGTTGGAACAGCTCCGCGCCCGGAACTCTCTCCCCTCCCAGGGCAGGGATGTGCTGAATGCGTGGGGCGGCGCACGCGCGTGTGAACTCGGCCCAAGCGCTCCGAGTGCTGGCACGGCCGCGCTCCGCTGCGGGAATACTCGTGGCACCACGGTCCTGGAGAAAGGGGACAGGCTGGAATGGGGCTCTGGTTGTACTAGCAGTGCTCTAAAGCATCGGAGCACGATGTGGTTGCTGTGACTGGAGGAGTAAAAGTAGAGTAAAACTAAAGCAGGCTCGGCAGAGAGAGTATCTGGCCCTATAAGTTGCTGGAAACCTCATGGTGTTACGGCTTTTTTTAAGTCTCAGCATCTGGAATGACCTGATACTATGGAAAGTGATAATTTGTGTAGGCTCAGCCATAAATATACAGCCATCTATACACTCTACATTTTCCTTGGTTTCCCAGGCACTTATTCCTACCTACAGAGTATTCCAGTGGCACTACTTGGGCTTTGCATACTGAGTATTATAAGTGGGGGAGAATGTGAGTGCTCATGTCCTGTTTTCCTTTTCCTGTTCGGCAGTTTATATGAAACTTGTAGTCACTCTGAAATCTTTGATTTCATCCAGACTCAGCTAATGGGGCAGTTTTTAGGCTTGTCAGAGAGATGGGCACACACACATCTGGATGAACACGCTCTGCAGGATTCATCATCCCTAACTTTGGGCATCACAGGAGATTTCCTCTCCATGTACAGAGGTTACACCTTAAATGTGCTGTACATCTGCTCAAACATCTACATTTTAGCCTGTATTTTATGGCTGAGGGAAATGGCTACCATTTAGGGCCAACAGCTTTATTTCCAGAGTTTTATTAGGGTGAGAATTTTCCTCTGCCTGCAAAGGGAGTCAGTTACTGCGTAAAAAAAAAAACCTTACAGGCTGCTGGGGCACTCGGGTGAGTGATCAGAGCCGTGTGGTTCTGTCTGAGGGCACTCAGTGGTCTCGTGTGGCCCCTGTTGGCCTTGGCTCCAGATCCTGACCCTGGAGAAGGCTTGTGCGCAAGAGCTTTATTAGGCACAGAGTTGCCACTGGCAGATTTGTTCCTTGGCACTGGGGCTGAGCTGTTGAATAAGACTTTATTCTTCAGACTTAGGGATGACAGGTTTGACCATACAATGAAATCAGCTTTGTCCTCCTGATACTCTTAAATTTATTTTCTTTGTTTCAGAAAAATGTGGGGAAATTACTGGATTTCCAAACATCTCTTCCAAAGGGAACTGCACTTCAGACCTTGATTTCTGTAGAAGTATTGGCAAAGGGTAAGAGGAGGAGCAGGAAAATTATGCTTTTAACATAAAATGCTCCAGAATCAAGAGATAGGCATCAAAAACTGGTAAGATTTAATACACAAGAAGTCTATTTGGCTTCTGGATTTTGGGGTGTACTTAGGTCATACTTTCAAGGTTTTCCTCACACACCAGCGAGGAAACTTGTTTCTTTTAACTTAGTTTTTCTGTTAATGAGAGCTGAGACCCTCATGTAATTACTTGTTTCCTGGAGTTGGGGCCTTTAAGTAAATATCCAATATCCAGAGATTTGTGTTAAAGTCAGGAGTTGGCCATTCTAGTTTATTTTATTTCAGAGAAGCCTCTATTCATGTACAAAACCTAGATAGCTTTGAAATAGCCATGGAAAGAGAATTATCATCGATGTTTTTTAGTTCTACTAATAGCTACTCTAACAGCAGTTGAAATTTTTTTCCTGTGAGATTTTATTCTACTGGAAAAAGTTTGGAACATAGCAAAATGTTTCTTTTTGGAGAAGTTAAAAACCTTCCTCTTGACTTAATTCTGCCTTCCATTATAGTACACTTTATTTATAGTATAAGGGATGAAAGAGCTGAGCTCCATTTGAAATGCTTAAGTGGAAGTTAGATAGTTCTTAATAAAAAGAAGGATTTGGGGGAGGGGATCACAACAAACTATTTTCATTAGTTTTCATCTCCCCCAGAGTCTGAGGGTTTGAGCTTTTCATGCCAGTTACTTGAAATGTGGATATCTCAGAAATTTTTGCTGTACGTTCAACTTTTGACCAGCCTTTTCTGTTACTTCAGATGAAGACTATAATAGAAACACGATGATACAATTTGTTTAGTTATAAATATATTCCTTATTTTCTTGTCCTCTGCTTTTCAATTTTATTGGCAACCCATTTCAAAAGCAATTGTTGCAGGCCAGTACCTTGATGCAACATTAATAAGAACAAAGAGGCTTAAATTATGGAAATAGCTGTCTATGTGACATATTAGTAGTTTTACTCTCCATTTGGCAGATCTATTGTGGATAAAATTGTGTGTGAAGGGATGAAAGGGAAGAAACTTGGATAAGAGTTGTAGTATCTGCTTCAGGATAATGAAGAAGACAGACCCATGCAGAGATTTATTTTATTTGCTTTTGGCAATTAGCGTTAGCAATACTGTCTCTGAGAAGCTGAGACTGCCACAGATAATAATGGGATTGCTTTTGAGATGGTTTATCCAGCTCTCATAACCAGGGATTGAATTTGTGAGGGCTGTGGGGACTCAGCACCACCTCTGGAGATGCTCTCGTGTGTGCTGCTAATCACACAAACTTTTAGGCATCTGTCGTAAGGAGCCCAGGGCAAGAAAAGCTGGCTTTAGAGCTGTCAGGTGGAAGCAGCCCTGCCCTGAGTGTTCCATCCCTGTGCCGCTCAATCTCCCCACCCTCCCAGGGAACAATTCCTTCCCAAGATCCCATCCAGCCCTGCCCTCTGGCACTGGGAAGCCATTCCCTGTGTCCTGTCCCTCCATCCCTTGTCCCCAGTCCCTCTCCAGCTCTCCTGGAGCCCCTTCAGGCCCTGCAAGGGGCTCTGAGGTCTCCCTGGAGCCTTCTCCTCTCCAGGGGAGCACCCCCAGCTCTCCCAGCCTGGCTCCTGAGCAGAGGGGCTCCAGCCCTGGGAGCATCTCTGTGGCCTCCTCTGGACTCTCTCCAGCAGGTCCAGATGGTTTCTCCTGCATTTGTCCCAAGTACCTGTGGCTGTATACAGCAGACTGTCCCTTCGCACCAGGGTTTCACATAAACATCAAGGCTTTGGTGTATTTGTTACCAGGGATCAGCTGAGACGTGGCAGCTCAAACCCTTTGGGCTGTGCTGGTCCATCTCCTTCACCCAACTACACAATTCCAACTTGTTCTGGCTTTGATCCGAGATGGAGAACTGCTCCTGGTCTTCCTGAATGTCAAAAAAGTTCTTCTCTGATGTAAATCCCTGGCTGTCAGTGAGCTGCCCTGACTTGACATAATGAAAATGACACAAGAGATGGGTTTGAGAGGTAGAAGTAGCCCGGTGGCCAGTGTTTGGCCAGTGTGGCTGCTGTGAGCTGGCCTTGGCTCAGCCTGTGGCAGCTGCGGTGAAACCCCCCAACACTGGGATGCTCACGAGGCATTTCATGCATTTCACAAGGCTTTGCCAGCTGTCACAGCCTTGGTGACAACTTCAGCACGTGCTTCTCAGTGCTTCTTCAGGTGAAGGCAGTGAGGGGCGGGAGGTCAGTGGTGCCCTGAGCCGCGGGACAGGTTGGAGGAAGAACCAGAGCCGTGGGTTTCCCATCCCCATGGCAGCTCCTGAACACACTGTCCTGAAAGGCTGCCAAGGCAGCAGAGCCAGGAGGTGTCTCGATCCCCTGGGCCAAAACACGGGTTGTTGGCTGACTTCAGAGCAGGAAGCTCGGGGTGCAGGTTTGAGCTCGCTCAGTGGTGAGGTGCCACCAGCCAGTTCCTCGTGGCACCAGGGCCAGAGAACCCCCGGGCGGCCACATCGTCACTGACGGCTCTTGGCGGCGGCGTACGCGGCAGAAGCTGTGTCACCCATGCCTGGGAAGGTGCCTGTGTGGGAGGGTTGAGCAAGATCCTTAAGCTCAAGGGAATGTGAAATCCTCCCTCTTCCTGTCTGTGCTCTTTCTGTGTGTCTGGAAAGGAGAAGGGAGCTCGTGCTGCCTCCGTCCGCCCCCTCCTCGGGAAGGTTCGGGGAGCCGGGAGCCAGGGACTCGCGCGCCCCATTCTGTCGCAACGTCCCAACATCAACACCCTCTGATCTATGGTATCCTGAGAGTTTGCAGCTCTTGTGTGGAGATGGAGTATGAATAAGGGCCCCCCAGTGTATTGAGAATCGGGCCTGTGGGTCTCCTGTGTCAAGTGAGTCATAATGTATTAGATCCGAGGACTTCCCCCACGGGTGTTTAGTCTCAACAAACCCAGCTAATTCAGATTTAACTTAGCTCTTAATATGCTACATTGCTGAGTCTTCTAATTAATGCCACATGTTGCAGTCAGCTGTCATACTGAATAAATGTTTACAAAGCTATTAATGTACTGTATTTGTAAACCAGACCAGCTCCTTTTTGGAAATCATGTGGTACGTGTTTTCCCCTCAAAGATGAAAAAAGTTTTTTAGCAATAACGGATACTTTATTTTTGCAGCAACAGCCACTTCCCAGGAATTCATTGCTAACTTTCTTGGGCCACAGCCATTATCCCAGGGAAGGACGTGGGGAAAAGCGCCGTGCTTTAAACAGAGATGCTGAGCTGAGCCCTCTCGCCGTGGAGGGACGAGGGGCTGGCAGGGACCTGAGATCCCCGTGCTGGGGGTGATGCCAGGAGGAGGCAGAGTCCGTGCCTGTGTTGGTGGCTCTCCTGTCCCCAGCTGCTGCGATTCCTCCCCTCCACTGCCACGTGAGCGGGGACACCCGGCCACAGCTGAGGGAACAGGGACACAGCCGTGCCGTCAAGCAGTCTGCAGGCCAGCTGCCTTCTGCTCAGGGGCCCTCGCGGGGCTGGGGACACGGGCTGGCCACCCCCATCCCCACATGGCCAGCAGTTGCCTGGCACAGGGACTGGGTGACTGGAGCAGTGGGATCATGGGGGTGGGAGATCCAACCTTAGCCTCAGAGCCACTCCCCAGCAGCTTGCTCTGCACAAATCCACGTTTTCTGTTTTCTGAGTTTGTCTGGTTGTGTCTTTAATTCCCTCCTGGGGCTCTGGGGAAACAGCTTTCTTCTGCTGGGACTCCTGCACTCCTGTTTCATCTCTAATCGGCTGCAGACACCATAGGAGATGTCAAAGGGCTTGAAAGCTTAGAAGGGGTGAGGCTGGGATCTGTGCACGGCCACCAGCTCCTGTGTCCCACTAGCCAAGGCATCTAGCTAAGGGATTTGGGGATGTTGTCCTAGCTGAAGTCCATGACCCTCACAGAGCCTACTGAGAAGGGTTTCACTCCAGCAATAATTAAATAAATTAAAATAGTGTTTTCTCTGCTTTTAACCAGGTGAAATTTAGGCTAACACTATTTTGGAAGAATTAATAGTGAAGTCTGTTCAGCTGAAGAGAAGCAAAGCAGTTAAGTGATTTCACTAGTGGGGCTCGGCCCTTTGCCCTCGTGCTCCACTGGCTCTGGCTGACTTCCCCAGCACAGGGATTAGCTGCAGATCTGGACATCTCAGCAGGGCAAATCTGACCTTCTCCAAGTCATTGTGCCTTGGTGAGAAGCTCGGTGCAGTCTCAGTGAAATGAGTCTAGAAAAGGAGAAAATATTCTTACTTAGGTACTTTATTCACTCTTTTCTTTCTCTGTATGTCCTGCAGCCATGTAATACTACTGCGCCTGCGTGTGGATTGTGTTTCCCACCCAAAAGGGAAGAGAGGGTCATTTCAGCTGGAAAATCTTTGAGTACTTTGTCAGGGAATGATGCTGCATGGGCTAAGGACTGCACCTTACAGCCTTCCTGTTTTATTTAGTGCCTATTTGTGGCTAAGTATGGCTGAGGGAGTGGGAGATCTTTGGTTCCCTGGTGCTGGCAGCAGGTGGAAGGTCCTGCTGTACCACAGAGCCATGTGCTCCACGGGGCACTGAAGGTGCCATCAGAAATCACCAAACAGCAGGACTAAATATCCCTCCCTGTAAGAACTGTTACAGGAAGTGGCTGATGCTCTTTGCCTGAGAGCCTGCAGGCATCTCTGCGGAGGTGGCTTTCATCGTCTCACATCCGCTCGGAGAGTATCTCCAGTCCTTGGGGTTTTTCTTCTTACCTGACACTTGTCTCCCCCCTGCAGTGTGATTTCTGTTCTGTTCACCCCACAAGCTCTCCCTGTCTCCCTCCTCAGCTCTGCAGCCCAGAGCCATCGCTGTGTCTGCAGAGGGGGCACACGGAGTGCAGGCAATGTGCCGCTGTCCCAGTGCCTTGGCCAGTTCAGATGGGGGGGACCTGCTGCTTCCCTCCCTGCCTGGGGTGGAAAGGAAAGAGCATTTGGGGTGGGAGATGGAGTATCCCCGTGGCTGGGGCCATGGCCAGGCTGTGGGTCAGTCCTGCCTGCCAGTACCTGCCAGTACCTTCCAGTCAGTCCAGACTCAGCTCCACGTGCTCCAGCTTGTGTGCAGTGAACCAAGAACTGAGATATTTTTGGTGTTGCCTCTCCCTAGGAGCTATACCCCTGCTAGGGGAGCTAACACTGTGTGCCTGGGTGTTGCTGTTAGCTCCCAGCTCGGTGAACCCCCAGCAGAGGCATCGAGGGGCTGCTGGTGACTGGTGGGGCACAGCCACCTCTCAGAGCCCCACACCTGCAGGGAGAGGGAAGCAAGGCAAGCTAGGCTGGTTTTTCATTTAGGATAATGGTTTCAATACAGGATCCCTTCAGGACCAGGTTTTGAGGGGCTGCCCCAAGCTGCAAACCTTAAAACACCCTGCCCTCCCTGCTGAAGCCAAGCACACACCTGTTCTGGCTGTGGAGCCGCTTCTTCCATGTCTTTAATCCCCTTTTTCCCAGCCTGCCTCGCCAGTGCAAAGTGTGCTCGCCATGTTAAACTTCCCTCATTAGGCTGAACATTCCTCTTTTTAACCTCTTTAACCTGCAGCATTCCCATTGGGAAGACCCTGTCTCCATACTTCTCAACTGCTCTTAATTAGATTGGGCATTTCTTGCCTCCACTGTATATTTACAATTTAGGAACAGGAAAAAATACAGCCTGCACTTAAGGGTTTTCTTCCCTTCGTTCACTTCCCGTGCTTGATATGCTGGACAGCAGGAGGTGGAAATTTTAAAGCCCAGAGGAGCAGAACTTGTCTGGGAGGACAATCCGAGGTGGTTTAGGTCATTCTTTAGGCAGAGCTGATTTTATATCTTGATGGATTTTTACATCAGCTCTCACTTTTTTATTTCCATCGCCCTTTGTGCGCATGTCCCTGTGTACACACACACCCCCCTGTTGTCTGTCGTTTGCTCTTCTCCTGCCATCAGCCCTTTATTATTGTTGATGCCTTTTCATTCCTGATGCCAAACTTGATTTGGAGATCGCAGTACTGAGGGTTTCATTTGGAGCACTGTAGATGGGAAACTGAAGTCCTAAGTGACTGGAGCCCTCGGCCAATCTAATTGTTATTGACATTTGTGTCTGATTGTTCATCAAGGGGGATTTGACTTGCAGGCCAAATCATTCTATTACCAGGGTTCCTTTCAGCCTTTTCTCTAACATCAAAAAACACCCCCACCCCAGTCAGCAGCAGCAGAATCAATGGCAATATCTGGAGATGTGAGGGGGGGAGCGAAGCTGGAGGAGATCCATGTACGTCCTGTTTGAAAAGTGCGAGCAAGAGATCCGAGAGCCGGCGGTGTTGCCTTACAGGGGGAAAAAGGATCTCATTAACAGACTACCGTTTTCATGGCAAGGTGAAGGAGGCAGAGGAAGGAGGGGCTGGCAGGGCTAATTATATTAAGGTCATTTCACCTGTCAAAACTTTCCCTTTAGTGGTGTCCCTGGTGCCCTGGGATAACATCCAGATTTGTCCTGAATGGTGTCTCTGTTCCTGCTTAGGAGCCTTGACTGGTGGGTCATGAAGCGAGCTGCATGAAAGGAGCCCTGAAGGCACCCTTTTGCCTTCTTTTCACCTCCTGCTCTCCTTTGATTTTGCTTTTCCCCCCTCTTGAGTTTCAGGGTGGGTAATGACGAAGCCCTGCTGTGCCGCTCGCCCGGAGTCGCGCCTTCCCTGGGAAGCACCGAGGCAGCGGGCACAGCAAATGCGCCGTTTGCAGCCAGGTTCCTGTCTCCCTGCATTTCGAACCCACTTACACCCTGCTGCAATGCCAATTTATCCCCCTTGAAAGCTCTCCTCTGGAGCAGAGAGGGATGGAGCAAGGCTGATTTTGCTCATTAGACTAATGGTGGAAATGGAAACGATGCAGACGCAGGGATCAAAACAGAACCAAGGGAAATATTCTGCTTATTCATTTGAAAGAGGCAGGGGTGAGGGGGTGGCTGGTAAACCAGAGCGTCCTCATCCTGGTGATGAACCCTAGAATTACCTGCCCTCCTTCAGGGGATTGTTCCAAGCCATTAAGTTATTTCATTTTCCAGGAGTTTGAGGGGTGGAAGGCAAATTTCTGCAGTTAATCTTTCTCTCAAGGTAGGTGGAAGCTGTGCAGATGGCCTCGCTTTGCTAACATTAGCAGGTAGAAGTAATTTGGAGAAGGAGGCAGTGGGAGGAACACAATAGGGTTCATTTAGGATCACACAGGTTTTACGTGTCGCCACGGAAACAGCAGAAATTTCAGAGATCAAAGGGCTTCTCCACCAAAAGTTGCTACCTCAATATGTTGGGTAGCTTGAGAGAGAACTGAGGACGAGGAGGAAGTGAACCTAATTCCCCTGGCCTTTGGCAAGCAGCTCAGTGAGTCAGATTTATCCTGCTGAAGCTGCATTGCTGGGGTTTGAGAGTTGGATTTGGCTTAACGTGCCCTGCCTTTGAGAGATGCTCAGGAGCAGCAGTGAGTCACCAACGGTTGTGACGTGCGGTAGGATTTGATGAGTTTCCCTAAATCGGGACATATTTGGATCCTGGGATTGGCTTTCAAGTAGGAAAATAAGCAGAACCACATAGTTGCTAATAGTACATAGTTACTACTACTCTTTAATTAATTATTTCATTGGAGAGACGAGCGAGAGGCATTGAGCTGTGGGTGCAGAGTGGGACTGCCTGGTGGGTGGTGCCATTCAGGTTGAACTGTTGGACATGTGCATTTTGCTCCATCGAAAGAGTTAAATGACCCCTAACGCTAAAAAGGATTCCTGGGGGTGAAAACCTGCAGTTTGTAGTTCTGAGGTGCCGGAGGAATTGTTCAAACTGAGACGTGTGTAACTATCTGTCACACCGACCTCTGCCACTCCAGGCTCTTCCCATCGTTTCTAACATATGGACAACCACAACAGCAGCCTGTCCCCTGTTTCTGTCTGACTGTTTGGTCCAGTGCTGCTCTTCTGCCCTCCTGTCTCCTGAGCCAGCTTGGTTCAGCAGCAACATGACTGGCCAGGCTCATCTCTGACTCTCTAATTGCTTTATTTATTTTTGGTGAAGTCTTTTGAAAGGTAGTTCTTAATAAATGCCACTTTCTTGGGAGGCAGGCAGGGGTGTAAAGGTACGATATGATGCTTTGGCCCTAAATAAGGAGGGAAGACATCGAAATGAGGAGAGTGCTGTGCATCCCCACTCTGGCTAGAATCCCCCCCTTGGGGCCAGACCAAGCTGCTATTTCAAAAGTCTTCCAGACCTATAAAAAACAGCAGCTTCTTCATAGCACGGTTTGTAACTTGGGCCTTGAGGAGGATGAATGAACTAGTGTAAATGCTCTTGCTCTTTTAGGAAAGGACAAGCCAGAGTTTTGATCATATCAAGGGCAATGGGAAGCAAAAATACGTGCTGGGGCTGGCACTTGAGTATCCACCCCGAGTCTCACTCCTGCCAGGTGTTCCTGCCCTGGCTCCCAAGGCAGCGACGCTTCCAGTGCAGTAACCTGAATCATTTTAAAGAGCAAAGCAGAGACAAAGCCCCGTATTGTCGGCAGCAAAGGTTGAATAAGAAGACCTTTGGGAGCCCCGCCACTTCTCCCTTTAATCTGATCAGCGAGCAGCATTCTTGTAATTCCCTCCAGGTCACTCTGAATTCCTGCAGTTTCTCAGCCAGGTTGAAGCCTTCCCCTCCGATATTAAATAATCTGCAGGCTTAGGGAGAACAACAGAGCAGGAGCAAGGCAAGGCTTAGTTTGTATCAGAAACCAAGAGGAAGCTGCTGCCATCTTCTTCCAACATTTCTGAGACTCAGGAATTTAAGCCTTACCTTGCACTGTGCACTCTGCTTTTAAAACACTTAGCAAGGTCATTCTGAGAGGACGTGTTTTGTTTTTACCATAAAACAGTGCCCTTATGATGTATCTGTAAACTTCAGTTGTTCCTGGCTTAATTCAGGTGAAGCAGCCGCTTCAGTGGTAACCCAGAGACACGGGACTGCTCCTAAAGCTCACAAAAGCAAGGTTGGCTTGGTTCAAATCTCACCTCTGTTGCATTTTGGGGGCACAGTGGAGCCCGCAGACACAGAAGGAGGCAGGAAGATGAACCAAAAGAATTAAAACTACTTTTGTCCCTCAGAGGGAAATAGTGATGTTGCCAGAATTCCTTGTTCCAGCTGCCCTAGGAAGGCACTTCATTCACTTTAGTGGCTGCTAATTCCATTTTAATGTGAAACTCCGAAGATTTTAAATGATGCTGGAGAGATGAGACTGTTTTGAGAGTGAAGTGTTACTGTTTTTCTGAGGACTTGATTTAGAAAAGGAGCAAATTTTCTTCCAAAATGCACAAAAGAAATATTCCTACCATGGAAATGCATAGCCTGAAGACTCAAATGACATCAGGTCACCACTTTCTTTTATCAATATCCTTGAAGTCTTGTCCCAGTTTTCTAATTTAGATTCTTGTGATAAGAGGTTCTCAGTGAGCCTGGGCAAAACCCTCTCCTGCTAATAACGTGTTGGGAACACAACTACCAGTAGCAGTTCCAGTTCTGAGGATGGGCCAGGTCTTAAAAGTGGCTGTGGGGACTCTGCAGAGACAAACCCTGAGACTTAGGACTGTTTTACATTTCAGCCAGCTCTTGGACCCAAGGGCATGAGCCATGGGCTGGGTTTGATCTTTAAAAGCATCATGCTCCATTCCTGGACTGTGCCTCCTTGGGCTGAATGCACGAGGTGGGTTTCACTGACTTGCTCTTGGAACTCCCTGCTGGTCTCACCTGTTCACAGAAACTCGTGGAAGTTTCTCATAATAAGATGGAGAATTAAATGAGCAGCTCGTAGCTAAGCTTATTTTTGAGCAGGTGCTCTTGGGGACGTGCCAGCCCTGGGCAGAGCCCATCCTAGTCTGAACGACATGGAGATGTGTGCAAGGAATGGGGAATGATACATTCCTAGAGTGGACAGTGACTGCTTTCCACCAGTGCCAGAGTCCGGCTTTTCCTACCGCCTGATGGTAGGGAATCCTGGAGAAGGTGGGAAGGTACAAAGGCTACAACCCCCAGGAGTGACCTTCTCCTCTGTAGTGTTGGAGGATGCTCAGGGACACTAAACAAGAGCTTGAAAAAGACCTTTCCTTGCTCCAAGACCTAAGGCAGCTGCCAGCTGAGCACAGCACATCCACAGTTTGCTGGGTGTTTCAGCAAGAAGGAAAAACAGGATCCCTGTGTCCAGGGGAGCGCTCTGGCTGTCTCAGCCACCCCACCTCCAGGACTGGTCACTGCAGGTGCACTGAGCACTCGGGCCTGCCCTGAGGAATGACAGTGCTGGGTCATTTGTGCTGGAGCCGTGGCTCTGGGAGCAGGGGGATCATCGGATCCATGCTGGCTGGGCACTGCCCCGTGCCTCTGTGAGCTGCGTGTGCAGGGCAGGACCTGAGCCCCGAGAACTACAGCTCATTCTGTAATTAATTAGTGATTCCTGACCCCAGGCAGCTCCAGCCCGCTGACAGTAACAAGACTGCAGGAGCTGCCTCCGCGCCCTCGCCACTCTCATGACCTTAACTGAAATCCCCTGCAACAGAGTCAAGGGCTGCTGGCAGGGGAGGGCAGCGATGAACCTCCTGCTCCCCATGGCTTGGGTCTGTTTCCCTGTGGAATTAACCCTTGGGTGTTCCCCCCCCCGCCCTCAGTGGCTCCTTGCCCCAGGGCATTGCCCCAAAGGCCTTGGCAGCGCCAGCAGCGCAGCTCACCCACATCGCCCATCCAGCCCGCTCACCAGCTGGGATTCTTTGGGAATTCTCCACAATGCCCTCTGTAGGCTCCAGATGAACAGAGCACACGCTTTCCAGTGCCAGGGGAAGCGGGAATGGGCTGGGGCTGCAGCAGGACACGGCCGCCTGGGAGCTGGAGTAGCACTGGGCAGGACCTGGCTGTGGTTCCCTGGGTGTATCCCGGTGTATCCCGGCAGTGCTCCCGGCTGTGCCAGCTGTCCGGGAGAGCTCTGCAGCGAGGAGCTACGCTGGGAGCTGTGCTAGCGTGTTTTCTGTCTCACATGGGGGTGCTTTCACACTCAGAATGGTTTTAATTATTTGTTGGAAGATTTTGAGAGCTCCCAGGGTAATGGAGAGGCCTCAGTCAGTGTTTCCTAGCTGAAGGCATCCGTGGATGTGCGTTCCTCGCCTCACTCACAGCCCAACCTTGCATCAAGAGTGGGGCGTGTGCCAAGTGCCTGGGTGGTTCTGTGGTGGCTCTGGTCATGGGTCTCAATGGTTGGCAGCTCCAGGCGTGTTGGAGTTTGCACCAGGCTCTATGGAATTTGCAGAGAAGTGGCTGTTTCTCCTAAATTATCACTTATTATTTTGCCTTGCAACAGTGCAGCGCACGTAACCTTGCAGGGATAAAACCTCCTTTGTGGGAATAGCAAAGTGACTCCAAAGAAATGGGCTTCAGCTGCAGAGGTGAATCGTGGCTGTAGCTCCAACCCTGTGCTCCTGTCCCTTGTTGCACTGTGCAGTTCCTAATGTTCAGGATCCCTTTAGTGTCGATACTTGAGCAGGAAAAGACTCTTTGCTGCTTTTTTTCCTGGAAGAAAGTATCAGCAGATGCTGCTGACTAACTGAACTCACACTTCCAAGCAGGAAAAATCGAAGGAACAGATTCCCTTCCCTGCTTGGCCTCAGACTTCATCTCGTCTGGGTGAACTGTGTAAGGAGCTAGTTCAAAATTTTTTTTATAGGTTTCATAAAGTCATACTTGTGGTGGAGGTGGGAGGAAGGATCACAAATGAGTGACCTGGGGGGTGATAGCTCCCGCCGAGGGCATCTCAGCTCCAACACGATCCGTGCGTTCCCACAGCGCCGAATGTTGCCCAGCGTCACTGCTCCTCGCCCGGCTATCTCCCTGCGAGGCTTTGGAGCGCGCTCTGACCCTGTGACCCGCAGCGCATTGCTGGGGACCCCACACACCTTCTCCTCCATGCTGGGATGCCACAGCCCAGGCAGGCACGGAGGAGTGAGCGTGGTGCGGTCGGGTACGGTGCGAAGGGAGAGCACAATAGAGCAGGGCCAGATGTTGCCACATCAGTGGGGAAGCGGAGTGGCCAAGAGCTGTCACCAGGACAACCAGAACACTGATGGATCGGTCCAGCCCTGTCCCCTGCTCTCTGCAGCTGCCTTCCCACCCTCAAACCATCCCTCCCATGGGCTCTTCCACCCGTTCCTTAGATCCTCTGCAAGGCACTGACACAGTTGTAACAGGGCTAACATTTCTCCAGACACTGCTGATCACTGCAGGGGGCTGTTTCCATTTCTCTCCAGTACCAGGGGATATTTTATGGGGAAGAAGTGGAGAGGCTCGTGGTGTTGGGTGGCTTGGAGTGCACAAGGACAGAGCTGATGGGCTCCGCTTCTCTTTCCTCACACCCACCCCACAAATCCCATCCCGGGGTGGTTCTTCATCAAAGCTCACGTGACGTGATCCGATACTCGCCTGTCCTTGGGGAAAGAAAAAGCACTGAGTGTTTCCTTTTGTTTTAAGCTGTGTAATTGGTAAGGAAAACATATCCTCTTCTAGTGGCTTTTCTTTTATTGTCATGTTTAGGAAGTTTTTTCGCATGTCATAACATTTTGTCTGTTTTTACTGAAATCCTTCCACGAAGGAATGATTGTTTGCACAAACAGACTGACATGTTGATACAGGCTGACAACTGCATGGCTAAGACCAAAATAAAATGTAAAGTAAACACATTTGCATAAGTTTATAATATGACCCAGTTCTTATGAAGCAGAGGAAATGGGGAGATGTGAATCTAAGCAGCTTATCTTGCATCTCCCCTTTCTGCTGTGCCCCTCATTCTTAACCTCTGCTCTGTGAGTGCCATGGGAGAGTTGTCTGATTTTTCCATTCAGATTTGAAACAACAGGTCCCTCTTGTAGTTCACTTGTGGTTTTGTTTTGCTTAGAAGGGAGGGCACAGAGGAGGGAGCATTCCTGGTTTTCCTCTCATGTGAAACTGGTTGGTCTTTTTATCCTTTTTCTTCTCGATTACACTTTAAAAGACTTCTGTCAGTGTATTTTCCATCACTTTAGAATTGCATTGATGTGCTGCTGTTTTGTCATAAGTGTGGCATCACAAAATGCTGATTTGGTACTATCTATATTTGATCTGCTTGTGGCATGATTTCCTTAAGGATTGTGAGATCAGTGCCTCTTTTTCCAGATGAGAAAAGCAGAGCGTAGAGCAATAATTTCCTTTTGGAGCCGGATCACTGCTGTCCTGGCTGAGTGAAGTGAGATTTGCTGGTTCTCAGCTGCCTGGAAATGATACAGCTCCCTTGTTGATGTGTGTGACTGGAAACAAGCCCTTGCCCAGCCACCCAGGAGTTCATCCAACAGTCTGTGGCATCAGTCAGGTCTAAGTTGTTGGTTGGCTTTCACAAAATAACTCCCAAAAACTATTAATCCTAAAAATACCTTTTGAAGGGCCTCCTCTGAACCTGGCTGTCCCAGAGGGAGCCAAAGGGCCCTTATTCTCAAAACTGCAATTAATCCATGCTGCACAGTTGGAGAGAAGGAATGAGGGAGGTCTTGGAAAAATAATGTTAAGTCCTTGGAGCAGAAAGATGCTTAAACCCAACTGCCACATGTAAAGATGGACTCCAGGTCCATCAAAGGACATTTCTCTGACTTGCACAATTTCTGGCAGCAGTTAAACATCTCTGCTGGGTTTCCTGCAGTAACTGAAGGCAGAAGAACTTCTAAATTCAACTCAGTCTCTGAACATTAGAGGTCCCTCAGCCCCCTGCAAGCCTCTCCCATCTGATGTCCATGGCCCCAGTCATTGTTGGTAGTAGAGGGCCAGAGTTAACTTTTCCATCAGCCTTGAACAGAGCCATTTAGGTTTTGATTAGGAGGAGCCCATTGGTGCCAAACGATCTGACTAACAGAGCCCCACGTGAGCAATCCTTGCTGTGGACAGAACACAATAATAGTTTCCAAAATTCTTGAAGGGAGCTCAAAGCCCTGGTCTCTGAGGGCATGAGCAATTCAGATGTACTGTCATTCCATGTGTGAATTTCTGGGAGAGAGTGGGATTTAGGGGAATATTTATTTCTGGGTTTCCTTTTGCCTATTTTGGGCAGTTTCTAGGTTGGTGAGTTGTCGTCCATGCCTCGCCTGGATGGGCGTTATTTTCAGAGCTGACTTTCAGTCCTTGGAGCTGTGAGGTCTCACAGTGACCCTCATGTCACCCTCCTTTGAGGGTCCCAGCTCTCCATCCCCAGGGCTTGCTCAGCTGAGCTCCCTCTAGAGCTCCAGAGCTGGTAGGGAACACAGCTGTTTTCCTGCTGGCCCCTCTGGCTCTGAGTTCCAAAGGGAACTGGAGGGTCAGACCTCTGTTTGTCACCATGTGACCCCGTGGTCATCTGGGGGGACTTTGCCAATGACATTGCGAATGAGGAGAGTGGCACGAGGCTGCTTTGTCGTGGCAACATCACCCTGGAAAAACAGTGGGGAACGTTATTTAGGGGTTTTTTCCTATGTTGTTGCACATGCTGGTAAAAGTCTAACAAGAAAAATATGTGTTTATGAAAGTCCTAGACACCGTGTCCCCACTGCCAGACCCTTCATGTGTCTTTATTTTGTTGGATTTTAGATGTGCCTCTCTCTTGACGGGAACTGCGCCCAACCTTAAAAAGTGTCAAGATATTCAAGATTTATGAGACATAATTTTGATTTCCAAGAGACAGCAATGGGGCTGTGACATCCAGATTGTCCATGAAATATGCTGGTGCCATGGCTAGTGCTGGATCTTCTGAAAGGGTGGGGTTTGGGTAACTATCCTAGAAGAGTTAGAGCAAAAATACTGAGTTGCAGGAGAAAGAAGACCTGGGAGGGGGTTGATCTGTGTTTCTATTTTGTCATTCTGGGTATTTTTCTGTGACACACATCCACTTTAGGACACTGGTGTAAAACTCTGATGTCATATGTTGCAGGTTTTGTGGCTTTTACAGTTTTCTTAGAAGAGCTGGGAAGAGTTTTGGTCTATGTGGGAAAAACGTGGCGGGGATGACTGGAAGCGAGTTTGTGAACAGACAAGTCCCAGCAGATGTTGCTATGGCCAGGATAGCTCAGGACGGGCAGAGCTGAATGTGGCTCCTGGGGTTTTTAGCTGTGCTCTCCCAGACTGACAATGAAGCTTCATCATAACTGAGGGAGCTGGACTGAGAGCTGAGGGTGTTCACCTGGAGAGGAGAAGGCTCCAGGGAGACCTCGGGGCCCTTCCAGTGCCTAAAGGGGCTCCAGGAGAGCTGGAGAGGGACTGGGGACAAGGGATGGAGGGACAGGACACAGGGAATGGCTTCCCACTGCCAGAGGGCAGGGCTGGATGGGATATTGGGAAGGAATTGTTCCCTGGGAGGGTGGGGAGGCCCTGGCACAGGGTGCCCAGAGCAGCTGTGGCTGCCCCTGGATCCCTGGCAGTGTCCAAGGCCAGGCTGGATGGGGCTTGGAGCAGCCTGGGACAGTGGAAGGTGTCCCTGCCATGGCAGGGGGTGGAACTGGATGGACTTTAAGGTCCCTCCCAACCCAAGCCATTCTGGGATTCTCAGAAATTGGGAGGCCTGAGTCTGTATTTGTGGGTTTAGGAGGTGATCTGGAGCAAAAGGGGAAAATGTCATGGCCAGAGCTGAACCAGTTTATGCAACCACCACATTCTCTCCCTGGCCTTGCTGCAAGCTTTCTGAGAAACTACAGACCAGTCACATATTTCCCTCCTCTGCCCGGGTATTATTATTTGGGAATTAGAAATAATTAGCTGGTTTTTTGCCTGTTGCATCTGTTCAGACCACAACTAACTGGAACTTGACTTTCCACTCTGTGGCCAGACACAAGAGCAAGACATTAGTCTGAACGTTTGGCTTGTCTGATCATTTTCATAGCTAATGTATCAGATAAAACTGAGCACAGCAAGGACTTGTCTCGTTCC
The DNA here is from genome assembly GCA_013397725.1 of Rhagologus leucostigma. Taxonomy (NCBI): domain Eukaryota; kingdom Metazoa; phylum Chordata; class Aves; order Passeriformes; genus Rhagologus; species Rhagologus leucostigma. The sequence goes on along the minus strand of VZTD01001487.1, from coordinate 459,746 downwards.
TGACTCTGCTCTAAAGGTTGGCTTGACAGTCACGTGTTTCTGCATCAGTGGAACTTTTTCTTTTTAAGCCAATGTAATTGTGCTGCTGCAAACGTGGGTGGGATTGATTCGGACTGGAGATGTTAGTGGCTCGAGCGTGGTGTAGGACTCCAAGAACAAAGGACATGGAAGTTTGACTCCCAGATCACAAGTGGGAGATGATAAGGGCATTATTTGAGACTTCTGGGTATCATCTGATACATATCAGATTATCTGAGTCGCCTGATGAAGGAGGTGGCTAATAAACCCAGCCTAGTGGCAATTCTACCACCCCAGCTTTCAGAGTTCGCTTGTTCGTGCTGGCAGATAAAAAGATATTAAAGAGGTGTGTACCTCTTATTCCTCAAAAATCCTTCCTTGCTACCCTGTTGTCTCCCAGGTCCTCTGCACTGGTTTTTCATGTCATTCTGCTGGGGAGGAGCACAGGGCTGGAGCTGGCATCTGTGGGGACTTGCTGGGAAGCTTTGCCCTGGTGGTGCTCACCCTCCGGATCGTTTACACAAGCTTTGCAGATCCAGTGCTTTGGGAATATGGTCGGGATCTGCTAGAATAAACGAAGCATGCTGCTTCCATGAAGTGTGGGAGCAATGAGTCACATTACACGGAGTGACTTACGCAGAAAAACTCCCTGCTAGGTGTCAGAAGAAAATGTTTTGTGCCTGCAGCCTCTGCGGTCGGGCAGCACATGCTGCAAAAATGTTCTGGATGTGCAGGAAACCAGCTAGAGCTGGGAGCTCTGACCAGATCCCAGGAGCACACAAATCCTACACAAATGTCCAGAAACTTCTCAGTGGGAAAAGAGGACACAAATAGACTCCTGACAGTGTTTGACAGGGCTGTGGTTTGCCCCTTTCAAAGGGGATTTGTTGGATACACCCTGGTGCAAGTTTGGATGGAGCTGCTGCTGCTCGTGGCAGAACATCCAAGATCACAAACTCCCTCCTTCCCCATTCCCATCACAGAACCCCTTGAGGAAGGGAATAGCCTGATATTGAAATTGTCTGTAAGCTAGTTAGATCACGATCCCTAAACTGCTGCAAGGGCTGTTGGATAATATATGTATAATTTTTTTTTATGGCTTTTTATGAAAAAGGAAGTCAGGCCCAGGCTGGTGAGACTGGAAGAGCAGGGAGTGGATTGGCTGTCAAGGGTCAGCCTCCCAATAGCCCTGTGATCAAAGCCTGCTCTCAGCAGCATGAGTTTATAGGCAGCCAAGACAAACAATGAATGACTTTATCTCCTTTCAGAAAAGGAAAAAAGAACCCAAAACCTTAAGTTCCAGGAAACCATTTCTGGGCTAGACAAATTTTGGTTGTTATTCCCTTTCTCTCTCCTAGTGTAGCTATTTCTACATGAAGGGTGATAACAGGAGGCAGCACAGCAAAGCCCAAACATGAACCAGGTTGTGCCATGTTCTCAGGTGGTGAAAATTGGTGCAGAGCTGGGGGGCTCCAAGCAGCAGGACCAGTTTGCTCCTGCTGAGAATCTGGCCTTCACCAGCAGCTGTCCCTGGAAAAGCAACAGGAAACTCTGAATTGAACCGTGGCCATTTCCCCCGGTTCGATCCCTTCTCCGAAGGTGTTGCCTCATTTGTTTGCAGTTGGCATATTGCCTGTTTGGCTGTCCCAGCTGGGCCTCCAAAGTCAGCTGGTCAGAGCACAGCTGGCCAGTTTTAAACACGCTGGCTGCAGCCTCAGCTCGCTGGATAAAGTGAGCAGAAGGGAAAAACATTTTGGGCTCCTGTGTACTTGATTATTTGTTTGGGAGGGAAAGGAAGATATGAGAAGAAAGCCTCTTATTCCTAAAACGGAAAAGGTTGCAAAACATTTAGTTGGGTTTGGATGTGAGGGAGAGGAATCTTCTCAAACTGCAGAGTGTTCTTGATTTAGGATTTCCTGTTGGATACATTTCAGAAAGCTATTCCAGTTATAAGTGGCCAGATTCTCAGCTAGAATAGATGTGTAAAGCTCTGCTGATATGAATCCGTGTAGCACTTTGACCCCAGCCTAAGATCTTAGGCCGAGGTCTGGTCAGGGATTGCGGAGATCTGTCCCCGTTTATGGGCTCAGGCAAGGGCTAAATCCAAACAGAAGTGGCAGTTCTGAGGTTCAGAGCTGCGTGTGGGTGTTTAATCCCCCTCCAGTGATTTGGGGGTTGGACTGTTCTTGGGAGATGTCTTAATTCAAGACTGCAAGGTTTGTTTTGGTGTTACGCTAAATGGGCCTGGTCACATCAGTCTGGGGAGAGGCAGGAAGCTCCCAACCTTCCAACCAAACAGCCTTGGGGGTTCCTATACCCATTACTCCTCTCTGTACTACATGTGTGTACCCTTCTACACACTGAACATGGGAAATATTGTGAGAAAAGCTTTCTGAGCCAGGATTTAGTGCTGAGAATAGAGGCAAAAAAGCCCTGGGGGCTCAAGAGAACATATTTCCACAGTCTTTCCAGATGTCCACACAACAAACAGTGGAGAGTTGGGAGGGCATGGCCATTTCCAGTGATGGGTGCTCCTGAAGCAATAATGGGGAACGTGGCTTTGATGTGTAGGAACAGAGCCATGGGAATGGAGCTGCTGCCCAGTGAAGGATGAAGCAGCAGGAGAACTTCACCTTCTCTTCTTCCTGCCCGCCCTGGTGGACTCAAAGGGATAAATCTTATCTCCTGTTCTGGATTTTGGGATAGAAGGGGGAAGAGAAAGGAGAATTGGGTCCAGGCCTGCATACTGAGGCATAATCCATAGCAGGACAGGTTGTCTGGTTCTCTGTTCTGGGCTCTTACTACACAAGGTTGATCAAATTTTGCCAGTGGCTGCAGCCTAGGGAGGAAGGGCTTTCTCCAGCGGCTTACTGAGCTCCAGCAGGAAGGTCTGAGCTGAAGCAGAGAGAGATTTGTCGATGTTGTGGGGTTTTGATTTGTTTTTGTCTCTTACCCGTCCTCCCACCACAGGAAGGAGCAGCTGCTGGAGATTTCCATATGAGGAGAGGATTTCCAGGGCTGTGACAGGAGGGCCCCAGATTTCCTTTCCTTGGCTGGCACCGCTGCTCCAGGGTATATTCCCACATCCCTGACTCTCTCTCCACACCTGTCAGCACGGTCTGGGCTGTGTCCACTGCTGCGGTCTCCCCTCGATGTCTCATTCTCTCTGTTCACGTACTTTGTGTTCCTCTGCCTTTCTCCCACCCTGCAGAGTCAACACTGCAGCAGCCTGTGAGTGACAGCAAAAAATGAGCGACTTTATTTTGTTGAACTTTATTGACTTACAGGCCTTTGTTTTAAGCCCGTGACATTCATTCTGCTGCCTGCTGCTCCTGCCTCGTGAGAGCTGCCAAACTCCAGAGGCACCAGAGCTCACAGGTTGGTGCTAACACACCTGGCACCTTCAGAAGGTCTAAGAAAATGAGGTACCCACTTGTCCAGGGATTTTAGTGAAGTTCAAATCTCCCATTCCTAGAAGGTGCCTGTGACTCTCCCAGCGAAAATGTGCTGCGTTTCCCCAGCGTGGCTCATTATTTATACAGTATTTCTGCATAATTACCGGGCTCGTGTGAAGGTCTCAAGGCACTCTGCAGGTGCCAAGGTGTGACCTCACCTGCAGTTAATGAAACTCTGGTGACCGATAGACCTGTGACTTGCCCAGGGCACAAAGCACTGGGCAACGTGAGCCGGCTCCCTACCTCCACCCTGATGAGTTACCCCCATTCTGCTGCTCCAGAGAAGCTGGAAATCCAGTTTAACCATCTGCTTGGGAATTCCCCTGTAGCTGGAGGGGATGGAGCATTCTCACACCCCGGCATGGAGGGTGTGGTTGAGGTGAAGGACGCATGCGTGGGATTGGTGCGCGCTGCCTGAGCCAGGCTGACCCCCAAACTGTCCCTTGGGAATTGGGACACTTGGTCAGGACCCAGCGTGGCACTTTGGACTGCCAGCTGTTTCCCAGGGTTGGACAGCATGCCCTGAGCATCCTGGAAGCTCGGTGACTGTGTTTGTGCTGGGATGTAGCTGGAAGGGAGTGTCTGACGTGCGGGTGGTGGGAATCTTCCGCGTCCCTCTGGGTTAGAGGACCTGTGGAAACCTGGGTTTTATTTGCTCTGGAAGCAGAGGACAGAGCTGGATTGCTCTTGAGCAGAACAGACTTTTTGAGTGGCGAATACTCTCAAAAACAGCAAAATCTCCCTCTACAATTAAGGACATTTCTAAAATAGTAGCTGTAAGCACCCTCAAACATTCTAAAAGGGGTTTGCAGCATAGCGTGGTTAGGACCTGGTTCTCCAGAGCTCGTGCCGGAAGTTGTGCCGTCTTCCACTGTCAGACAACGATTTGGAAAGCCCCAGCTGTTGAACAACGTGTGGCAGCAGCGTGTGCTGCAAAACTGGGGAGAAACCCATAAAGCAGTGACAGCCAAGCCGTAGTTTGGGCCACCACTGGTCTGCAGGGTTGGGGGTTTTTTAGCCGCTCTGATTGGTTTTTGAATTCATCCTGATTTCTTCACAGAAATGGTTCAGTGATTTGATGGAGGAGCCTGTGGTTCCCTGTTGGCTGGAGAGGCCCTGCTGCTGTGGCAGGACAGAGGAGCTGGTGCTGCTCTGTGGTCGCTGGTGGTGCAGTAGGAGCTGAGAACATCACCTGGACAGAGGTGATTTATTCTGTAGTGTGGGGATCTGCTGCCAAACCTCACAGCTTATTGCATAAGAACACTCTGGGAGGCCAACATTAAGGTTATTTATTGCAATAAGGGTTTTTTAAATTTATTTTTCTGATAAAGCTCCCAGTGAGAGCAGCTCAACTGAGCTGACTGAATCTCAGTAGGACATCCCCATATGGAGAGGGCAGCACTTGGAGACTTGCTCCGTGCTGGGTGTGAAGGGCCATTCTTATGACCCAATAGTCAATATATTGGATAAATCTGTATCCAGCAATGAAGTCTGGATTGAGTTAGAATTGCCCAATGACCTATTAGTGCAATGTACTTGTTATTTTTCCTGGCATGCTCTGGTTTTTCTCTACCCCTCATGGTTTTTTCCTCCAGTTCACAGATAGCTGGGAAAATGTGCTGCCTTTATTTTCTGCATGGCAGAAAATATCTTCATCTTCTGCTTTCTTTTTTTTTTTTATTTTAAGCATAATTAACAGAGCAAAATTGCTTACAGATTCTGCTTTTCAACGGTCAAAACACAAACTGTCAGTTTTGCTTTGGGGTTTTTTTATGGCTAGATTTTGGAAAAGAGGGGATAGAAGAATTAAAATTACCTGTTTTTCTGTAATGGGTAAAAACAGGAACCTTTTCATGAAAATTGAGTGACGACAGTACTTTTTTCATGGGGAGGAGGGAGGATTAGGGTAAAGAGCAGAAAGAACAGCTCGAGTTAAAACTCCTTTTGGCAAGTGAGCGCACATCAGCACGAACGAAATTCCCCCCTGCCTCTGCTCTTGCTGGATTGAGTTGGATGCCGTTAACCTCCCAACTGCAGTTTCTTTTGCAAATATGGTTTTCATTTTGCCTGTTTTGCTGCTGTTCAGGCCCTTATCAGTTCCTTGCTTGAAGAGATGCTTCTGCTTTTTCTTCTTATTTGTCCTCGCCTTCCACGCTCAAACTTGAGCATTTCCCATCATTGTTGGGCTGTTTCATCGCAGACCAAATGGTTCCCTCGCCTGTCCCCCCTCCGCTGCTGTTGAGCTCCATGATGAGGAGTGTGGAGGAAGGAAAATATAGAGCTCATTTATTTTTAAGTAACTGTAACTAATGGCTTGATCAGCTAACGTAGTGGAAAATATGCAAACTGCTTGGAGGAGAGTGGATGTTAAAAATGTAACTACAACATTATTGAGACATCTTTCAGCTCTAATGACAGACTGAATAACAAACATGTCAGAAACTTTGTTGCTTCTCTCAGCAAAACCAAATAATTGAATTTATTTTCAGTGATGGTTTTGCCTTTTACATATTCAGCTCCTCATCCATTTTGCTGTAGCCCCTGTCAGATCTCTTTGAATAAACAGATTTTTTTCTTAAATGGTAGAGCGAGCAGTGGGACAGGACTTCTTTGTACCTCCCTCTCTTCTCTGCCACACACTTTTTTTGGTTTATTCTTGAATATTTCTGCTGTGGCTCCGTCAAATGCATACATTGGCTGTAGTTGTCTCTGCTCCTTGAGCACATCCATGGGTGATGTAGACTGGTACCAATTTATTTATTTCTCAATAATTATGTTACCTTGTATCAGCTGATGATCTGGTCCCCATAGTCTGGAGCTGTGAAAGTTCTTGCCCAAGCCTTGGTGTGGATTAGGGGCTGCTCATTCTGCTGTGGCCAGTGGGCTCTTCTCTGCAAGACTCCCATGATGGTGCAGGCTGTGAACAGCACAGGAGAGTCTGCAAAGAGATCTTTTTTCACCCTTCTCACGGGAAATAGAGGAATCAAATCTGTTTGTCTAATGGGACAACCCTTGAGAAAGCGTGTATTCTCTTTTAAGGTATCCTCCCAAAGAGGCAGGCAGGTTGGATTTCCATCCTTCCTCGATGGAGGGGCCGGGGAGGCCCTCGTGGCTCCGCGCCGCACCTGCCAGCCCCTGCAGCTCTCTGTTCCAAATTGCTCCTTGCCCTTCTTGGCACCAGGAGCTAAACCTGCAGCTCTCCCTCTCTGAAAGGGAACCCTGGAGCTGGCCCGCAGCTCTGCACAGCGGTGGGGACACGGCAGCTCAGACACATGGTTCTTGCACGTGCGTTTCTTTTTAATTTAACGCAGAGCTGCAGCAAGCCATTCCACCCACAGGTGAGATCCTTGGAACACTGACTGCCCAGAGCTCTGAGGCTTTCAGCCTTCACGCTAACGCACGGGCCCAGCTGGCTGGAGATTAAAGAGCGCAGTCGAAAACCAAAAAGCATTTGAAACTGCACCGCTGAGCTGGCAGGAAATTCCAGCTTTCTGTAGATGTCGGAGGCGTTGGAACAGCGAGGAACCAGAAGGTAAAATTCCGGGGTGAATTGCATCATCAGCATTTCAGCAAAGCCTCGGACATGGGTCGTGCTTGGGGGGGACTATCCCCACCCCTCCCAACCTTGGGAAGGGGGGAGAAGGAGAGAAGAGCATCCTGGCTTGCAGCCTGGCTCTTGCCTCAGCTGTCTCTGCGCACAAGAGGCCTCTCAGCTCGGTGTGAATCCCAGCGCGGTGCTCAGCACTTGCTCTGGGGATGGAGCTTCCAGCCCTGTCAGCCTCAGCCAGCCCCAGGCGTGCCAGAGATCTCCAGGGCAGATTGGAGGCTTTTGTTGTGCCCAAGATAAACGTTCCCTTTGCTTCTTGGACTGACTTGCTCATACTCTTGGAAGATAACTCAGAATTTAGCAGGGTTTGAACTGCTCTGAAAGGAGTCAGTGTTGTGTGTGGATTGATCAGAGAGGACGTCTGCCTGCAAGGAACAAGGCTAGGAGACCAAGAGGACTAAATGGTTTTTTGGACCTTCATCCTTTATTAGCACAAGCGTGTGTGGGCCTGAAATGAGACTGTTGGTGAACATTGATTCCGAAATCGTCCTAAAAATCAGTGCGACCGCTCATTCCCTTCCCCTCCTAAACGGGCTGCCAAAGATTATCACTCCAGCAACAATGCTTAGAGGCAGCTGAGGAACTCGAGGCCTCCTGTGAAGCCATTGGCACCAATGGGAGACTTCAGCTTCCTCTTCTCTCATCCCCTTTCCTCCCCCCCTCACCGAGAGCAGATCAAGCCCTGCCAGCATGAGCGGTGGAGAACAGAATCTGCATTGACGACAGATGGAACGAATGTTATGGATGCATCCCAGGCCCTGAGCTGTTGTGCCACATAAATCAGTAGTAAAACTTTGCCAACTCAGAATGCTTCACAGGACTAGACTATCAGCCAGCTTAATGTCTGGCTCTGCAACCCCAAAATTGCATGGTCCAAATAAAAAAAAATAGAATAAAATAGTGAATGCGTGTGCCCTCAGTTGAACTTCCAGCCAGCAGGGCTGGGCCGGGTCCAGCTCCTGGAGATGAATGTGTCTCTGTGATAAGTGACTTGTGAAAGATAATTCATGGCTTGGAAGCCTCCCACTGCACCAAGGGGCCGTGCACGCTGCGGATGAAGTGTGAGGTCCCGGGCTGCCGATGCTATCGGAGCTGTGCGTGTGTGCGATGGCCAACCCCAGCCTTCGACCCTGATTAGATCCCGAACAATCGGGGCACCCAAAAATACCTCATCTTGCTCTCCTTGCCTGTGTGCCAGCGCCTGGGCCACTCCTTCGCAGGGAAAAGCTGGAACCACACACAACCACCGTGTGTGACACTCGCTCCCGTCGGGAAAGCTGCTTCCCATGCACTGCGTAAATCCCAAGTGGTTGGGATTTAAGACAAAAAAAAAAAGGGGTAAATAAAAAGATTTGCTGTTAAAATTATGACTTGGCAGCCTCGTAGATGTGCGTGGGGGAGAAGTGCCTGCAGCCTTTTTAGAGGCATACTTACCCTTTGGAAAATGAACTTCCATTAAAGTAACAAGGCTTCACCCTTCTCGGTGGGTTTTTGGCAGCGTGAGGGGGAGAGGAAAGGCTGAAATGATCCCTTCAGCTTTCTCACTCTGTCTCAGCAATGATAAAATGAAACATTTTAGTGCAGCACTTCAGATCTGTGACAGCTGTGGTAGCCTGGTGTTTACAGAAAACATCCTGTTGTTCAAGGGACACACTTCTGCCTCGCTGAAATGAAGGTTTTTAAATCTTTTTTCCCTGCTCACTGCTCTTTTATTCAATTTCCACTCCAAGAGGCCGTTACAAGGGTGACTCTGCAGATTCTGAGGGTTGTAACAGCAAGTTCACCATCAAAAAGCAGATCCACCTTGTGGGAAAACTGCTCTGGCACCCACATGGGGCTGAGCAACACTTGGAAGGCAAAAAAAAAGCCTTGATGGTCATGGAAACTCTCACTGCAGCGCCGAGTCCAGCATGTGAGTGTATCCTCCTGGGATTGCATCCCAGCCTGCAGCACAGCGGGATGAATCATAGGGAAATGCCACCCCAGGGAACAAATTGGTCGTTGTTTGAAAGAGCTCTTGGACAAGCACTGGGATAGCTGTGGAAGCAGGAGGGAGGCTGCATCCAGCTCGCTGCATTCACGGCAGCGCTGCAGGAACGCGCCGGCGAGGCCGGGCATGCTTTGCTGCCTTCCCAGCAGAAAAACCATTTCCCTGTGTTTTTGGTTCCTTGATCTTTCTAAATAAACAGTTTCTTTGTACTGAGAAAGAAAAAGAAAAAGTGCAGCCATTGGTGTTCTGCAAAGCTGCTTTTTGGGAAGCAGGGAATGTGGGGACTTCCACCTGCTGGCAGCCCCTTTGGTGCTCCGCAGGGGCTTTGGAGCCTTCCTCTTCTGAGCAGGGCGATGGGAACGATAGCTCTGAGCCTTGAACAGCTTCTTCAGCTTTGGATCTCCAAACCTGCTGCGCTCCCGGATTTTCCCCAGCCTCGTGGGCATTCATGGCTTTGTTCAGCTGTTGCTTTGCCTCTGGATCGGGAGAGCTCACGAGGCTCGGTCAGAGGCTCAGGGTCGCTGGGAGGATTAGCAGCACAGCCAGAATCAGTGGTTCACAGCCCGGTTACCCTGTGCTCTGGAGTAGCTGGAGAAGGGGGAATTTTGGTGTTTTGGTGCTGCTCTGCTTGGCAAAGGCTGTAAGACCCAAGGGTAAAGCCTGGTTTCCCTCTGTGGGATCTTCCGTGGAAACCAGGTGAAGATCTCAGGTGTTTCTGTGATGAGACACCAAAGGGAAGCCCTGTGAACACCACCCTGGCATCCTTTGTTCCTGTGCACGAGATCCCAGGAGCTGTGACTTTAGAGGCCCATCCCGTGATGTCACCCTGGAGCAATCCCTGTGGATGCTCGAGTGCATTCAGCTGGGTTGGGCAGGAGAAAGGGTGAGTCTCACGAGCTGATGGATATCTCGCACCTCCGGCCACTGATTTAAAGGGAAATGTGTCACCGTCCTCCTCCTGTCTCCCCACAAAAAGCCTTAGATGGAAGAAACTGGGAGATCTTACAAGATCTCTATCAGGGGACTTGCTTTCAAGTGACAGCCGCGTCTCTAATCCAGCAAAATCTTTCTGTTTCTATTGATGCCCTACAATAAAAACAAAAGTAAAGAGAGGGAAGAATTAAGAACAGGGAGACTTGCTTTTAAAAGGCTTATAAAAATACATATAAAGCGAGACACGATGAGAACAAAGGGGTAATGGAAGCCGACAGACAGTTCTCATGCCATTAAACTGCATCTCAAAAAAAAACTCTCTCAAAAAAAAAATCAAAAAAAGTTAATCGTTATTTGGAGGGGGGGAGTGTTTTTATTGTGAACATGTGCAAATGGAGGCTTCAGCCATATAAAACCCATGCCCACAATAAGTATATTTGTGTAGCAATTAATGTGAGATCACAGGCTCAGCTTTTGCCAAATAGTCGTGTCAGCATGGGGTACATTATGTGTGTCAGGAATCCAGTTTCCAAATGTGGAAGACATTGGGCCACTCGTAATTAAATGTTTTGTCATCGCGGGGCAGAGCCGCGTGCGCTCCGGCTGAGCCGAGCGCGGCACCTCCAGCGCCATCGCCCAGGGTTTGCTCTTTTGGCAGCTCTTTGAGGAAACTTTATGCAGAAGGAATTTCAAGACACTCGTAATTAGATCTCAGCCCCCCTTCTCTTTCTTTTCTTCCTCCCCCTCTCTGAAATGCAGAGGGCAATTTTGATTTTTCTCTCTCAGCCAAGGAAACCGAGTTTCAATTTCTCTTGATCGTAGCAGGGATTATCTCTCTGATTGGTTGCGTTGAGACATCATTTCCATGGGTTTCTGTTAGGGTTTCTAGTAATACTTCTGTGAATCCAATACTTTCTGGGAAGTTTATTACAGCAGCTGCTAAAGGCAGAGCAGAGGCGTCCAAACAGTGCAGGAACATGCATTTACCACACTTACAACTCCAGCAGATTCAGTTACAAGAACTGCTGCAATTTTTCTTTTTTTTTTTCCTCCTTTTATTTCCTTTTTTTTTTTTCCTTTCCTATTCCTTGTGGTCTTGTTAAGACTCAGCAGAGGCTGTGGTCCCTGGTGCTGTGTTTCTGAATTAATTTTAAGTGAAGCAGAGGCTGGAGTGGAGTGTGGGAAGGTTCTTGGCATGGATGGGCTTGGCTGGAGTTTTCAGTAAGGAGACATTTAAGGGAAGGGAGAAGAGGATTGCGTGTGTGTATATGGGGGGACAATATTTTTTATATACTCTGCACAAAAAGCCATCTCCAGAGCTATCAGGCTTTCATCACCCCAGCCTGATCCAAGGATGTTCAAAAAGTGAAACACGTCGTAAATCTGGCAGGCTGGCTGGAACTTGGAGAGATTTGAAAGGCGCTGGAGGGTGGGAGCATCCCGGCGGGGCCGGGCTGGTCAGCGCAGCCTGCGGCGGGGGAAGCCCCTTTCCACGGCTCCGGGCACTTCCATCGGGTTTTTATCTTCTCGCTGAGGAGATATCCCAATTATTCCCCCCGCCCTCTTCCAGGGAGATGGGAACAGATGTGCCCCACTGTAGAAATGCTGAGCAGCTGAGAAACAAGCTTGAGAGTTCTGAGTGATTTTTTCTTTGAATTATGTTTTTCTTAGTTCCTTAATGGTTTTCTCAGTGGTGATGTGAGGCATTGCCTGAGAAGGAGGAGCACAGCATAAGTCAGTTTTTATTCCACCTTCCCCAGTGCTATTTCTTCAAGTGATTTTCCACTTGATAAGAATTGGGAGAGCGCTGTAAAAGATGATTCGGGGTGAATGGCAGAAGCACGGGTGCTTCCCGACCCTCAGTGCCTTTTTCTGCATGAGTTGAGTTAGACATGGATGGGCAGCACTGGATTTTGGAGCCTTTCTCCCCCTGCACCGGTGGTTTGTGACTGAATCGTCCTGGTTAAATCAGAAATGAGGTCACTGATACTCCAAAGCTGCAATAATGCCTCGTTTGCAGCTCCCGTGGTGGTGGGCAGGCATAGACAGCTGGCCTTGTACCAAAACATATTCCAGGAATTTTCCCTATGGTTTTCAGGCCTCACACTTCCCAAAATAATAGGAATATGCACCAATGATGGGGACATATTTTACTCTAAATGAGCAAAATACCCACATTTCCTCGTTTGCCTTTTATTAACTTTAACCACAGCTCTTCAGGACAGATCATAAATAAAACATCAGCCATATTAACTTTGGGAGATGGTGTTTCTTAAAGACACCTGCTAATTAATTACAGCCGGAATCTTAGCAAGGCTCCAAGTGAGAGGGGTTCTCACCTCCCAAGCAGGATTTCGCAGGAGGCAGGTAGCGTGCCGAGCTCACGGGTACTTCGCTCTGTTTGTTTGTCTTGTAGGTGTTGCAGCAGGATGTAAATTCTTGTTATTATTAAGAAAAAATCCCCTTTTCTGAAAATGATTCATCAAACACCTCGTCCTCGTTGCGTGTAACGTCTTGTTGGGCCTGGAATTGCTCTCTGCCGAGCGCTTGCACCGCAGGGAAGACGCTGGGTTTGACGGGAGCCGGGGCGCTCGCGAGAGGAGCCTTTGCTCAGTCTGTGCTTGCCTCCCATGGCTGCGTGGTGGAGAAGCCTCTGGAGGGGTAGAGGCCAACAGGCGTTGGTTCCAACTTGCTCCAAAGAGGTGAAACCCTCATCTCCTCTAAATCTTGCCAACGATGCTTGGTTTTTTCATTTCCCCTGCAAACGTTGTCCCTGCTTGGGAAGTCCACTGAAAGGGAGGAACCCAGGCAGAACTAGGAGGTCCTCTTTCCAAGAGGAAGGAAAATTACTTGGAATTAGCAGTGGGGCCACCTAATCCTATTAGAGCTTCTCATGGAAGGCAAAATCTCAATGAATAAATCTGCAGAAATCTCAAATATTAATGGTGAGGCTGAAGGGAGGAGGGGAGAGCGCGGCAGCAGCGATTTGGGCTGGATTGCCTGACTTGGTGGGGTGCACTTCCCATCCCTGCTGGGGGAATTCCAAGCTTTTCTGTGTGCTTTTTGTTTCTTCTACCACATATTTGAAATTGCCTCTCTAGGGGGAAGGGCTGAGGGTGGTGCGAGTGCTGCAGGTGCGCAGCATCCAAAAATGCAAACCTGTGGAGTGGGGGAAATCTGTCCGAGACTCGCCCGGGGTTAGGATAGCACTGAGCATTTGTGCCTTTCCTGCTCCAACAGGGACAGGGACCCCACACATTCACAAACTCCACTGACACTGGAAGGGCTTTTGGGGCTGGAGCTGTTTCCAGTGCAGCACCCAGGGCTGCCCTTTGGGGTTGTGGTGGGGTAATCACAGGCAGCAAAGGTGATGGCATCTGCCTGCTCTGCGTGCTCCATGCGTTATCCAGGGTGGGAAAACCCCCCCAAGCCAAGAAGGGGGATTTAAGGCTGCACTTGGTTTCACGGATTGATGGGGTGCCTCTGTTTGTAATGGGATGAGATTATCTGGGTCTCTTCTCCAAAGTGAGGGGTCTGACCCACGCTGAGGGCTGAGTGCTGGCTTTGCCATCAGCGAGATTATCCTGGTGGTTTAATCTGCCCTTCCCAGAAGCAGCACTGCTCTTCTTTCATGCTGGTAGTGCTGCAGGGCAGGGGCTGCTTTCTGCACCCCAAAATCCCTTTGCACCAGTGGTGCTCCTGCAAAAGCTGCCTGGAGCAGCCCAGCAAAAATCCTCACCTTTTCCTTCACTCCCTACCAAGACAGAGCTCCCACTCTTGAGTCAGGAGCCGGGCTGTACCCTCACTCCCAAATCCCGGCCCTGTGGATTAAGCTCAGGAACACCTGGACAGACCTTTCTGCCAGCAACCCCAGCAGCACTTCCTGCAAAAGAGGGTTTTCCCCCTGCCCTTCCCCTCGATCGTGGCCACTCTCCCTGCAGAAACCCAGGCTCTCCACTTCCAGGCTGAACTTTTGAACCTTCCTCCTCCAGCCCCAGCCAGGTCGTTATTTTCGACACCCTTTCCCCGAGTTACTGCACAGCTGAAAAGGAGAGGGCCAGCCTGGCCATGGCTCCTGGCTCTTCCCGGTGTCCGACGCTCCCTGTCAGCCCCTGGCACCCATTCAGGTGAGCTCGGGGTGGCCCAGGACTTGTGACAGCACAGTGGACAAGTGCCACCAGGGAGGAGAGCTGCCTGCCATCTGCTCTTCCCACTTGTATGACTTAGGGAGAGTATTTTTCTTGATCTGGATCCCGCATTAATTGTTTCCCGGAATATTTTGCTACGCGAATGTCACGTTTCTGTCTGCTTGGCTTGCCCTGAGTCAAGCAGAGGTATTTATGAGTGGTTTTTTGCACATATTTTTCACCTTTTTGAAATGCTTGGCACCATTCTGGATGCTGGAACAGATCCTTCCTGTTGAAAATACAGAACTCAGTTAGTCTGGTTGGGGACTGGAGGGAAGAGTGGTGGTTTAGCTGCTCAGCTCTGGCTTAGCTGATGCTCAGAGTGATGGTGAGCCCTATGCTCCTGCAGAGCTGGAGGTGGCCTCTGCAGAGCAGAGGTCAGGTCTCTTTGCCCATGCTGGTGTAACTCAGAAGTCAGAAAAAGCCTCCTCCTCCCCAAGAAGAGCACCAAGGAAATCTGTCCTCTCCAGAGCTGGGTGCCAGGTGCGTCAAGGAAATCTGTCCTGCTCAGAGCTGGGTGCCAGGGCAGGGTGGGAGCCCTTTGGCTGCAGCTCCCCTCACACGAGACTTACTGCAGCATTTTATTTGTTGTATGACAGTCTCTGAGCCAGGGTCAGGCCCATGATCAAGTTAGCAGGGCTCAGCTGCTGTGCATTAACCAGCCAGGGGGGTATTCCCATCCTAGGACAAAGAAAAGGCAAAACCCGTTCATTCAAACATCTCTCACGGAGGTTTTAACAAAACTTCGTTTGCTTTATGTACTCGTGTGCAATTAATGAGGCAGGAACTTGATTTGAGCCCCTGGTTATCCAGCTCTGATGGTCACTTTGGTTTGGACCAAAAGAGAAGCAGCCCAAATGTATTTATTTATTCCCCTACAAGCTGTGACACTGGCAGACAAATGGAGGAGTTAAAGCTTTGCTCGTGGAAGTGGAGCTGGGAATTGCCGTGGATGTCTTACAACCGTTCCTTGGAGGCCAGGGATTCACGTCCCCTTGGAGGGAGAGGATTTCAGACCCCACCAAGCTCTGCTGCCAGCTCCAGGGGGAATCAGGAGGTTGATGGTGAGCATCAGGCTGTAAACCTCACTGGGAACATCTGAGATCCTCACTGGGATCTCTGAGGATCCCATGCTTCCCCAAAAGATGTCCCCTCATTTTCACCTCGGAGTGAAAGGATGCTGTGCTGGAGGTGGGAACACAGTGTAGAGCTGGTGTAGGTGTGCATTTTAAGGCTCAAAAAGTAGTCAAGAAATAGGAAAAGTGGTTCCCAAGACCTGTGAGGTGTTTGTAATTTAACAGCCATCCTTCCAGGGAAGGTTTCCAGGCTGCCTCAGCCCCAAAGTGCCCAAATCCCGGCGCTCCAAGGGCCCGGCTCTGCCCGGCTCTGCGACAACTCCCTTCGAGCCCTGTCGCAGCTCTTCAGCTAAACAGGAGCTTAACTGTGTCGTCCTGCGGGCCAAGAGCTTTAGAGCTGGCACAGCAGAGCATGGTTTGAGGATGATTAAGCATCTGCCTACGCTGTCTATTATTGGAGCTGCATCGGAGCTCAGGCTGGGGAACCGTTTTCTGAGCAGCCCAACCGGCTTCCTGAAATCGATGGTGAAAGTAAGCAGAACACGTTTACATTCCTCTGTGCCCACAGCTGAGCAGGTTTTCAGGTGCCACCTCATCATTTATCTTTCTTTTCTCTTCTCCTGTATCCCCCAAAGTCCTGAAGAAACCCCAAGGTGATTGTTCTCACTCTTGTTCAGAGCCGTTCCTTGGGCTTTGCAGAATTCCAGAGCTGGTTGCAAACTAACAAACAAAACCCTCTTTCTTGCAAAAATGTGTGTCATTTTTGACTGGGATACTTGCTTATTCCTATTATTTTGGGGAGTGGTGGCTTTGTTTCTTCCAGGTCTATTAATCTGGTTTTTTAGTATGTTGTACAGAAAATAAATGCCAATTTATAGTCAAGACAGAATTCTAGTTCGGTGTTTGGAAATGCAGTACTCAAGCTAAAATCCTTAATTTTCTGCCTATTCAGACTCTTGGGAATTGTCAGTCTTCAGCTCTGAGCCTTCAGACCAGAGACTGAAGTCAGGCCAGGAGCTATTTACTACTTCAGGGAAAGCAAAGTTAAATCTAAGTATAGGGATAAAACTTTGTATGCTTGAGATTTACAATTGTCACACTTCCTTGCTCAGGAACGTTTCTGCAGTGGGTTCATGAGCATTTTGTCCTTCTATGCTTTTCCTATTTGTATTTGTATCATTTATATTTTTGAAGCCCTGCTGCTGTGGCTGATTCCCTCCGTCCACATGAAACCACGGCTTCGTCTGATAGAATGAGCTGCAGCAAAGGCCTCTTTGGCTCCATTATTTTTCCTGGAATACCAGTAAAGGAAGAAGTGCAGCACAGCATCTCACAGACCAACCCTCAGCTCTCACTACTGCCATAAATCAGAAATAAGAAGCTCACCTAAAGTCAAGGGAAAAAAAGGACATTTTTGTAAATGGAAACGGCTGCAAGTCCCATATGGATGTCCTGGTAGAGGTCCCCTGCCCCGGGAGGAGGTGCCCCCATCACCCCCACGCTGGGTTTTCCCCGTGGGGATGGGAATTCATTATTTTGCTTTTTCTGAGCCATAACAACAGAACTTTTTGCGGAGCAGCTGAGCAGGACTGCGGCACTCAGCCCACAGAAATGCCGTGGCCTCCAGAGTAAATCAGAATTTCCCCTTTGATTTGAAGAGCGGAAAGCTGATTTTTACAAGGAAATTTGGGGGTGATCTCGAAGCTGCCCTCTCCTCCCTGTTCCCCAGTGACATTCCCCAGCAAGCAATACTAGAAATCCAGATGTTGGGTTTGCCTTTCATGTTTTCTTGGTAAATATCTGAATAAATATTTATCAGTAAACAGAGCAGATTTGTTTCTAAACTGGAGTTGGCTGGGTTTGTGCATAGTTCTCGGCGAGGGGTTTTTAGGAGTGGTGGAGGGATGCTCAGTCTCAGAGACTGAGCTCTGCAGAGAGAAGAAATGAAGCAGAATTGGGTTTTTCATCAGAAAATGCTGTTTAATGGAACCAGGTTTCTCCCTCATAAAATGTGCTGATGGAAAAATTTTATGTAATATAAACAAACAACACCTCCTTCCCCCTTAAAAAAAAAAGGGGGTTGGAATAGGGAGTTTCCTTGCAAAATGTATTATCTGGATGTTTTCAGACTGAAGAAACTCTTTTTTATTTCATTTTTGAACTCATTTCAGGGGAGAATCCATAGAGAAATAATTGAACAGAGGCTCCAAACCCAGATGAAAGAACTTGCCCTGACTGAAACAAAACATTTTGTTGAGCTTGAAAGTATTTGTGTGCTTGGAAAGCAGCTCATTGTGCATGTGAGGGGGGTTGTTTTGGTGATCCACAAAATATTTTTAAGATTTATGGGACCTGGTGGTGACTTTGAAGACAGAAAGTGCCTTTTTGAGCGCAGCTGCAGCCGTTCGTGTCCGTGTGCTGTGTGGGCACCGAGGAGATATGAAAGCAGTAAATATATTTTGTGAAATATATTATTTGCAAAGATAATAGATGTATTTTATATAAATATATATGTATAAAATAAAATCTACATGCAGGGTTTGGTGGGAAGGGAGCGTGTGTGGGTGCATCCCACAGCCAGGTGAAGAGGGATTTAAGCACAGAGCAGTGGGGAAGTTGATGGGATTAACTCTTCCCATCACCTACATGACTCTGTTTGGAGGGAGATGTCCTGACTCCCTAATCCCATTTTAACCTCCCCAACTGGGATATTATCCTGACCAGTACAAAACCAGTTTGCTTCTGGTAGGCAGCAGAACTCTACTGGGCTGCTGCCAGCACTCCCCGGGTTTAGAGGCTCCCCTCTCTTCTAAAATACCTGTGTTCCCCTGGGAATGCAGGGCAAGCAAGGAATATTTCGGGTCCCCTCGCACCTTGCATCCTTTGGGAAAAGCTCCCCTTCAAATGAGATGCCTTGTCAGTCAAAAGATGGATGTCCGCTGTCCCAGGAGCAGGTTTTAGGGCTGGGAGAGTCTTTGCTGGACTCTCCAGAAAGTGCTGTGCCCTCAGCCCGTGTTTTGAGGGAAGGGAGGGCACCAGGGAAATGCAGGGCAGGGTATTTCTAGCCTGATGTGTCCGAGGAACGTGGCAGGATTCAGCTGGAATGGTTAAAACGGAGCGAGCGATGGATCTGGAAGGTGGAGGGAGCATCCTGTGCCCTCCTGCTCTCCAAACCTCGGGGCCCACGCTGAGCCTTCTGCAGGCAGAGCTGGAAAAGGGGTGGCAGGATGTTGTGAGGGAGGAGGATGGAGGAAATCCCTGCTTGTACAGGAGTGTTTCCATCACACACTCGTGTGTGGTGCTTGTTTAAAAGACACATTTCTCCCTGCACAGATTTCTCCCTTCAGACCAGAGAGGCTGAATGGATAAATCCTGAGATTCAGGGGCTGGCTCACGTCTGTGTGTTTGAGGTAAAGGGTTTTCCACCTCCTTAAAGCTGAAATTGTTGAAGAAATCCAGTCTTTCCACATCTTTTAGCACTTCAGAGCATGGCAAAGAAAAAACTGTTTGGGGGAGAGGTACAGCTCTGGGCTGAGCCTTGAAATGAGCTGCCTTGAATTAGGCAATGAAATAAGCTCAGGAATAGAAGGAATTACACTCAAGTGGTTTTGTGATGACAGGGACGTGGTTGTGTCCCTCCCCTCTCTCTGTGCCACGGTCCTTAGGGGGCAGCAGGTCCCAGGGTGCTTGGAAGGACAAGGAACTGGTGGAAGACGCGTGGCCTGGGACTCACATCCCTCCTGCTGGTGCTCACAAGGAACTCCCCTGAGCCTGGCACACGGGGCTTTCGCTCAGGGCCCGTCTGACACAAACAGGAGAATTCAGAGCTACTGGATTAGGAGCTGGTGTGGCTTCCATTAACCCGGGGGTTTTGCTGGGCTGACTCCTGGAAGAGCCGTGCATCAAACGTAATGAATCAGGAGGGAAGCCCAGAGATCAGACGAGCCCGCTGACCTCTGGAGTGAGACAGCATTCCCGACAGGCAGCGCGTTGGGAAGGGGGGGTGGTGGACGAAACCAGGCTGGCCTCCTATTTATTAATTTCTTTAATGTCTTGATAGGCTTTCAGGCCCAAACTTGTTAATTTTGCCGATGTGCGCACAGATTTTTGTCAGCGGGGATGGCTGCGGGCTGAGCCTCTGCGAGTATCAAAGCAGAAAGCAGCCAGGGGAGAAACACGGCCTTGTAAGCAGGGAAGGTTTTACTGCAATACTGCCAAAAAAAAGGCTGAGCCCTTCCAGGGAATTCGCCTGCTCTTTGTTTTCTCTTTGCCTGCTGCAGATAGATGAAAATATTGATGCATTCCTCAAGCATCCATCTGAGGCTGGAAGTGCATCAGGGAGCCCAGAAGCGATGCACGCACGCGTGCAAGTGTGTAAATAGATACTGTTACCCTGACACTGGGGCTGCAGCTTTCCTCAGTGGGACCAGATTAGTTTCATGCACTGATTGAGTTCATTCCCTGGCCAAGCAGCATGTAAACTACTGGAGGCATTTCTTTTTTAACCTTAAGAGTAAAAACAAAACAAAAAAAAATAAAGGAAAAACCCTGAAGTAACTCCAGCAATAGTGAGGTGAGCCCCTTGCCAGCTAGGATGTGCCTGCACATATGGACACACAATAACTTTGTCCACTGCTGTCATAAAACTAAAGGCACTTATATGAGGGTGAGAGGTCAGGGGAGACCTTGATTTAATAACAGGGGAAACATTATTTTTCTGTTATTAATTACACATTATCCATAGTACATTTGCTGCATTCGCTTTAGATAAGGTTACATCTGTATTTTTGCTAGGGAAACTTCTTGGGTCGCGTAGGGAAAGGTGGCTGGAAGGCAGGGAAAAGAAATCTGCTTTAGAGAGCTGGGGGAAATGCTGCATTTCTCTGTGACCTCCCCCCTTCTGCTCTTCTGGGGACTGATCCTGGCACATTCCTGGAATAGCTCACTTGGTGAATGCTAAAGGAATTGAGGTGCAGAAGAAACTGGGGGCAGCACCAGCTTGGAGGTCCCAGGAAGTCCAGAGGGATGGACATATCCTTACATCTGTGCTCTTTCTCCCGAGCTTGTAGCTACTGGATCAGTCAAATTCAAAGTGAAAAGTTATGCTCAGTGAGAGGGAGACTTAAAAGTTCAAATCCAGGTCTGGTTCAGTGCATTCCTTCTCTTGTTTCCTCGCTTTCAGCTGCTTTGAAGGAGTCTGCTGGGAGGAATTATCCCATTCCTGCTGGGGGGGACTCCCAGCCCACGGAGATGATGGACAGTGGGGATCATTCCAGGGGGAAATGCGGGGCTGAGCTCCAGGAATTGTCCCAAAGTGAGAAGCGCAGATGCCGCTGTGCGCCCTTCCCAGCACAGATCAGGAGACAACGGCTCTGCTCTCAGGGATGGATCCATCTCCCCTTTCCCAGCCGAGGCTTTGCCTAAGGAAGGGGCCAGGCAGCTGATCTGAAAGGAGGAGAAAGAAGTGAGGGAAAATAAACAACCTTCAAGGAATCCACTCCACGCAGATGGATGGTTTGTATTACAGGGAGGTGAAGAACCTCTTCACGTGGTGTCAGCACTTGGGAAATTTCTGCTCTATAAGTAAAATTTTTTGGGGAAAAAAAAAATAAATAGAAGGTTTAGGCTTTTTAGCACAGGGTCAGGATTAGGATTTACCCACCTGAGACCTCCATCCCTGGGAGCACAAAGGGCTGAGGGAGATGCTTGCCTGGTATGTGGGAGAGCAGACCACTCTCCAGGCACTTGATTCCATAGGAAAGGGCGGCTGCCGCTCTGTGATCACCACAGACTCGTTAAGATTGGCAGGTCAGGCAGTGCCGGTGCTGGATTGGGGATATAGTCCTGTGTGGAGCCTCTCCTGCAGGTGAGGGACGGTTCTGTGTCCCTGGAATGTCAGTAACGCTGTGCCCCAGCCCTGCTGCTGTCGGTGCACATGGAAAATGGGAATCAGCAGCTGCTCTAGCCAAGCTGATCTCAAATTAAGCTGTTTCTTTTCTCAACCCCCTCAGGACATGAGGGGATGCAGCTCTGGGTCTGTCTAGCGAGAAAGCAAACGCGGAAGTGTCTGCTAGGGTGGGTGATCTATAGAAACGGCTGGGGGCTGGATGTTTTTAGCAGTAGTTCCTTTTTTTATGATCTTTTCCATATTCCGGCAGTGCTCACGTCAGTAGGAGCCACTGGCTGAGGCCAGGGAGGGATCTCTGCTGGGTTTCCCCCTTGGGATATCTGACAGGTCTGGCACAAATTCAGTGGTGGAGACTCAGCTGCTCCTGCTCTGTCTGAGTTTGTTGCCTGCCCAAAACTCAGCACTTGTCCATCTTTGTGCCCACATCTATTTACTCCCCTGTTTTCAAATGGCTTCAGGTACCTGTGGAGTGTTTGCCCCCCTGGCTCATCCCTGGAAAGAAACAAGTGGAATTGTCTGGTTTTTGGATGTGAAAGCCAGAGAGAGCAAAACTCTGGTTCTGCCTTAGTGGGTGAAAAGTAAAATACCTGTGGACCTGGTGAGTGTTGGGACACCAGTTTGTGTTATTTGACCAAATCAGTTTGGTATCCTAGCTGATGTCTGTGCAATGACTTGCTTAATTAATTGACTTGATTCATTTATGTGAACACAATGACAGGTCCCTACCCCGGAATCCTGGTCCCAGAGCTGAGCATCCCTTGGATGTCCCCTTGGAGAGTCTGCTGCTGTCTCCCACCATCACTTTCCAGTAGTGCACTTAATGTTATTTCTTTGGGGGTTGTTTTATTCCCCAGTGCCCTGTTTCTAGTGGTAAAATCAGAGCCAAAAATCATCTGTACAGCTCAGGATGATGTCCTTGGGCCAGTGGTGTCTCTGCCACGTGCTCTGAAGGGTGATGTGGTCCGCAGTGCTCTGCCTCGTCAGGATGTCCTGTTGCATGTGTTTTGTTCCAGGATATGCTCATTTATATGGAAAATTATACATCCATTTTTGTTGCTGGCATGCTCGTAGCAAGGCAGTTTGTGCAGATAAAGCTTTCAAGTCAGCTTGTTTCTAAACTTTCCTAAAAGTCTGGCTGTGGAATTTCTCTCTTTGAAAACACTCGTGCCTTAAATTAGGGGATTGATTTAAGCACAGTTCCTAAATCAACTTAATGTCCCCGTTACAAGCAGCATTCATGCAACAGTCACCTCAGTCCCTGCAATCAGAGCCTCCGAGCTTTTGTTCATGAGTAAATAGAAAAAAAAACCAAAGCAAGCAACCCCTGATCTGAATCAGAGCCCTCTCGCTCCCACGCAAAGTGGAGCGATTAAAAAAAAAGGATGCTTTTGTTTTAAGTGTAGAACCAGTCATAATAGGCACAACAGGGAAGTGCTTAATAGGGTTTCAGCTTGCAAAACAGTAATTAGAGATGATATTCCTCTGATTGCTCAAGGCTGAGTTTGTGATAGGTCATCCCTCAATCGGGGCTGAATATATGTGATGTGGAGGCCCATGTTTGCAACATTACAAGGCAGGCATGCTTTTCTTTAATCATTATTATTTCAGTTACAACCCGGATGAGTGATCCCAGCTGGTAGATAAGAATCAAACACGCACAAATAGGGCTCATCTTTCTTACCATATGGAAACCTGAATTGCAGAAGTCGTCTCCATCTCAAACCCTGCTCAGCCCCCATCCACCCAGGCGCTGTTGCTGTCCTGTTTTAGCTGTAGTTAATTGATGAGCAACTCTCTAACCCAAGCACAGCCTCTCCCTGGGTGTAGGGGCAGGGATAACTTCATTTATAAGGGCTTGGAGTCCTTCCTGGCTCTCCTTTCTTCCGAGCTTGAGGTACCATCAGAACACACTTTCCATCTGTTCCTTCTTCCTCTTGGTAGCAGCTTCATGTCCCAGCTACCAGGCATCCAAATGGTTTTTCTTGGAGTCCAAGTGGAAAAATGGGTCCTGCTTTTATGAGATATTTCCTTTACAAGTTTTAGGGGGACTTGCCTTCATTTAAGGGGTACCTGCACAGCCAGAGCAGCGACAGGACCAGCCCGAGGAATGCACTCGTCTTCCACATGTGAACATACTTTGCCCTCTGTGTTAAAAAGTAGAGGGGGTAGAAAAATCCCTGATGAAGGGGAAAGGGGCAACGATGTCTAATCACTACAGAGCCATCTTGAGCTAATTGAGTTTGTCTAAAATTCATCCAGCCTTTAAGGTTTAATAGAAGATGATGGTCTTAATGCATCGCATGCCTTGGAGTAAATGGATACTCTGCTTTAAAGGCCCTGTTGATGTTATGTGAAGGGGAACAACAGTTGTTATGATTCTGAAACTCAGATTGAACCCAATTAATCAATGCTGAGATGATTTGAATCATGTGGCATGCATGGTCACCTCTCTGATATTCTATCCTTATCCCTCCCTAGACTGAGACATGATTGATGTCAACTGTACACCGAATTTTCAGGGGGAAGGCTGAGCCAAGTCATTTGGACAGAGAAACAAATTAGATCAAAAGTGCGATCCAGGAGAAGGGAGATCGGTTTCAGAGCAGAAGCTTAAATTTCTTTTTATACCTTGGGTGCTCTGTCTGAGTGCACAAGCCCTGGGGATCGCACTTGTGTGTGTGGGTTTTGTGTGTGTGGGTTTTGTGTGTGTGTGTTTTGTGTGTGTGAGTTTTGTGTGTGTGAGTTTTGTGTGTGTGAGTTTTGTGTGTGGGGGTTTTGTGTGTGTGAGTTTTGTGTGTGTGAGTTTTGTGGGGAGTTTTGTGGAGGGGTTTTGTGTGGGGTGTGTGCACGAGCACCAGCTCAGGCGCAGGACACTCGGCAGGAGGTGGCCACACATGCCTCGCTCCAACCCCAGAGTGCAGAACTCATCCAAAGGCACGTTTGCATCTTCAGGCAGCCCTTAATGTAAAAATAATCTGCAGCCATCCTCCGTTCTTAGGTTACAGCCAGCCGTGGTTACCTTGTGACTTTCCCTGGAGAAAAGGGAGCAGGAGGAGGGGGGCAGAGCTGGGGGGGAGCACCCCGGGCCCTGCACGGTGCTTCACACCCCTGGCCACCTTTGGCTCGCAGCTTTTACGCCCTCTGAGCCTGCCAAGCCTTGGCCGGGGGTTCACGGGGAGGGGGGGATTTGGGATCTTGCCTTTTATTTCCTTTGGTTTCTCCTGCTGGATTACAGAAAGCAGTGGGAGGACTGGGTGGCGTGATATGGGTGTTTCTAAGGGCTGGGGGTTGGGTTGTGTTTCTTTTTTTGTTGTTGTCTTCTTTTTTTTCTTTTCCTTTTTCCCTCCTGTCTTTTTTCCTTTTCCCCTTTTTTCTTCCTTTTTTCTCTTTTGTTTTTTTAATTCCTTCTCTTTTTTTTGTCTCCTTTTTTATCCTTTCTTTTTTTCTTGTTTCCTTCTTTTGNTTTTGTTTGTTTGGATTTTTTGGTCATTTTCTGGTTTTGGTTTTTTTTTTTTTTTGTTTCTTTTGGGCTTTTCCTTCCTTTTCCACAAAGGGTTTTTCGCTGCTGCTCTCCACTCCCTCCGCAAACCTTGTGCCACCAGTTTGCGGGCGGAAAGACTGTCCTTGCCACACTTTTTGCCCCAAAGGAGGTGTCCGGGGAGCAGGGGGTCCCTGCAGCCGCTTCCGCTTCATTCCTCCTCACTGCTCACTCCACGCGCCGCAAGTCCCGCTCCCCTGACAGCTCCGCAAAAACCTGGGAATTGGAGAAAACTTGCCCAAACCAACCCGTGGGATCTGAGCAGGGCAGCTGTGGCGCAGGTCGCCCTCCGCAGCCGCGGTGCCCTCCGGAGCTGCTGGCGCGGCTCCCCGGGATGCTGCGGGCGGGCTGCTCCCGTGTCTGGTCCGAGCCCCGTGACAGCGGCCGGGTGTCGCATTTATTTCCTACAAGGAGCTAAAACCGCTCTCGCTTCACCCCATGTCCCCCGCGGGAGGGGGGCACTGGCTCGGACGCGGTGTCACCTCCCCGCGGGGCCGGGACCGGGACCGGGAGCGGGCGGCGGCTCCGGAGCCGGCGGAAGGTGGAGGCGCAGAACCCCGAGGTCCCCAGCGTGTTCCTATTAAAGGGGTTTGAAAGCTTTTGTGTCCACAAATAGTTGATGTCTGTCTCCAGCTCCTGGTGCTGGGAATGCCGGAGTTCGCTGATGCTAGGAACTAAGGAATTTTTTTTTTTAATAGGCGCTTTCCTTAATTATGATATTAAGCGACTCAGCCTAATTCTGATTAAAGCGAGCGTTGTAGCAGTTCAATACAACCCCGGCTCATCTTTTTAATAGCTCTAAAAGCGTCTGCGGGGGAAAGATACCTTAAGGAAGTTAAATGATGTCAAGATTATTTTTCATTACTGCAGTTTTGTATAGTTAGAAAAGCAACAAACACTGTTAATCTGGTTCAGTGAGGGGGCAAAGCCTTTAACTACACTTTTTTTTTACTCATTAAGTTCATTTGTGCAAAAATTCTTGTAATATAATTGCGTGTTTATAGTACCTTTGCTCGTTTTCCTCCTTTTTTTTTCTTAACCCCCAATCGAAAAAAAAATCACTGCTGCTGAAAATCGCTGATTATCCTGACACATTTTTCCCCCCCAGTGGAAACGCTGATGATTTGAAGCCCAAGGAATAGGAAATTCTGACGGGAGATCTATTGTTTTTCAGAAAGATCTGAACAATAAATGTCATGGAAGGCTCCGTGCTTGTATATGTGTTAATTAGAGGCTGCATAAATAGGTGCACAGAGGGACAGAAGCGGCTTCCTTAAGTTTCCAGAGCTGGGCTATAGTTTGTGTTGCAAACAAAAGAAAATGCGGGTTTGGGTTGGGGTTTTTTTAATGACAACGCATAAAACCTTCTCACTTTTCTCAGTACCGTCCATCCAGCCCTTCCTGCCTCTCGCCTCGGGGGGAGAAAAAATGAATAAAGGAAAAGTGGGGATGGAAGCGTTGCCTTAAGAGTTTGGGTAGTTTTAATTCATCCCCGCTTCCCTTCCAGAAATTCTCGGGAGTTCGCACTCCGGCGGGGACAAGGGGTGGGGGCAAAGCCCACGCTTTTCCATAACACCTGGCCCGGGGCGTTGGGGTGAAAACGCTGGATTTGGGGCTGTCACTTTTGTGGCGCTTTTTTCTCTTCGCGGCGTTTCCGCGGAGTTTGAGCGGCTGCGGTGGAGGCTGAGCGGGGTGCGGGGATTGTCCCCCGTGTCCCCAGCGCCGTCCCACTGCCCCGAGCTTTCACTGCCCTACGCCAGCATCGCCCCTTCCCACCAAAACTAGAGGTGATTTTCTCTTACAATTCAAACCTCTTGCTTAAAAAATAAACCGCAAACAACCCCCAGGTCTTGGGGTGAGGGTGCTGTAGCACCCGCATCATCCCCCCTCGGAAGCCACCCTGGCTTCCTATTGATTTTATTCCTTGCCCAGAGCCTCCTAGAAAATGGCATTTTCCGGGATGTTTTTCCCTGCGCAGCCTGCGTATCGTCACTCAGCGGCAGAACTCGCTCCATCCTCCCTCCTTTTGTGTCCTTCCAGCCCTCTGCTTAATTGTATTCCCAATTGCATTTGCTTTGATGGATTTACTTCCTTTTATAATTTCCCAGTTATGGACCCTGGCTTTGCCTTCCCGACACTTAATGTGGAAAAAAATGTCCTTTATGTGCTCAAGTTGAGGAGGAAACCGCTTGCTTTGAAGGTCTCTGCCGGGATGTGTGAGGGGTTCTCCCCTTTTTTATCAGGCCTTGATCTTCCCCCCTTTTTTTCCGCGGTTCTGTCGTGTGTCCCCATTCCCTTGCTGATGTTTTTGCAGCGTTAAACCCCTCGAGCTCCCCGAAAAGGCAGGGAGAGCACGGCGGGGAAAGCCTGAGGGAGAGGAGACAGGGGGTGTGGCGGAGATGGAGGACAGAGCGGCGGTCAGTGCAGGCGGGACAGTGGCAAAATCGGGGTGAGCTGACACTCGAGGGGTGCTGGCTGCCGCTCTCTGTAGGGCTTCATGCATCAAACATATCGCGAGTGATGCCGACGGGGGGGGAGGGTGCTCGTCCTGGGCGCTGATAACGCTGATGGACATGGAAGAGGTTCAGGAGCAAGCCGAGGGACGGGCAGGGGCCAGGGGTGCTCCCCCCGCCGGCTTGGGGCAGCTCCCTGTGGAGCCGCTCCCGGGAGCGGCGATTCCCGGCGTTTTGGGAGCATCTCCCGGGCCCGTCCCGGAGCGTCCCGCGGCCGCTGTCCCTGCGGTGTCCATGGGACAGTCCCGGCGCTGCCCGCCCGCGGGTTCAGGGGCTCCGGGAGGGCAGGACACGCAGCCCCGGGTATGGGGAAGTGGGGTTCAACCCCCCGTAAAGGAGCCGCGTTCCGAGGGGCACCAAATCCCTGTTTATCAGGGAGGGACGGAGCGGAGCGGGAGGAAATCCCGGCAGAAGGAGCCGGGGGAGGTGGGAGTGGGTTAGGGCAGAGCCCCCCGTGCGAGACACGACCCCCGGGCGGGAGGGGCGCTCCTGCCCCCCCCTCGGAGGGGACGATTTCGTTTACGGAAATAAAGGCGGGGATGCTCCGTAATCCGGACACAGCGGATCTGCTGCTGATCCCCCCACAGCGGAGAGGTGCCGGGGTGGATCCCCGCAGCCCCTTCGCGGGGGTTTTGGGGAGCGATGATGTGTTTGTGCCTCCGCAGAGCTGCTGCTTTTTCTCTGCTTTTGGGAAATGCCGTTTTCCCCTCTCCCGAGCCCGGCGCCGTCCCGGTTTAAAAACATTTGCAACGTTTTAAGTCCGAGACCTTTTCTCTTTGGTAACAGTCGTGGGTTAAGCGGAGATCAGCGGGAGGAGGTGGCCGGCTGGCGGTGCCCGGGGGCCGGAGTCCATCGCCATCGCCCTCCCCACGAGCCCCAGCCCGGGGGGAGCCTCCCCGCTCTCACAGCGGCCCCCGGCCCCTCCGAGGATGCTCGGGTGGGAGGGATGCGGGCGATGGGGAGGTGGATGCGGATCGGGCTGGGACTCAAACCCGGTAGAAAACAACAACCAAAAAAGCGGAGATGGGGGGTAAGGAAGGAGATGCGGGAGCCGCTCGGGCAGGGGGACACCTCTGCAGGCACAGAGCAGGTGTGATGTGGGGTTTGGGGCAGGGCACGGCTTTCCACGGGGGCTGAGCCCTTTTCACCCCTCTGTGTGTGTGTCCCGTTGCACGAGTTCATTCCCAGGTGGAGGTGGATGCCCGATGCGTCAGACCTGGAAAAAATATTTTC
Source organism: Rhagologus leucostigma (assembly GCA_013397725.1). Classification (NCBI taxonomy): domain Eukaryota; kingdom Metazoa; phylum Chordata; class Aves; order Passeriformes; genus Rhagologus; species Rhagologus leucostigma. The sequence goes on along the minus strand of VZTD01001487.1, from coordinate 431,288 downwards.
ACACCCTCTCGGCACCCTTCTCCCAGCCTCACTCCCTCCCCTCCTGGGTGAGCAGCTCCAGCAGTGGCCAACCCACCCTCAGTGAGCTCACATGGGAGAAGAGGGGTCGGGCAAAGAGGGGGCAAAAGGTTGTTGAGGCAGCAAATAAATCCCAACACCCTGTTCCCCCCACGTCCTTTCTCCTGCCACATGTATCAACAACAACAATAACAGCCGGGCTGACACTCCAGCCGTTCGGGGAACAATCCTTTTAATCGGGGAATAATCTACGGGACACTTTAAAGAAAAGCTGGAGCATTAACCCTGTGCCCCAGTATAATTCTTCCAAGAAGCATCTGGTACTTATATCACAACATGGGATTAGCTTTCTCTTTGCAAGTACTGCAGCATCAAAGGGGTTTTCCCGTGCCCTGCAAGGACCTCGGTGAGGTGCCCCTGCTCCTCCTCCGTGTCCCTGGCAGGAGGGACACGCGTGGGATCCTGGGGTGTTTCTGAGAGAACAAACTTTGATGGGCTCTGCCAGGGCAGAAGGGATGTTCAGGACTCAGCTGGGTGGGGAAGGGCTGGGGGTATTTTAGGGCTTATCCCACCCCCTTCTGTGCTACTTTTGGGCATCATGGCCCCAAACTTCCCTCCTACCCTGCAGCTTTCAGGGGAGGAGACCAGAGCAAGAGCTGCTCTTCCAAGTAATAGGACAAGAGGACATGGCCTTAAGCTGTGCCGGGAGAGGCTTAGATGGGATAATAGGAAAAATGTCTTCACTGAAAGGGTGGTCAAGCATTGGAACAGGCTGCCTGGGGAAGGCGTGGAATTACTGTCCCCGGAAGTGTTGGGAAAACATGTGGATGTGGCACTTGGGGACAGGGTTTAGTGTGAACCTGGCAGTGCTGAGTTAGTGGTTGGACTTGATCTTGGAGGGCTTTTCCAACCTTAACAAATTCTATGATTCTGTGATTCCCCTGTCCCTGCTCCCTTACTCATCCTGCTCCAGCTCCAGTTTAGGCCTCACTGGTGTTCCTCGGCTGGGTCATAAAAAGATTTACAAGACACTGTTAAACCAGCAATAAAAACAATTAACTTTAATGGCACCTTGGTTGGGTTTTTCTCTCTTCTCCTTTCCCCTCCAGAGCGTGCAGCAGGCCAGGGGCAGTGCAGGGCATGGTGGGGAGAGAGGCCAGGGAGGGAGGGGGCAGCCAGCTCCCACCACCCCGCCTTGGGGGTCTGGGAAGTGGGGTCACCCTGGGGGCTTGGGGAGGTTTGGGGTGTGACCCCCTCTCCGCAGCCCCAGAGGAGCTGCTGCGCGCTCCCTGTACCTGTGGTGGGACCTTCCACTGCTCCCTGGGGATCCCCACAGAGCATTCCCCGGCCCTTCCCAGAGCAGGGATGGAGGAGCAGAAACTGCTCCCATGCCTGGGGCTCTGCCCTGGCCAAGCCCCATCAAAAACCCCACGGTCTTGGGCTCAGTCTAGGTATTTTTCTTCCTTTAAAGTATGGGAGTTAATTTCTAAGAAACTGGAAATGCCAACTGTAGCTATAAATCAGAAATCGCCAGAGGATGAACATTATCCAAAGTGAAGCAATTTAGTAAAATCATCTCTTTCCTTCCATCTTCCTCCCCCCTGCTCCCCAATGAAAATTAAATTATTAGCTCAGCAGTATAAATGATAGTGCAGCACCAGTTGGAGATGCTGTTTGGGGTGAGTTCATTAGATAAATGGCATGGAGAAAGATTTGCAAAAATACGAATAAAAATTGATGTTTACTTCTGCTGATCACCAAGGGGGGGTTATCTGTTAAAAATGTGATAGCAAACATATTTCTTGTAAGGACAGAAGAGAGGACCTTCTTTTCTTGGAGTACTTCTGTATTGCTATTTGAGCATCTGGACAGATGGTACAAAACATTTGCCTAAAATTGCCTTGCTTCGTTGATCTTAGAAGTTATTAAAAATAAGAGAGCTGGCAACAGAAAGGAATCATAAAGTACATTTGGATTTCATATGAAATTTCCACCCTGAGATAAAACCGTAGTGTTTTACAGAAGATGAGGGATCCCAACTAAGTTAGGCTGCGTAAAAACATCATCAGCCAAAGATTTCAAATGTTTCTAAATTTTTTTTTTCCCGAAAGCTTTGCTGATGGAGAGAGAACCTGTTTGTAAAGGTAAATCCCTCCTGAGCAGAAGCCTGGCTCTGCTGTAGCCGACATTCCCAGGCCAGAGCCCTGGATTTATGTCTGAGACCCCCAGGAGCTGGTGTTGGGGGGGTTTCAGCCCCGAGTTCACCTGTGGGAGATGGGCCCGGAGAGGGGATGGGTTAACCCAGACTGAAATTTTCCTGAGCAGGGACACCCTGTCCCCCTGGGATGAGCGGGGACGTTTGTCATCCCCCGATCCTGCTGCTTTTTGAAGCCCAGCCGGCTGATTTCTCACGCTCTCAAACACAGAGGCACCTTATTAGCACACAGATGCCACCATGCAATTTGCTTTAGGTTTGTGCCTCGAGCTTTGCCTCTGTGAAAAATGTCCAGAGAGAGAGAGAGAGAAGTATAATTACCTGGCTGCAGCTCTGCTGACACAGGGCAGGGCCACGCCGACAAGCCACAGCCTGTCAGTGCTCCTCACTAACTGTCCGTGGGGCTGCTCCTGCCCTATCCCAGCTGGGAAGTCACCAGAGCAGCGCCTCCTCCTTCCCTTTTCACCCCACGTAATTTTTTCTGCCCTTTTCCTTCTCAAAAAATATTTGCTGTGCTTCAAAAAATGCTTTGAAAGCATCACGGCTTGCAGCGCTCTGAAAGAGGGAGATTAAAAATAGCTGGGGCTGAGTTTTTCTGCAGAGCCACAAACCCTCTGTCTTTGGTGGTTCCAGCCTTGTAGAAACTCTCCTCTGGAATGGGTGCATTAATTGCTGGCTTATTTATTTACTTCCTCTGTGTGCTTGGTGTAGAGCAGAGCGGCTGCTGCAGCCTCACTGCTCGCACCCGGGGAGTAAGAGCACGGACAGGTAGTGGGGTGTAATTAAATCCCGTCACGAGTTCCCACTTACCAGCTGTGCTCCCCAGCGGAGTGCCTGCTCTGGGCACGCCCTTGGCCCAGCCGTTCTGCCTCTGCCAGCCCTTTCACAGTTTTATTTCCCCCCGCTGGGTGTGGATCCCTGGGTTAGTGGTTGAACCCTGGTGACGAGTGCTTTGTTTTCCAGTCACCTTTGCAAACCTCGTAGGAACCAGCCTTAGACTCTGGGGCTGGAAAACGCTGTCCCAGCCCACTCCCAACACAAAGAGCTTGTCCCAGCTCTCCGGAGGCAGCACGCGGGCAGTTAACGTGCTTCAGCTAACGAGCAGTAACTCGTTAAGTTTCAGTGATTTAGTCCTTTATGTTGGCCTGTCTATAAGGGGGAGACCACACAGAAGCAGAAAGAGCAGCCAGCTCTGGCCCCGCTCGCCAGAGTCAAGGGGGAGGTGATAATTATTTGTTTGGACTCTCCTGTTTTAGGGGAGTTGCCGATTGTTTATTTTTAAGCCGATCAGGAGCTGAACCGTGTTTGCCTTGTGGATCTTAAGCCGGGCTGGTGAGGGAGCAGAGGTGGGGTGTGGGGGCAAGGAGCACAGAGGATGCTCGGGATGAGGGGATGGGACTGCTCTGGGAGTCATTTGGGAATCTCAGCTAACGATAATTGTGGCTTGGAGGTGTCACACGCAGGCTGCCAGCAAGTTTGGGAAGACAGGCACCCTTGACAGCTCTCTCTATGGTGGGAGGGGGATTAGGGATGGTTTTATGGCATTTAAGTGCCCTCCTCCCCCAGCTTCATGACAAATAGCCAAAGGGGGAAAAAAGGATTCTGTTTCCTTGCCCTGCTCTCACTGGAGCTGTGAGTGAAAAGGAGAAAAAGCCCAGGCTTATCTCCTAAGTGTTTCCCACTGCCTTGCTTAGCTCTTGGCCTCTTCTGATTCCGGTTGTAGGCCCCCTAATTCTCCTCCGGTGTTGTAGATGGGGCTGGAGACAAGGCCGGGCACTTCGCAGGACCCACACGCCAGGAGACCCCACAGCCTGACCCATGTCCCCAGCTCCTGCTCCGATTTTGGGTGGCAGATCAGGAGAGGGCAGAGCATTGGAGCTGTGGATTCATGGAGCAGCCATACTCAGGCTCCTCACCAGCAGGACACTAAAGGTTCACTGTCACCAATGTCCCTGCTGGTAACTTGAGCCCGAACTTTCTTATCACATCCCACGGGAAGGCAATCACAGCGTCACACGTAACTCCTTGGGGCAGGAGAACAACAACATGGAATTGCTACTTTAAAAAGCCGGGTGCAGATAAGCTTTTCTGCTTTTCCCTCGCTGGTTATACAAGCACTACTTAGGGAAAAAAAATAAAAACAACACTGGAGACAGACTTGAAACAACTGCTCTGTGCTGGAAGAGCGTGCGTGTGAGATATGGAGCAGATTAGGGCTTGACATGGCACGTAAAAACACTCTTTCCTTTTAACACCTTTATTGCAAGTTTTAAAGGGCAATCAAAATACGTTCGTAGCTGTTTGCCTCCATGCTATAAAAGGACACTCATACCTGTGAAATCTTATGACCTACAAATAATGAAAATGGGTTTTTTTTGGCGTCAGTGACCTCTTGAGTGAGGCTACGTAAATAAAATGTCAGTGAAGGGCTGGGGATGCGTCGATTACAGGAGGATGGTGGGGACAGTGCTGGTTTCCACCAGAGTGAGTGAAAAAATCATCACAAGCATTTGCTTAAAGAAAATTAATCCGGTCCCTAGGGAACACGGTTTTTCTGAAGTCAGTGGAACGATGCCAGTGTGTGTTGGGCTTTGTAGAAATGCTCAGTCCTGCTTGGAGGAAGGCACCTGGGTGTGCTCCTGGATCCTTCCCTGCCTCTCAAATCTTCATCCCGAGGTTTTCTTTACTGCTTTTTCTCCAGGAGGCCCAGGTAGATGGATTCATGTCTGATGGGCTCGGAAAGGAGTAAAAGAAAGGATGGATATTTCAAAAAAAAGAGCCGAAGCTCCAGGCAGGAGGGAAGGGCAGTGAGATTTCTGTCCCTGCAGACTCTGCTCCGTTTGGTTTTATTTTTATTTCTGCTGCTTTGTGTTTTGTTATTGGTTGTTTTGTTGGCTTTTTTTCTTTCCCCAAGTCAAACTCAATGAAAGTCTGAGAATGAAGTCAAACAAGTGAATTTTGTGGCCTTGCCTCCACAAGGTCATGAGATTTTGCAAGAGACCAAGGGCTGGAATGCCTGGAGCTTTGATTCCTGAGCCGCACAGCGCCTCGGGAAGGTGGTTTCCAGCAAACAGGGCTCGCACAGGTACCCGGCCCTGCTTTGTGGTGTTTGGAAAAAGGTGCAGGAGCAGTGGAAGCACTGGTTCAGCCGGATGGAGCCTGACTCCATCCCTCTGTCTGGAAACGAAGCAAATGCCTCTGCCCCCACTATCAGCTCTGTGCATCATATGATTCATGCTCGAGGAGTCCCAGAATTACAGCTGTAAGGCACATTGTGTTTAGGCTCACTGAAATCATTCTGTCATGAAAGGGCTGCCGTTGTGGGCGCACTGGGGAGGGGAAAAAAAGAGGAAGAGTCACAAAGGCGAGGCAGGCACCCAGCCATCTTGTGCAATCAGTATTCCTGCACCGTTTCCTTACGGAAAGACTCCGGTTCTTTTAAAATGCCAAGCACCTTCTCCCCTCTACCTCAGGGCAGCTGCCTTGCTCTTCCCTCTTGGGCGGGGCGTGGACCCGCTGTGAGCATCCTTCCATGCCCATGCAGCAGCTGCATCCAGCCCTTCCCTGCTCTCAGCATGCCTAAAATGTATCAATTTTCATTTGTTTCCGAATTATCCTGGCATGACTTGATTAAAGGCTGGTTGAAACATACAGTGCAATCTGGTTCATCTCCACACTGTCCTTTTATTTTTTTCCTGTGGATAACAAGGAGCTGGACTTGGTGGGAAGGGTCTTTTCCAAGCCTGGCTCAGAGCAGAGCTGCTGAGGTGGGGGGCAATGAGCATGTGGAAAACATCCCAGGTAGTCAGTGTTCTCCTGCGTTTGGGAAGTGGGAAAAGGAGGCATTTCCTCATCATCTTTCCTACACCTATTTCGGGAAAAGGTGCCACAGCCATTGTTGTGTTGTTCCTGTGCCACAGCTGCCAGAACACAGCATCTCCTCGCAGCACGCAGGAAAATCGCTTCAGTGCCAAGGAAATCCCCATCCTCACTCCTTGCACGGCACCTTCCGGCTCCAGAGGGCTCCTTGCCCAGGCCGTGGGCTGGGGGGCTCCCTGGGGCGCTGGGAGCAGGTTCTGAGTGGCAGGACCACTTCTCTCTCGTCCCTTTCTGACTCAGGGCACTGGCTCAGGACAGTGCAGTCCAGGCTGATACCCAGCTGCTACTCAGCTGCATTTCCAGGTATCCCACCCTCTGTGTGATCCTCCTGGATCCCCCTGATCCTTGCAGTTCTCACCTGGGCTCGACTTAACTACAAGCCCTTAGTTGCCAGCAAAGCACAAAGCTTCCTTTCTCCCCTGGGTGTTTCTCAGCCCGTGGGTCACAGCCCGAGCAAGCTCAGGGAAGGCAGCGGTGAAGGGAGGGAGAAGTGAGGGGGAGGGAATCGCTGAAAACTTTATTGCAATCGAACGCCAGAAAAATCCTGCTCCTCCGCTTTGCTGGTGCCAGGGATTCTTTGTCAGAGAGCTCTGGAAACCTCTGCCCGCAGAGGGAGTGTGGGGACGGGAAGGTGTCGTTGAAATGTTTCTGGGTTTACTTTTAGGGGGGATGAACGGGGATAACAACATGGCTTTGGTAGTGTTTTGTGTTGGGGTTTTTTCCCCAAATTAATAAAAGAAAAGGCCGATGAGTTGTTCTAGATCAGACTCTTTGCAGCACACGGTACAGGATCAACGCTGTTACCATGCTTCTGTTTATTATTCTACCAGGTCTAATTGCTATTAGTCATAAAGTCATACTACAGTTAACCACTTTCCAAATTCATCCTGGGGACACCTCTCCTAAATTATTTCCATGCTGGTCATTTGCCATTTATTTCCTTCTCCTCTGTTTTCTGTCTCAACAAGTTTTTAATCTATGACAGCACTTTATCTCCCAACCCCATGATTATAAAATTTCCTTCAGAGACTCTACTGAAGGGCTTTATCAAAAGCCCTTTGAACCTCTCCATAAATTAGAATCTCTGTTCTCCTTTTCCTACTATTTTGTTAACTCTTTCAGGGGTTCAGAGGGATAAGGAAGGTTTAATTCACCTTTAGCAGGACTGGATTCCCCTTTCTTTTCCTTTACTCAAGGTGGTTAATTTCCAAGACTATTTTGGCATTATTTTCTCTGTTTATCACCCCTCTCCCTCCTTGCCCAACACTTCCAGATCCCTGGCTTGGGACCACATGTTGGTGCTCTCCTAACTGGGGCATGGCCTTCACTGAGCTCCCATCTCTGCTCTACTCCTCGTGGCCCTGGTGCTGGTAACGTGGAGCAGTCCCTGCTGCTGTTCAGTGAGCAGAGCCCTGGCTGCTGAGGAGCTGTGCTGACTAACCCCAGCTCACATGTGACACCAGTATGTTTTTGCCGGTGACAGACACTTTATTCTCACAAATATCTGGCATTCTCAGATAATCTTCTCTTGCTGTTTCTCCATTCGCTGCTCTTCGGCTGTGGCCTGGCTTCTCATTTTGATAGGAGGTGGCCCTTGCTCCCTGCTGTTATGGGCATATCAAAGGGGTAGGTAGGAGCAGCCTTGTCTGAAGGACAGCGTTGGACTGGCACTCTGGAGCCTTGGATTATTCTTGCCTGCCTCTATTCTTGACCAGATAAGTAACCCAGGGTGAGTCAGTTCAGTTCTCCTCAACCCTCCCATTTTCCCTCCCACACTCTTTCTGTCTCTGCGGCTTAGATTTTAATATATCTAGTGCAGGAAATTGTCTCTCGCTGAGTGTTTGCACAGTGCCTGTTGCAATGAGATCCTGGAGGAAAAATCATAAGTCAACTTGGAAATCTTTTTCTTGAATATCTGCATCTCCTTTCCCCCTTTGATGGATTCTTTCCTGTAACTTATTCTCTGGCTGCATGTGGGTAATACACAATTATTCCTTTTTCTTCAGACAGTTGCTAGGAAAAGGAGGTTGAAGTGGCTTTGCCCTTCCCCTCCATCCCCTTCCCCAAGTACTTTTTGAGTGGTGGTTTCAGTCAAAGTTGAAAAAAGGGTGAAAGTTTCCTAAAACCTTTGTGGGAACGGACAGCAGTGGGATAGAGGAGAGCATTAGTGATCCCCACTGAAGCAGGGGGTGTCAGAGCAAGCTCTCATTGCTGGGCAGAGGATCCACACTGCGAGCAGCTGCTTGGTGCCCACAGCAGGTGCTGAACCCATCCCTGTCCATGAGTTACTGGACACTGGAGAAACCACTCGACAGAGAGTCCATCCCTTGTGCACAACCCCTGGGGACAGAGCAGGGATGAATTCCTGCCTGAGCCTCAATGTGATTTCATTAAAATGGGAAATGAGCCGTGGGTGCTGGAAGCCAGGCCCTGCTCGTGGGGTTCTGGTGCTCGTGGCCCTACGTGCTGCTTGTGACAGAGGTGTCTCCTGGCAAGCAGCAGCACTGAGCCTCCTGTGGGGCTGTTTGGAAATTCCTCCCTTCCTCCCACATTTTGCCCGCACGCTGAGCTCTGGGGCAGAAGAGGGGGAAGCTGTTACCTGCTTTCCTATTTTCCCCTCTAGATATGTCTTCAATGGAAGTGCAGAGAGGTTGGGATTTGGGGCTCATTAATAGCATACCCTATTATCAGCTGAGTGTCACAAACCACTGGTTTTGGATGCCCTGATTTTTTCTGAGTGGGTGGTTTGGAAGGAGCCTGGAGTTGGCTTTCTGGAGCGCTGCAAAACCCTTCCGCCAAATATTTGGCTGCTCAGCAGCCCTGAATACTGAAGCCTTTAGGGCATTTTGGAGTTGGGAGTGTGGAAAATGAGGAATCCTGAATGAACAGACTCGTGAAAATTACAGGTTTCCCTCTGCCGTGCCTCAGTTTACTCATAAGTAAATTGGGCAAAGTAATCCTTGGGCTTTTGCCCCAGGGGGCCCCAAGTCAAAATTCTTCAAAGTCCTTGAAGGCACTTGAATGAAAGGCTCTGGACCTGGTAATTACAGAGTGTTGTGCTTGCACGAGGCTATGAGACAGAGAAACCTTTGCCAGGCAAGGTTTGGAGAAGAAAATCAGCCTGGCTCTGCCAAACCCTCCGAGGAGAAAATGGAAGATTTACTGTTGCCAGCGTCAAAATCAGCTGTTGTCATTCGAGGCCATTGCAAATGGATTTGTGGCAAGACTGTATTTGCACAAAGCAGGAGGGAAGAGCAGCCTTTGCCAGGGTGAGGCTGCTGCTGGTGCTGGTGGGATTTGCATAGGAGCAGGTTAGGAGGCAGCGCTGCCTGGCCGAAGTCAGCTCAGCCCCATCAGCCCAGCCAAGCTCTGTTCATTTCTCTAAGCTCAATTTTTGGCTTCTTTCCTTGAAAAACATCTTCTTGAAGAGAGAGAGAGAGAAAGGAGGTCAGCTGTGTCAGAGGATGTTTTGCCTGTCTCCCTTAGGACTCGGTTATGGATTTAACACGAGATTTCCTTGAAGCCCTGGGAAAAAAAGCAGGCTTCAAATTGTAGGTCAAAGCTGTGACTCACCCCTTGGTTTCTGCTTTGCTTTGGGAGGGAGGAGAAGCAGTTTGGGCCAGTCCTGCCCCGTGCAGGGGTATCTCCAAGCTGTGCTGGCTCCGATGTGGTCATTGGATTTGGGAAGGAGGTGGGAGCAGGGCTCTCCTGCCTGCACTGCTGTGCCCCGTCCCTCTTGCCCTTGCTGAAGAGGGCGATGTGGCCCTCAGAGATTGATTTTCGTCCCCTGTGCTCTGCCTGGCACTGGGCTAGGGAGGAGAACATGGGGAGTTCTGATATTGTGACTGATATTCCAGTTCAAAGGTATAAACACGCCTCGGGTCTTCCTTTGCTTGACTACAGGAAAAGCTACAAGACCCCTCACGGCTCATTCTGCTGACACCTCTTTCAGAGGTGCCATTCAGGAGCTTTCTGCATCAAGGAAGTTGTCAGCACAAGATGATAAATGATGAGGTGCCGGCGCTATTGCTAAGGGCCCATTAAAAATGAGACACCTTTGAATTCACAGGGTAATAACAGGCACGGGGTATGGGTTATTGGTCTCTTTTTCAGCAGAGAAATGATAAATGTTCCTGTGGAAAGAAGTGCCACACCCCCTCAAACAAGACACCCTTCCCTCTGCCATCAAAATTCCTGGGTCGGAGGAAAGGATTTGATTTCACTGCTAACAGTCAGCCAGCACAAATATGTGCTAGGTGCGAAAGCCACCTGTTCTTGGCACAAACCTGGCAGGGAGATGTGCAAAGAGCAAAGTGTGCGAGGCAATTTGGCTGTCATTCATCTTCTCAGGAACTTTGGAGTGATGTGTGTGTGTGAAGGAAAACTCTCACTTGTGGTGAAAAGTGCAAACGACTTCTTTGACCATTCCTTTCTTAAATAAAAGAGGAAATCAAAAGTTGCCTCATTGCACAAAAAAAAAAGGGAACTAAAAAATGTTGGGTCAATGTGTTTTTGCCCGTCTGCTTGTAAGGGGCTGAGCGTGGCCTTTGGAAATCCCACTGCTGATGACTTGGCTCAATGCTAATCTCCAGGTCTTTTGATCTTTATACATTTAGGGCTTGACCTGAAGTCTGGAGAAATTAATGGGAGCCTTTCTCTCTCTCACTGGGTATTCGCTTGGGGGCTGATTAATTGATTTTTACGTTTGTTGACTGTGCCTATACCACGGACTCAGAGTACACCATGAAAGTTTAATGAAATATTAAAATGGGATATTTGTTGACAAGAGTGACCCTGTGTGTCATGCAAGAAAAACTGCACATTTGGAAGTGTCTTCTGAGTGTCCTTAACTCCCTCCAAATCTGATGTTTCCCAGCCATGTGCTCCATCTTCAGGACTTCTTTGGCTGGACAAACCATCTGATCGTGGCAGGTCTTGAGTAGGCTTAGAAAATGTCTGGGGTTTCTGAGCACACCCTTTTCCATGCCTGGAAATTATGCCTGGGCTTAACACATGCAGCCTTCCCAGACGTGGTCATTGAATATATGCAGATCAGCTGTGTCTCGGCAAGGAGCAGCAACCCCAGCGCTCCCGGGATGCCCTGGATGTGCTGTGCGTGCCCTGGGAAGGAAATCCAGCGTGTTTGGGACCTGAGAGGGCAGCAGCATTCCCATCTGGGAAATCCTTGATGGACAGGATCAATCCTGGATCCTGGATCTCCACCAGGAGGGTGCCACAGCCAGGCTTTGGTAAAGGGAGGTGAGAAGTGGTTGTGCTGCCAAGGGCCTCTCACCCAGCAAAGCCGGCTGTCAGCACTCCCCCTCCACAAGCTCCCCTGGGTACAAACTCCAGCAGCTCCAGGGATCCCAGCACACAGCAGGGGAAAGTGTTTTTTTCTGAGAGGCAGGGTCAGATCGTTTAAAGGAATGAGGAGGGGACCTTGATCTTGACTTTGTGGCTGATGGGAGATCCCCAAACACACATAATGCACCCAGTGTCTGAAATTGTGGGTGGCAATGGCTGAGGAAGTACCTCCATGGAGAGATTAACTCTTTATGGTCATGCACCTGGGTCGATGCCTTCCTTGAAATGTCACCCCATCAGCTCCAGAGTGGCTGGAAAAAGGTGATTCAAAATAGTCTTATATTCCATCCTCTTCCCCCTGCCAATCCCGAAGAACACCTTTGTCTCTTCCCTGAAAGGCGTTTACTCCACAGAGCAGTCATATGCAAATTCATCTCCATGTTCACATTGCACAGGAGAAAACACAAAGCGGGTTTTTTTAAGTTTCCAAAGGGTATTCTTGGCCTCGTCACTTCCTGCAATGTCTTCACTGGCAGAATCATCCCAGAAAGCCTCAGCCTCCGGGAGGGAATGCAGTAGGGAGAGGCATCCCTGCTCCTTCCAGGCTATAAGAGGTTTAACTCCTCGCTCTGTCCCCCGTTACCCCTTTGTGATATCCCCGTCCATCCTCACTGGGATGAGTGTTACCACAAACGATGTTATCTCATGATTACTACGTAGCAGTGGTGTGTGTCATAGGTGAAATGGTGACTTATTAATCCTAATTATCACAAGGAAGGCACAGAGAAGTTGCACAGCCTATTTTTCTGGCCAGAGACTGAAAATGCAGCTATTAAGAAGAGACAAGCTGTGAAATCTCTCTCCAGGCATCTGAAGAAGCCTCAAGAGATTTTTAGAAGTGCCGAACCCTTAGATGTTCCCAAAGATGTTAGAGGAATCTCGAGTGCTTGCCTCTGGCTATAACCCCATTCCAGGGCTTAGGGCTGTCGCCATGAGCAGAGGGACCTGTTTGCAAATCCCCATGCTTGCCTCATTTGGGGCAGGTTCTCTACTCTTTCCTACCCTGGGGCAGGCAAGAGTCCTCCTGTGAGGCATTCCCAGTCTTTTCTGTTGAAACTGTTTGACTCTGCGTAATTGGGAAATCATTGCTGCAATGAGCCTAACAGGGAGATGAGAAACCTCTGGGGTTTTTTTTGTGTAAGAACTGGTGGCTTTGACTCCCTTGCCTGTTGCAGGAGGAGGAATCAGGCTGGAGATCTCCAGCAGAATGTGGCACTTAACAAGCTTCAGGTGAAAACGCTTAGAGCAGCTTAGGAGCTGTTGTTTCTTCTCTGCCTGATGTCCCACACCTGTGCATCCCGTGCCCGAGCACTTTGCTGCCTGGGAGCTCTGTCCTGGGAGCGTGGTGGGCGTGTGGGATCTATCAGGAGACCTCAGTTATGCGCTGCCACGTCTTGGGGCTTTATATTTGGCTCTTTGAGTGCAACTTCAGGTACCCATGCTGGAGCAGAGCCTCCCAAGGTCCTGTGAAGCGCTGTTTGATGAGGCTGAGCGATGAGATGTGGGGCTGTGCTGCTTGCTCGCAGGATGCTTTTGGCTGGGGGCTACTGAAATGTATTCCGATCCTCTCCAGAGGACCCTCAGCAACACCCCCATGCCCTCAGCCAGAATGGCTGCAGCCTTCCAGGCGTGCTGAATGCGGGGTTGAGTGGTCCTGGCTCCACCAGACACCACACTCAAGAGCTGGCTTTGAGGAGGGCTTTCAGCAGGCACTCGGAGGTGGCAGCAGGCCCTTGGGGTGGGAGAGGGGGAATGCAGCCTTTGTCCTCTCCACGGATGAAGATGGCAGCTGGGTCCAGCCAGATTCCAGAGGCATCTGGACAGCCTCTGTCATCGGGGTGGGATGTTTGGGGGGAGACAGGGCCTAAGGGGGGTTATCTCCTCTCTGCCTTCTTGTCTGGGAGGGGACAGCTGAGAATTGGAGGAGGTTAGAGCAGGAGGCCGGAGTGTGGTAAACGCAGACCTTGGGCACCCTCTGCGACCAAGGAGGCGCTGCGAAGGGGCTCCCCGGGGTCGGCTGTGATATTCCTGGGGCAGAGGGTGGCTGGGGGAGCCTATCAGTCGGGTCCATCTCTCTGTGCTTCGTGTCGTGCCACGAGAAAACAAGGGAAAGGGAGAAGGAAGCAGGAGGGGCAGCGGTGGGGGAGGACAGAGTGAAAAGGCAACAGAAAAGCCGAGTGAACCTGCTGACTTCCCCAGACTCCACGGCACCACTGGTCATTTCTGTAGGCTATAGGGGTTGTCAGGGTAGGCTGTAAGGACAGGTGTAAATCTGTCCTGTCATTCCACCCTCCCAGCATCTTCTCACCTGAAGGGCTCCCATTTGTTGCAGAGAGCAAGCAAATAAACTCAGCCATTGCTTTGACTCGCAGAGGGCATGAAAAGACACCCCGTGCCGCCGGTTAACCTCCGTCCCCTGCCTTTCCCCTCCCGTGTGGAGCTTTTACAGCCAGCCTGAAAGCAAATCCCCCCCTCCAGCTGTTTGTTAAAGCAAGGCAAATAAGGGCTATTACAGCTCAGACCAAAATCCACTTGTTTGCAGTCTGATTTTTAACTGTCATTCCAGCAGAGAGAGGGCAGGGGGAGGGCTGGAGGCTGGCCCCAGCCCAGGGCAAGAGGAGCCATTTGTCTGCCAGGAGGAGAGGGGTTTCGGCAGCTTCCAGGGCGCTCTGGGGCAGGCAGGGGGATGCTCCGGGCCTCTCTGAACCGGGAGAACATCTGCGAAACGACCCCGAAGTGTGTGTCGGGTGGAGACGTGACCTCTGGCTGCGGCTTCGCTGCTCGGCCAGGCGAGGCGGCTCCCTTCTCCCAACTCCTTCCTCTCCTCCTCTTCTTCCCCTTGCGAACTGTGCCGCTGATTTTTGTCCTCAGACCTGGAGCGAGGATTCCTCTCCCTGTGTAAGGAGCCATCCGCAGCATCGGTCTCCCCATGGTTTTCATTAAGGAGTGGATGGTGTGTTTCCCATCAAGAACAACTTTAATCTTGACCGAGTTCTGAAAGCCAAAGGTTTGCAGTTTTCTTCGGCCACCTTTGATTATTACTTCTTCGTGTTTTCCAACTCAATATTATGGATCCTCCCTCCTGGCTGAAGTCCTTAATGGCCCGGTCCATCCCCACTCCCCCAAGTACCCATTCTGTGGATGTAGCAAACTCTAATTAATTATAACTTATCTCATGACTTGTCAGCATCACATGTTTGATCCTGTTTAGAAACCATATTCCCAGGGGACGGAAAGGCTCGGGAGTAGGTTGATGCTACTCAACAGTGATTTAATGGACGCATTAATGCCGAGACAGATAACTGTGTAGCCATGTTAAGTAATACATCAAGAATCTTTCCAGAGAGGCAACTTTACAGGTCACTGCAGAACTGCTAACTGATATTAACCCGCTTTGCATTGTGCTGTGCATATGGGCGCTGGGAGTTCACACACTTTCTTTTGTCTGTGGTTTTTTTCGAGCAGCCTCTTCCCATTCCCCCCTGGAAGCGATGGAGATATTAGACGCCTAATGACAATGTTTCACACGCGGGGGTGGGGTGAGGAGGACAACAGGCTCGTTAGCCGGGTTGATTTTAAGCACACCCAATTACTGGCCCGGAGGAGGCCGGGGCAGAGGCTGCTGCCCGGCCGCGGGGATGCTCCGGGCTCTGCTGGGCTGTCACCGGCCCCGCGGCGACCGCCGCTGGCTCCGCGCCGCCCCGCGCGGGAGGTGAAGGCACCTCCCGGGCACGGACCGGGACGCGCTCCTTTTCCAAACCCTCCTCTCCCCAAAACCCAGCGGTTTTCGCCTTCCTCCACCTCGGGAGAGGTTCCTGCGCCGGGAGGGATGCCCTCGCAGCTCTCGGGGAGCTGCGACCTCCCTTCTGCCAAGCTCCCTCCCGGGAAAGGGGGGGTCGGGGAACGCCGGGGACTTGCACCGGCCCGGGAGGTGGCCGGGAGCGCGGTAGCAGCGCCGGGGGCGGCTCCCCTGTCCCCGGCGGGCAGTTCGCGTCTCCGGGGCCCGTCCTTGCTCAGCCCCGGAGGAGGGGTTAGGATCAGGGTACCCGCAGGACAGGGATCTCCCTAACTACAAGCAGCAGGGTGCAGCGGATTTTACCGTTCGGCAAGGTCCGTCTGTCCGTCCCTCGGGCTCTCCCAGCCCCACGCGGAACGCTGGGGGATCTGGACCCGGGTTCCTCCCGGTCTCCCACAACCTCGTCCTCCCGGCCCCGTCCCTCTCGGTTACACGGAGCGACGCCGAGAGATCTCTCCAGAGACCCGGCACCCCTTCACAGGGGTCCCCTCCCCACCTGGGAGCCCGCAAAGCGGCTCAGGGGGGACACCCACACCCGGCTGGGAGTTCCCGTGGGCTGAGGGCTCCCCCTCTCTGCTCCCCTCGCTCCATCCCGGCTCCGCGCTGGTCCCGGCCAGAACCGGGGGACCTCGGCGTGCGGCTCCCCCGCCCCGCAGCCCCCGTGTCGGGGCATCGGCACGGCGGGGAGTAACATTCGCCTTCATCCTTCACTGCTGGAGGTTTCCCTCCCGTGAGGACGCCTCTCCTGAGACCGGAGGGAAGGTGCTGCCGGATCCCTCGCTCGTTCCCATCTCTTTCCCCGTCTCTCCTCTTCCTGCCAGCCGGACCCTTGGGGGCAGGCGGAGGGAGGAGTGGTGGGAATTCACCTTGCTGAGAACGAAGAGAAACTCCCTTGCTCAGCCGGGGGACACCCCGGCAGGGCTGCGCTCGCCTGGGGCCGCCAGGCTCCGCCGCCTGCCCGGCGGGGCGGCCCAGAGAACCAGCGGGTGACAAGCCGTGACTTTCTCGAGGAAAGCAGGCCGGGAAGAGGGAGAACCAGCCGGCGGAGCCGGGCTGTCGGCAGGGCGGGCGGGGAGCGGCGGCCAGGCGGCCCCGCGGGTGGGCAGCGGGGACCGCCCCGTCCAGCGCCGCGGGGCAAACTCCCTCCGGACACGGGCCCGGCTGTTCCGCGGCTCTGCGGGGGAAGGCAGAACCTGAGGCACCGCGGAGACCCAGCCCTTCAAGCGCAGGGACGGGCGAAGCCCCACGTGCCCGGCTGGGGACGCGCCGCGGGCAGCCGCGGCTGCGGGATCTCCGCCACCGCCTCCCAGCTCGAGGGACGGCTTTACCCGCTCGGGAAAGGGGGGTTCTTATTTTTTTTGTTCTCTCGGGCCGTTTGCAGGGCGGAGGGAAGGGAAGGGAAGGTGGTGCGGTTTGCCCAGGTTGCGAGGGGAGGATTGTGTGCCACTGTTGATTAAACGCTCTCCCCGAAAGATGGTATCCGACATGAGATAATGAGGCTCCGTGACCGGCCCCAGGTTCCCTTTAAGTTTTCCCATGGACTCGAGCTGTCGCCAGTTCACAAAACGACAGTGTAAGACAGCACCACGCTACTCAGATCCAATTTACGGCACACAAAAGCTGATCCCCAAATCCCCACTAACAAACCGGGACCCGCAGACAATTCCGATAATGTTTAGTTTTTATTCATTTCTCGACTAATTAACTGGAATCCCACCTCCTCTTCCCCCCTCTTGACAGTGCCCAATTAATCCGCAATGTATGTCAAAGGTCTGGAACCCACTGTAAACTGCTAAACCTTTGCAAAGATTTCTGTGTCTCTATATTGATCTGATTAGGACCGCGATGCTTTTTCCTCGCTATTAGTGCGCGAAAAACAAAACTGTCGCGGGTTTGGGTTGGGGTTTTTATTCTTATTGTCCCAAAAGCTTTACTTTCTCCAAGTCTTAATAGGATTTATCCAAGGCACTTTCAAACCTCCTTGCGTGTCCATGACTAGCAGTGGCTCCAAAGGGAATCGAGCGAAATAAAGTTATCTGCGAGACAGGAGTGGAGCGTGTGTGCGCGCGATGGGGAGGTGCTCGAGGGGGGGTTAGACTAAATTTGGATGTGCTGTAAATTGGCTCGCCTTGAAAAATAAGCAGGAGTGGGGAGGGACAGGAGTAGGGAATTTAAATTTTTTTTATATAAAAACTTTTTTTTTTTGTGCCAGCGGCTGGGTCGGTGGCGGGCTGGGAGCGCGGCTCCCCGGCGGAACGGAGCGATCCCCGCCGGCCCGGGCTGCAGCCCACCCCGCTCCGCTGTCGCTGGGGCTGGGGCAGCTCGTTTCTAATCTTCGGAGGGAGCGAATATAAAAGAGGAATTTATTAGCTTTCAGGCCATCAGAGGAATAAACATTGATTTTATTGACCTAATTATGGGCCAAATGACTCCTTCCATCGATCACGTAAAATACTTCATTTGGAGAAAACCAGGCGCAGGCGCCCGGAGGCGGGGAGGAGAGCGGGTGGATGTGCTGCGAGAGGGGGAAAAAAGCAAAAGCTCGACAATGTATGGAGGGGTTCTAATGCAGTTAACGTGCCCGTCGCGCTGGAGCTCGAGCCCTGTCTCCCAGACGTTACAGTGCGGATGTTTTGCAAACTAAAGCTTTTATGTCGAATTCCAATCCGGCCAGTCAATTTGGCTAAAATGGCATTAAACAAATGGACAGCAGTTTATTTATATTCCCCCCACACACGCTGTATTTTATAGACAGAAAAGAATTACTTGAAATGTATTTTACAAGCACAGGACAACACGTCGTTTCAGCCCGAGAGCAGCGATTTCTCGTAATTAGAGTAGGCTCGACACTAATAAAGAAGCAAACAGGCTCTTTTTTTATGCCTAAACCCAGCTACTGTCCCCAGCGCTTTGCTGCGCGCCGTGGGATCGTGGTTGGGTGGTGGGAGCGGGCGGTGGGCGCACCTGCCCTGGGAAGGGGGCAACGAGGGGCGACCGGCTCCTCTCCTGGTCTGATCGGGAGGAGCAGGGCGCATAAAACGCGATTTTTATTTTTTTATATTTTTTCTTGGCTGGTGGGTGACAGCGAGACGTGACTTTGGATTTATTTGCTCGAGGTTTTTTTTTGGCGGGGGGTGGTCACTGTATTTCGAGGGAGGAGGTGGTGCGGGATGAGAGATGCTTTTGGCAGGGTGTTTGCTCCCTTCTTATGTCACCTGAAATATTAGATCTCGTACACCTTCACCCAGCCTTCAGTCTGGAGGGGGAGGGTGGATATTTTCAGTCCAGCTGTTTTGAAGAACGGATCTTTCCCTTCCCGGTGCCTAAGTTTGGCTCAGCGCTTCTCTTGTCCCGCCGCGTTATTCCTCCCTCCTGGCGAGCTCAGGAGCTGCTAATTCTGGCTGCCAAACTCTGACCGCCAGGATCTGAACTTTCCCCCATCCCCTTCTCCCTCCTTCCTCACCACCCTCTCCCGGGACAGGTTATCCTGCGTCACCCGCGGGTCCCCGGCGCAGGAGCAGGGATGCTGTGGCCGTGGCTCGCGTTGCCTCTCAGCCCATGAACGCCCGGCTGTCACTTCCAAGAGCTCTATTATTGCGATCCGTTCGGATGAGCAATAAAATCCGTTCGGATGGCCGCTGCTCCAGCCGCTGTCCCGCTCCCCGGGCGGGGCCGGGGCTGGGGGTGCTCCGGGCCGGGCCGGGCCGGGCCGGGGGAGCCGGGCCGCCCAGGTGAGCCCCGATCCGGCAGGTGAGAGGGGGTGGCCGCGGCGCCATCCCGTGGCCGGAGCCCACGGAGCCTCCGCGGGGCGAGCCCGGCCCTCCGCGGGACCCCCGCGCCCCCTCCCCGCCCGCGCTGGGAGCGCGGGGTTCAGCCGGCGTTCACCCCCTCCCTCCTTCCCTCTCTCCGTCTCATTAAGATAGGGCTTTATGCAGAACATCTGTAAGGGAAGGCAAAATAAATGACAACACTTTTACACCACTTCCTACTTAACTTCTCTTTTTATGTGGCTGCTCTGGATTTTCCGACGCTTTGTACTGCTCGAATCTTGTTTGGATGTTTGTACATGTAATACTCTGCCCACTCCAGCTCTTGGGATGGGCTTGTCTTGTATGTTCTTTCTCTTTTCCCCCTCTCCCACCCCCGTCCCAGTGTGTAGAGGCTTCACAATCTGCTCTGCTTACTTCGCTGTCGGGAGACGAGCAGCAGGATTTGTGAGCCAGGGCAGGGGCAAACGGCTGCACAAGTGTCGGGCATTAATCACACCTTGTCTTTGCAGAAGGTGAGCTCCAGGCACTATGCACCCACTTATTCGCTCTTCAAATCCCCCCTTCTCCTTCCAAGCCGTCGCCTTCCTGTCTCCACTGAACAGCATTTTTCCCTGACCCGGGATCCGGACAATTGTCCTAATGGTATTTAAAGAAAACAAGGATTAAACATTCATTAATGCTTTTCCCCCTTATTTAGACTGTAACATCAGAAAGCTGAGTGCCCCGCGCACGGGGTGTGTGTCAAGCCTCACTCTAAGGAGGAAAAAGCTGTTTGAGGGGGATGGCTGCCACGGACCCCGAGGTGATTTGGGCTCCTGAATACTCTTGATGGACAAGGAACAACTTTTCGGGGGGAATTAACGCTCCCAACACCCCCAAGAACTGGTACCAAAACGAGCAGAAAGTGGCTGTGCTCCCTGAGAGCGCATTTCCTTTCTCATCCCGAGGATCAGGAGTGATGCCCCGGCTCCCCGTCTGTTTTGTCCTCCCCCGTCTCCCATCTACCTGGAATCATTCCTTCCCGCCGCCGCTTTTCCGAGATCGCTTGTGAGCGTTTTAGCTTCCCCTTAAGCCCATGCCATTAAAGAAGCGGCTGAAGCAACAGGTGAGCAGGGATTTTTCAGGGGTCGGAGGTGGCGGACGGTGGCCCCGCGGGGGCTGCCGGCACCGAGCCGCCCAGGCGCGCATCGACCGCGGGGAAAGATGCTCCGCGCCGCGGAGCCGGGCGCCGGGGCGAGCCCGATGGCTCCCCAGCAAAATCTCCTGCGGGAGGAAAAACCCCCAAACCTTTCCCCTCTAGCCCCAGTTACAGCAAGGGGAAGGAGCCGCCCCGGGAAGCGCAGCGAGAGCTGCACAGACACAGTTTACACCTGCGACGCGGAGCTGGTTGTATTCTGCTCCGCTCGGCTTTAATTGGAAATCTTTTCCTTCTGCCCCAACTCCCGGATCATCTGGGTTTAATAAATTTTCACAACACTCCTGCTGCTCCAGAGAAACGCTGTGGCAGAAGCTGGCTCTGCCCGCGTTTCTGAATCCCGGCAGAACAGTAATTACCGTAGGAGCAAGAGTGGCCTGGGAGTTGTTTTTGGTCCAGGGGAAAGGGTGGGGAGTCGAGGAGAGAGAAACCTGGCCGTGAAATGGGGGCTGTAAAGCTAAGCCATGTCTATACACACGCGTACATATGTGCATAGAAAAGCAAGGAGCAAGTGCAAGATCGAAAGCAGAGCCCGGCTTTGCTGCAGCCACGTGTGCCATTAAAAGCAAATAATTCAAAGTACTTTTAAACTATAAAAACATGGGATCTTTCCCCTTCTGTTACTTTTTTTTTGGGGGTGGGGGGGTAGGAGGGAAGAAGGGTACAGATCCCGTCTCCCCTTCTCAGATGACCTCGAAGGACCGGTTTTTTCACTTTCCCATGTGTGCGCGTTTGCGCTTTCCGGAAATCAATCTGAAGTTTGTTCAAAATACTAAACTAAAATAAAACTGCGCTGCAAAACCTCCCACGCCCCAGAGACAGAGAGGAGCCCCTGATTTATTTTTCTGCCTTTTTTTTTTTTTTGTAATTATTAATATTATTTATTTCCATCTTGTGTGGCTCCTCACGGAAATGATCTCCGGAGGGTTTTGCCGGATCGTGTGTGGATGTGTGAGCGTGTGAGAGGAGCTTTTTGGTGAAGCGCAGTGGGAGCCGGTGCCCCGACAGGCCGGGGGCTGGTGGCGGGCCTGTCAGCACCCCCCAAAGCAGGAGTGAGGGTCTGAGCTACCGGCTCAGCCCCCGCGGGGAGGTGTCTCCTGGCTGTAGGGACAGTTGGGAAGCGGTGGGGAAGGAGGAGAGGACTTTCTGCCTCCGCCACCCCCTGTGGAGTGGCGCTCCGAGGGAGCCCGCAGCCCCCTGCCCTGCACATCGGGTGATGGTTTCAGGCTGACCGAAGCGGTCAAGTTCTTTAGAGAAGTTTGCCGCTACCCAAAAGTTTCCCAGGGCTGAGCTGGCACATTTCGGCTGCCTTTTGCAGCTCCCGTTTGAAGGGAGGGCGGGTGAAGCCCTTCCCTCGCCCTTCGCAGGCGGATGCCAAGGGTCAAACACACTGAGGGGCTCCAGGAGAGGAAAAAACCCCGTTCCCAGCCTCCCCCTCCCGTCCCGGACCTCCTATCTGGGGCATTAAAAAAAAAAATAAAGCTCTTCCCTCTTTCACAAAAAAAAAAATTGGTGGAGTTTATTTAATTTCTTTTTTGAGCTGGGGATGATTTAGGATCTTTTTCACGGGAGAAGGGAAGAGTGAAATGAAGTTGTTTGGGACACGGTCACGCTGTGGGTGCCCCACGGCTGCGCCCCGAGCTCCTCTGCTGCCCAGATGCGCCGGGAACATCCACCTTTAGCAGTTTTTTAGGTCCTGCAGCCCATGGCGAGAGGTGCTGGCGGGAGGGAGCGGTGCCGGTGCGGGGTCCCGCTGCCCGCAGGGACGCGGCTCTGCCCCGGCCCGGCCACTCGGGGTCGGGAGGATTCGCTTGGGCACTTCAGGGGCTCGGGGCTGGCAGGAGTTGTCCGCTGCCTCCTCTTCCCTTTCATGTATGCCCTGCCTTGGGGTGTGCGTGTGGGGGTTACAGCTCTTTAATTGAAACCTAGTAAGGAAAACAGTAATGGATACCAGGCTCCGATGGAGAATACGTGTCTGCGGCTCCATGATGAGTGTTAGTTCAGCAGACTTTAAGAAGCCGATTCTTCTTCCCTGTCATTTCTTTATTGACAGCAGCCCCTATTAGATTTACCATGTCCTTTTGCAACAGCTGGTCCTCCCCCCGCCCGAGGTATCGATCGATGACCGGGTGACTTGGTGGCATCTTGAAGAAAGCGGGACCAAAGTGTGTGTCAGTGGCGGTGCCAGAGGCTCCCGGATCCCCTCCTTGATCGGAGCCCGGCGCCTGCCGTGTGCCCGGTGCGGCTCAGCACCTCCCGGGCTCCGGCCCCGCTCCGAGCCCCGGGGGAAGCTGCGCCCGCCCCGCGGCGCCGGGGGCGCGGAGGAGACGCCCGGGGGGCGTGTGGAGATGGGAAAGGCTCCGGTTCTGGGTTGTTGAAGAACACGGCTGATGGTCAAAGCAGATAAAATCGGTTTCTTTGCCGCGTGCTCTCGAGTGCCTTGTTCTGCTGGGTCTGCGGGGAGGCGGGGGGGCAATGCCGCGTCTGGAGGGCTTCTGCGGGAGGAACCGGCGCTCCTTGGCCCTCTTGTTGTGTTGTGTGTGTGTTTAAATAATTGAATAAACGTATCCACTCATTCCCTCTTTCTCCCTCGCACGCAGAGACACAAAGACAGCATTGAAAAGATAGATCTGTTTGACTATAGGAAAGGACAATTAGTGCGACTTCCTGAGCGGCAAACTGGATGTATGGCCCGGGTATTTAAGAAAAAAAAAAGAGCCTTATCCAAATAGTGAACTCTATTTACAATTTCTGCTTGGCCAGGGGTGGTGGGAGCAGGAGGATGGGTGTAGAGAGGGCAAGGGAAGAAATAGGGCTTTCATTTTGCTTCTGCCAGCAACACATTGGTGAGAAGAACAAGACCGGGGAGGGGAAAGAGTCGCCGGATCTGTGAGTGCAGAGGGTGTTGGTTTGTGGCAAGCAGAAACTGAATGGTGCAAAAAGGGCTCAGAAAAGGTAAAAGGGATGTGAGCTTGGGAGGGAAGAGGTCCGGCCCCAAACCTTGCTGTGCCCTGACATGCCCTGGTCGGTGAGGCTGGGTCTGGCCCGAGGCAGAGGGGAGAGCTGCAGCAGGCAGCTCTGGGTGCTCCTTTATTTTCTTTTCCAGTCCGGGACAAAGTGGAGGCAACTGGAGAGTGTCAGAGCAGCTGGGATGGGGACAAGGTGAACGCCGGTCTCGTGGGGAGGGGAGGAACCGGAGCAAGGCTGGTGATCTGAGCATGTGGAGCCCGGATGTTTTGGGCTTCCACCAGAGCCAGCACCTGGCGGGATCCGGACCGGGCTCTGGGTGCTCAGGAGTGAGAGGAGCTGGGAGCTGTGCAGGGCTGCTCACTGTGCCAGAGTGGTGGTGACCCCGCGCTGGGGGACGGCACTGCCTGACCCCGCAGTGCAACACTCAGTGCTGCACTGCTCCCACCAGGCTGGGCCACGAGCAGCCTTTCCCTGAGGATTGCATCCCAGTGAGGGGTGGTGGAGGAGAAACCTCTCCAAGTGGTGCTTCCCTCTCTTTTTTCCCGCAGTATTCCAACAAGTAACGCTGTCTCTGGGCTCCCCCAGCCCTACAAAGCCCTGAGCTCGGCTGTGTTGGGTAGGGGACCTGATCCCCCTGTTGTGGGATCTTCTGTTCAGAGAGGTAGGAACGACGCCTTTGATTGCAGTGGGACACGATGGGGCTGACCCTGCTCGGAGAGAGATGTGCGGGGTTTAATTCTTGATATTTTTAATGCCTCACAATACTTCTTTGGACTCCGGCAGGTTATTTTTCAAAGTTTTTGGGTCAGGCTTTGCATGAAATCCAATTTGCAATTGGAGGAAGTGCTCTGCCAAAGGGCAAGGCAAAGAACTGCTGCAGTGATTCCCCCCTCTCCCCACAGCAGTTTGTATAATCCGAGTGTGTAGACGAGCTCCCTAAGGGACCTGCTCCATTACGCTTGCGGCCTGCAGTGCCACTCCGGGATGGATCTGTGTCAACACGGCCCCGTCTCCTGACACCTTTTGTGGGGCTGGGGAAGGGCCTGCCCAAACTGGGCAGAGTTTCTCTCAGAAGAAGCATGCAATCGGCGCTCCCCAGATGCCCGCCGTGCTCCAGCCAGTATTTACTGCAAACCTGCCAAAGTAAACCAGCCTGCTGCGTTTTATTTCGGATAAACACAGCGTGGCCACGCTGGGGTGTTGCCTTCTGGAGGGCTGGAGACAGATCGGAGGCTGCATCTCCGTGGGAAAGGGAGGGAGGAGTGGGATAAATCCTGCAGGATGCAGAGCTGCTGGCAGGCAGGATGGGTCTGGGCCCCTGGGGATGCTCGGAACAGGCGGCGCGATAAGGAAATGCATAGATAGGATGCAAAACCCCACTTATGCTGTGCACGTTGGCCGCGCTCGCCATGCACCGGGGCTTGTTCTTTCCTGCAGAGCACCCAGCACATGCAGGGGGTGTCAGGGGCACCTCAGGGGCTGCTGTCGGAGCAGAGATTCGCGGTGTGCCCCAGGGCACGAATCCCTCCCGGTGACACACACCCACAGCGCATCTCCACAGAGGCCGCGGAGCACACGCAGCCCCTCCACGCACGCACACACGCCTCGGAGCTGCTCCCGCAGGCCTGGGAGAGGACGTGTGGGCCCGAAAGCTGGGCTGCCTCTATTTTCCTCTTGCCTCCTTCCTCCAGCTGGCTCTTCAGGCCACGGGGAGAGAGCCAAAGCCTCTCTCCTCCCACACCTCCAACACATACACACGGGGAAGGCTCGCTGCAGCCCCGAGCTCTCGTGCAAACGCTAAAAGTTGCTTAGGAGGGTGAAATCCGAGGTGGAGCTCTCCCAGCCGCTCAGCCACCACAGACCCGGGGTCTGGATTGAACCGGGGAAAACCTGTCGAGGTGCTGGCAATGGTGGAGTGGAGAAGAGCTGGGGAAGGGTGGGAGCCGCTCCCCCCGCCCTGGCCTTTAGCTCTTGTGCTCCGAGATTAGAGAGCCCCGGCCTGGCCGCTCTCCGGGGAGACAGCGGAGACCTTTCATGCTTCTTTGAAGAGCCAAGATAGTGTCGGCCTTGGTGCAAGCCCAGGCTGCAGACAGGCCGGGAGGCGCGGGGGCAGCCGGCTATCTCAGCGTGCTATCACCCTGGCTCCCCCCGCCACCAGCCCCATTCCCACCTCCACCCGCTCCCGGCACTTCACCATCAGCCACCCTGATCTCTTTTTCTTTTTTTTTTTTTTTTTTTTTTTCCCTTCCTTACCCCCATACCATCCCTTCGCTTTGTCATTCATTTCTGCGGGTCTCCTTATTTATTTACTTCTGCGCCTCGCTTATTTATTTCTGGCAAAGAGGAGGCTAACAAGTAGCTGGAAGCACTGGCCAATATTTAACTAAGATGGCTGGCCATCAGGTCCCTTTTGTTTGCTTGCAAATTAATCATCCAGCGCGCAGTCGGCGCCAGGGTAGATTTATCACACACAGAAGGGGGAATGAGGCGGCCGAAGGGAGACAAAGACTGTTCGCACCTTCCCGCTTTTGATCTTAGATTAGTGCAGCCTCCCTTCATAATACGAGTCTCCGGGGGGCTTCGTCGGGGAGGTCACTCGGAACTGGCGGAAGTTTGCAGGCCATTAGCCAGACGCTGGAATTGGAAATCATAAGCGGCAAACATTTTATTTTCCTGCGCGGGTGTGTGCGGAGCGCGGCGCAAGGTGCGGGGCAGGCGCGGAGAGTGCCAGCGACTCCGGTTTCTGCCGCGGCGCCGAGGCCGCGCTCCAGCAGGGCGGGCGCGGGGGCCGGGGCGCGGCGGGGCCGGGGGCGGCTGCGCTTGTCCCGCGGGAGCCCGCGGGCACCTCCTGGTCCCCGTGAGAGAGCGGCGGCCCGGTTGGGGGAAATTGCAGCAAACTTCTTGAAGCCGCCGGGCGTTTGCTGTGGGCGCTGATAAAGGGAAGGCATAGGCTTTGGGGGTTCCCACCGCCCGAGAACCGGTTCCGAGCAGAGGTTGGAAAGACTCGCTCTCTTGGTCGATAACCAGCCGCACAGCGCAGCCGAGCGCTGCGCGGGTAGCCAGGCTCCTGGCTTCGTGAAACACATCAGACTTTCCCCCCCCCCATCCTCTTTGAACGCATTACTCCCGCTTCCTTTCCTCCCTCCTCCTCTTTTCACCCCCACCCCCGACCAAAGGGGAGATATTTTGGTGAATGCAAAGCGATCCTAGACGCTGGTTACTACAGGGACTTCACCAAGCTGGCGCCAAGCGCTCTTAACCATGTGCGTCAAAAATGCAATGTTAGAAGAGCTAATCACTTTAGAGGTTCCGCTCCCATCTGCGCGCAGCCAGCGCCGAGCCCCCGCGCTCCCCCGCTCCGCTCCCGGAGGATTATCCTCCCCTCTTTAAAGCAGGGTGGGGGGCGTCAGGAGATTCCTCCCCTCCCTCCCCAGGGCAGGGTAGTGATTCGACACCTCCCAGCGCTGGGATACCCTGCCCGACACGCGTGGGCGCCCCGTGCCCTGCATGCCCACGACACGCACGGTCGCAAGCCCCCTCTCGCTGCTCTGCACTGTCACACACCCATACCCACCCCCCCA
>VZTD01001487.1:390927-403329 GCA_013397725.1 Rhagologus leucostigma | reverse complement strand
GCTTTGCTGCAGCGTTACAGTTTCCGACACCTTCTTTTTATAACTCGGCGCTGTCCCCCTCCACCCGAGCTGTCAGAACCCCGCCTATGGAGCCTCACAATTGGTCCGAAAGCGTCAAAGAGCCAATCAAGGCGGCTCCAGCTCCCCTGTAACCCACAACACATCCCTACGATCGGGTGCACGCAGAGCACAGACTCACAGGGAATTCTCAGAGCCGAGAGGCTCCTTCTCCCTCTCTCTTCTCTCTCTTTCTCTTTTCCTCTCTTTCTCCCTCCCCCCTTTTTCTCCTCCTTTCTCTTTCCCTCTCTCTTTCTCTCTCTCTTTCGAGGACAGAATGAATAGGAAGGAAGGAACAAACCCAATATGTAAGTAAGCAGGGAATGAACAGACAAAGACAGCATGAAAATTATAGTCTGTCTCTGTAGTTTTCACTTACCACTNAAAAAAAAAAAAAAAAAAAAAAAAAAAGGAGGAGGGTGAAAGAAAGAAGAGATCCTGATGGAAATCAGGACACCCTGACCAGCTCTTGCTTGGGGAGTGAGGAAGGCGAGGCGGAAACGAGATTTCCCTACAAGTTTTTGCTGCTGAAGGTTGCTCAGGAGCCTTCCTCGGCCGGCGAGGGGGGGTGGGTTTGTTTGCTTCTCTCTGCTTTCCCTCCTCTCCCAGCCTCTGCTCTGCAGCCTGATCGTACGGAGGAAAGGTGGAGGGGTGGGGGGGAGGGGGAAGAAAGCCAGCCACCCAAAAAGAAAACCCAGCTTCGAGCCGTCACCCTCCGCCACGGAAGAAGAGAAGGGGGATTGGGACTAAGAGAAAAAAAGAAGAAGAAAAAACGGATTTCGGCTTGTCCAGCCCTTCTGCGGCAACAGGAACAGACAGCGAACCCGGTGGATTTTTTTCTTCCCTTCTTCGGCGTTTCTTTTCCAGCGCAAGGACATCCATCCAGGAAAAAAACGCAAACAACTAAAAAGCAAAACAAAACCTCAGAGACCGAACACGAGAAAAAGCAAGACTAACAATGAACAGTCTTGTTAATCCGCTGTCCCGAGGGCTGGGGATGTGCCCCGGCTCGGGAAGTTGTAGGCTGTAGAAGTTCTGCCTCTCCCTCATGTACCGTGCTGTTTAGAGCTTGTTTCCCCCAACCCTATTTTTTTTTTTTTTTTTTTTTTGGGNAACCCTTTTTTTTTTTTTTTTGGTGCTTTATTGCTGTTATTGTTATTATCTTAATTTTTCTTCTTCATGATGTGCTGTTAGAAACCACTCCGGGACTACTCCAGCAGTAGGAAGACCGAGGAGTGGAGTGGATGAATTTACCGATGAGAGATCCAGTAATCCCTGGGACAAGCATGGCTTATCATCCTTTTTTACCGCACCGGGCACCGGACTTTGCCATGAGCGCTGTGTTGGGACATCAGCCTCCCTTCTTCCCGGCTCTGGCTTTGCCTCCCAACGGGGCGGCCGCCCTCTCCCTTCCCGGGGCTCTGGCTAAACCCATCATGGATCAGTTAGTGGGGGCTGCAGAGACTGGTATCCCCTTTTCCTCCCTGGGTCACCAGGCAGCAGCCCATCTGAGGCCTTTAAAAACTCTGGAGCCGGAAGAAGAGGTAGAAGACGATCCGAAAGTGCATCTGGAAGCTAAAGAGCTTTGGGAGCAATTCCATAAAAGAGGCACGGAGATGGTGATTACCAAATCGGGAAGGTAGGTCTGGGTCGGGGGTTCGTGCCTTTTCCCCCCCCCTCTCCCCCACCCCTCAGTCTCTGCACCCCACCAGAGCAAGGCTCTCTCTCCGGCGGCTTCCTCCGTAAATCTCCTTTCACCTGGAATTATGGAAAGCTTTAGGCACTGAAGATCCGAGCCCGTCTGGGGCACCACGCTGCCGGGAAAAGCCCAACCGCGAGCCGGCCCTGCTCAGCGTGTGCGTGTGCAGGGGGTGAGAGGGTCCCTTCATGGTTCAGTAGCTTAATGCTTTCTGGAGAAGACTGGGAGCAGGAAGAAAATAATCTGGGGTTGGCAAAGGGGCTGGCCTGGTTTTCAGCCTCGCTACACGCAGTTTTTCTTCCTTTAGAAAAGGGAATGAAGGAAAAATCCTTTGGAGTGGCGTCTGGCTGCTGCTGGGGCAGGAGGGCAGATAGGCTCGGCGTGTCAGGCTGTGCCTGTGTGCTGGGACCTCGGCTGGGTTTGTGCTGACTGATTATATCTAGAAATGTACAGAAAAGCTGACAAAACTCCCCAGCCGTCCTGCAGCCGCTGCTGGAGTGGCAGGGAAGGGTTTGCAGCTCCGCGCTGCCTGTGCCTGTATTTATGTAACCTTCACGTGGGAATGAATGAACACACACGGCGCGTCCACGCTCGGCATTTCTGCTTTTTATAGGTTTACCCGTCTGAAATCCCTCTCTATATTCGCTACTCATTGACATCTGGACTCTTTTACAACTCTACCTATTGCTGTGATGAGACTCAGGGTGAAAACCCGCTTTGCACCCGGGTGTTTTTCTAAGGGGCTCTCTGAGAAACCTCCCAAACTCTCTACATGTGATTTGCCAGGAGAATTACTCGAGGAAGCCACTCCTGAAAAGTCTTCTTAGATGGCCTTCAGCTGCCTTGCTGGAGCTTCGCCTATTTGCAAAGCACCAGTTGCAGGCTACAGGTTCAGGAAAAAAAAAAAATACAAGCCCTAAAAGCAGCAAGGAGGGGGAAAAAAATTCTCCTCGCCCATTTTACTGCTTTCTCGAAGTTTGTTCTGTTAATTGTGGTCAAAAGTTTTTGCGTGAAAACCTCGGCCAGCATTAAGAGCCCTTACATGTTGCAAAGTCATGTGTTTCCTTTTAAGTTGAGATTTGCTGAATGCCAACCACTCGATATAATAAACAGCAAATTTGTGGTATCCTGTTGCAGTTTGGAGCCGGACTTGGGAGCGGAGGGGAGCGGGGTTTGCAGGGAGCCCTCGGCACACGGGGGGATCCCCGGGAGGCTGGAGCACGGGGAGAGCCCCGGCAGCCACCCTGTCCTTGCTGGGGGTTTTTTATCCTCCTCTGTAAAGTGCGAAACTCCGCTCTTTACCGGGAGATTGGGTTGTAATGGTTCAGACGATTTATTTTATCGGGGTGCGATCAGCTCCCATTTCTTTGTTTAGCAGGCAAAAAGGAAACTAATGAGAGATCAGAGAGCCCCAAACGGGCCTTTGCTGTTTAGGAATGGCAGAGAGAGGCAGGCGCCTGCTGATTTCTAGGGAATGCGTACCTTTCCCATCCAGGGACCATTTTCTCCTGCAACTTTTAAGCTTTTGAGAAACCTTTTCGCTGGGGGCGGAGGGGGGGGAACCTTTTTGCTGGACACAGACTTACTGTGCTGCTTTTGAGAGCTGAAGTAGTTGCTTGGCGGACGCGCTACCAAAATTCAGAAGCTTATTTAAACCGCTGTAATTAATTTTATTTTATTTTTGTCTTGTCTTTTCTTTCCCCCCTCCCCCCCCACCCCCCCGCCGCCCTCCCTCCTCTGCCCATAGGAGAATGTTTCCTCCATTTAAAGTGAGATGCACTGGACTGGATAAAAAGGCCAAGTACATTTTATTGATGGATATTGTGGCGGCTGATGATTGTAGGTACAAATTCCATAATTCCCGGTGGATGGTAGCCGGCAAGGCTGACCCTGAAATGCCAAAGAGAATGTACATCCACCCGGACAGCCCGGCCACCGGCGAACAATGGATGTCCAAAGTCGTCACCTTTCACAAGCTGAAGCTCACTAACAACATCTCTGACAAGCACGGATTTGTGAGTGTCTTTTACACCTTCCTTTGCCCCCCTTTTCCCCTCCCTCGCCACCCGGCCGGAGCGGGGGGTCCCGGCGGGGGGGGCTGCCCGGAGCACGGCGGCTGCTCGATCGGGCTGGCCCTGCGGCCCCGCTGGCAGCTCCGGCGGGCGGCCGAAATGCGGGGAAAACGGGGCATAGAGACCTCCCCGCGCACCCGGGGACCGGCATCTGTCCGGTTTATAATAGTCCTTGATTTTTCTCCTGCTGGGGTCGGGGTGAAAGGCTGGAGTTTTCTGTAACCTCCCCGTGCCATGCGGCGTTAACTTTAGGGATACATTTCCAGCGCAGCGCAACTCGATATTTCTCAGAGCTGCGGTGACTTTATATATCTATATATATTTTTAATAAAGCCGATCACACTTTCTAAGCGTAGGAAAACGATATGCATATGTGTATAAAGGGCTTAAAGGCCTAAGTATGCAAACGTTTAAATCTATATTAATCTGGATAATGTAAAGCAAGCCGGAGTGAAAATAAACAGGGACCAAAAGCAGAGGTCAAGTTGCCCATTCATGTCTATCCACTCCTTTACATTTACCGGGTGTGCAGAGATAAAAACTTACCCTGAGAGTGAAATCAAACAAACCTGCTGATAAGTGCTCCGTCTATCCTGGCCATTTCTTTCTATTCCTGGGAAAGCCTCCGCCTCGGAGCCGGGGCTTGCTGGTGGTGGCCGCGGCCGGGGGATCTCTAATGTGCCGAAGATTGCATTTGCTGCCTGTGATTTGATTAGACGATACATTTTTGCCTTTCGCAGAAGGCCTTAAGTGAATTGGGGCACGCAATTAGACCGAGCCGAGGCTCTCGTGGTGGTGTTGCAATTGTAGCTGCTGCTGCTGCTTTACTTGATTTTATTTTTTTTTTTTTACACCTTGAAATCAAAAGGCATTGCTGCCGGAGCCCAAACGGCTTCTCCCCCTCTCCGAGCAGAGCTCTGAGGGGTTGCCCTCCTCTCTGCTCTCCTCCGAGAGGTCCAGCGAGAGCCTAACCCCGGCGAGCTGGAGCTGTCAGTACTTTTAGTTGGATGCTGCGAGGCGTGTGCGTGTGTTTGGAGTGTGCTTGGCGGGGAGGAGGAGTGAGGGGAGGAAGGAGAGGGAAGGCAAATTAGGAGGAGAAAGTGCCGATGGCCGGGGGAAATGCTGCTCCTGCTGACCGTCTTCTTTCTCCCCCCTCCTGCCCTCTCTGCTGCCGGCCGCTGCCCCCCCAGACCATTTTAAACTCCATGCACAAGTACCAGCCCCGGTTCCACATCGTCCGAGCCAACGATATCCTCAAGCTCCCTTACAGCACGTTCAGGACCTACGTTTTCCCGGAGACTGAATTCATCGCAGTGACCGCATACCAGAATGATAAGGTAAGGAGATTAAGAGAGGATTTGTTTTACGTGTTTTGGCTTTTAAGAGAACTTTTACTCTGCATTGTTCCCTTAAAACTCACGAAGCCTATCCCGCTCTTCTCTCTCTCTCCCGCCCCTCATCTTTTCCCCCAAAACCTCCTTCATCCGACTTCGGGAAGGCGCTGGGGGAGGAGGTCGAGCACTCTCCTAATACCGACCTCAGGGAAGGCAATTAAAAGGAGGGAGGACTGGGGGTGGCGGGGGGAGAATGTTTAGGGGTTTTCTACCTTTTTTTTTTCCCAGTATCACTCCCCAGTATGAGGAAAGGGATGGGGTGGGGTTTGCTGCTCTCAGTGTGGATTTAATCTAAGACGCATCAGGAAAAAGAATTAATAAAAAAGACTCGGCTCCGTGTGTCGAAAGACAGAGTGGGGAGAGCAGCGGGGCTGAGATTTTGTAATTCTTCCTGGCCTTTGTGCTGTTTTAGCTCCTTTAACAGCAATTGGCAATAAGGCTGGAGCGCACGTCTGGTTCCTATTATTATTATATTATGATATTTTTTTTTGCATCCTGCAGTGTTTTATTATTTTTTGTGGTGCAGAAATATGCTCTGGTCAGAGAGGGGTATCTCGCTTGAATTTAGCTGGAAGGGCTGAAAAAGCCCATGTGAGAAAGTTTTGCAGCGCTGCAAACGCTGCCTTTCCATTGCTGCTGGTTTATTGTCGCCTGCGACGAAGGTGGTATATTTGGAAGAGTGGCAAATGGCGAATTTACGATAATTAAGTCAAGTGGAAGGAAGCGAAGGAGCCAAAAAAGGGGCTTTGATTTGTTTGTTGTCCGTGAATTACAACTTTGCGTTCGTGTGCGTTGAGCGCAGAGGCTCTGGATGCGCAGCGCCCGCTCGCTGCAGCTCCCCTGTGGCCCTCTCTGCCCCTCACATCCTTCCCCGTTAAAAATTCGGGGGTGAACAACGGGAGTCTGTACCCTTCTGCCCTCGCTTTCCAAAAAACCACTTCCCCCTCGGGGCTCGGGCTATTTTCCTCTCTCTCTGCGGCCGGGCACTTGCAAGGAAACTGAAAGAAAATGAGTGTACAGAGAGTAGACTTTGCTTTGGGACTTATCGGCAGGGCTGGTCGCCCCGGTCTATCAGCTGGGGGCGGCTTGGTTGAAGGACAGAAACGAGCGTATTTGTGTGATTGCCATGAAATCGGCCGGGAAGCGGCGTGCGGAAGCGGCGGGGAGCCCTCGGCTCGGCGCGGGGGGAGCAGAAGGCACGGCCGGGAGCACCTGGATTAGAAGTCCCGCTGGTTTTAGCAGTGGGGTTTTCCTGCTCTTTCCTGATCCCGTGTGTGCTGTGGGGGGTGATTCGGGAGCCAGGGCCGGTCCTGCCCGCGCTGGAGCGCAGGCGGGGTTTCCTTTTCGGGGTCCTCCTCTGCTCCTAAACTGGGGGGTTGCTGTGCTTCCAGCCCNCCCCAAAAAATATGAACTGGCTCCTGGCACCCCTGGTGCCCCAACACACACGGAGCATAATGCGATTATATAAAGTATTTTATTATAGCGAGGGGGTGGGTATGATTCCTTTGCGGTTTAATTATGGTATTTAAAGAGTTTTAAGCACAGGCATAACTTGCATGGATCTCATTGCACGGCTCAATTAATTCCGATGCGGTGGCAGCAACACGGGGCTCTTTCATTGCCACCACGGTCCAGGTCACCGGCCAGCCCGGCGGGGGATTGGGGGCGAGCTGCCTCCAAACGGCTTGGGAAAACGCATGGATTCACCCAAAAACCAGGGACCTTTGTCCCCTGCCCTGTCCTGCTCCTGCGGGGATCCTGCCAGCACTGGGGGAACTGGGCAGAGTGGGGTTTGCTCTTGATTTTTAATACAAAAATCTCCTTATTCTTCCCCAACCCCCTGGCTATTTTTTTCTTTCTCTCCATCCTATAGATCACACAATTAAAAATTGACAACAACCCCTTTGCCAAAGGTTTTCGGGACACCGGGAATGGAAGGAGGGAAAAGAGGTGAGTCTGGCTCGGTTCTGTAGAGGCGCCTCGTTTGGTTTTCATGTGTTAAGCTCAGAACACGAGCAGAGGTCAAAATCACCTTGCGTCGCCTCCAAACCACACTTCCCCCGCCAAAATCCATAAGGATCTTGGCGTTAATAACATCAAACGGATTGCATGGGAATTCTTTCCTGCTTTCCACGTTTAGTTTTCACGTCGCGGGGGATGGCTGGCCAAAGGGAGTGCAGTACATTAAGCAAATATTAGCGGAGAAAAACCTTCCCTTACAAATTCGAGAGGGAATACTACAGTATAGTTTGGATCTGGGGCTGGAGAAGAGGGAGAAGTGAGGGCTGAGCACTGCTTGAATCTCCTCTGGCATTTTTCTGGGGACTGTATGGAAAAGACTAAAATGTGGAGGAGAAACGTATAAATAAACTGTTTGGACAGAGATATCTCATGAATATGGAAGTAATTAATCACAGAAGATTCTTTATTTTTTTCCAAAAGCAGCAGGACACAGTTTGTGCCCCAGGTAGGCAGACAGATCTCGTTACAATGGGACTCAAGGTTTTTGTTTTTAATATAAGAAGAAAATATAAGGAGAAAAAAGGGACAATTTTTTTCCTTTGATGGGCGATATGTCTGTTTTCTTGTGTTGCAGGAGACAGGATATTTTAGCCATTTGCTGGGAGGGTTAGATAATGAGTAAATCGATTTGTTCCTCTTTTTTCAAACAAACAACAAAATAAAAAAGTGGGGGAAACATCGTGTAAACCAAGAGGCCTCTCTGCCTGCCCAGCACTGAGCCCAGCACACACACAAACATGCACACGCCAGCTCCTCTTGTCCGTCAGTGTGAAAATAAAGCCAGCGCTGGAGCCACAGGACGGAAATGATTTCTAATTTCTCTAAATATAAATAGATTTTTACTCCGGGTTAATTGTTGGTGAAAAGATTACATAAAGTGCCTAACAAAATAACCACTTCCTAGCAATCTTAGCAACCATTAAGATGGCTCATATCTCTGGAACATCCTTGCCTTTTAAAAGCTAATCTCCAGGGAATGCTTCCCTCTCCCCTCCGCCCCTTGTCTTTAATATCAGCCCTCGCTGAGGAGCTGCTCACGCTTCCAAGAAATCTCCTCTCATTAGCAGCCAAGCCCTGCCTGCCAGAAACGCACTCTCCTCCTCGAGGGGACCGTGGCTCTTAACTCCCCTGTGCTGCTCGTGCCCAAATAGGAACTCCGGGAGGGGCTGGGGAGGAGGAGGGCTCCCGGGGGCGCCGGGGCCGCTCGCCCAGCGGGTTCTGTGCCCGCAGGAAGCAGCTGACCCTGCAGTCCATGCGGGTGTACGACGAGAGGCAGAAGAAGGAGAATCCCACCTCGGACGAGTCGTCCAATGAGCAGACGGCCTTCAAGTGCTTTGCCCAGTCCTCCTGTCCTGCCGTGCCTGCCGTGGGCACCTCCAGCCTCAAAGGTGAGAGCTGTGGCCCCTGGACTCCCCTGGGAGAGCCTGGGTGTCTGCTCTGTGTGGTGACAAATCCTGGCCTGTGCCACTNTCTCTTCTTTCTCTTTACTTTTTCCTGCCTCTCTTTCCTTCTTTCCCTCCCTACTCTTGTTTCCTTTCCTTTTCTCTTTCCCTCTCCTCCCTACTCCCCCCTCACTCTCTCTCTCTGCCTTCCTCACTCTTCCTCTCCTTCTCCCTCTCCCCCCCCGGCCTCCCTCTCTCCTTGCTGCACACTCATCCCTCCCCTCCTTGGTTCAGCAAGGAGCCAGCTCCGAGTCAAGGGAGCAAAGACAGACCACGGGGCAAAAGTTCAAAACTGGAGTCACTCCATTAATATTCCTCACTGAATCTGTTATTAGAGGAAGGATCTTTCCCCTGGATACAGTCCCGAACTTTGTTATAGAAAAGTCACCCTGGGTTTCTCCGTGCGGGGTTGGGAGCTGTCTGCAGCTCTCTCGTATGTATTAATCCATCCCGGGGCGGGGGTGGCGGGGGGAGGAGGAAACAACCTCTTTTTTGTAGTTGCTTTACTCGTTTTTTTAAGGGCCTGCCGAGCTGAGGGGAGGGGAGCTGGGAGGGGACCCGAAAAGCAAACCAGAGCTTCGCACCTGGGGCGCTGAAATTAGGAGATGAAGTGCTGAGGAATCCAGCGAAGCCGTGCGTGTGTTTGGGGAGAAGGGGGGCCCAGGGGGTGATGAAGACGGCTGCGGGGTGTCTCTGTGTGCGATTTCAAAGTTTGCCCATTGAAAGGGATTAAAACTTTGGAAAACTTCGTAGGAAACACATCCCGAAGGCCCTTCAGCCCTGCCCCGAGGTTGCTGCTGTCCCGTTCCCCCTCTACCTCCACTGCAGCCGAGGAGGGAGGGGGGTCCCTGGGGGCTCCCGCGGCCCCGGTGGGCGCCGGGGAGCGGAGCCGCTGGCCCCGGGCCCGCCCGGCTGGGGGGTCGCTCCTCCGGGCCGCCGCTTTGTTTCGCAGCCAATTTTGCTGCGTTGTGTAAATCTCGGGCTGGCTTGGACGGGGCGGGCGGTGGGAGCCGGGGGCTGTAGTTATTTATATAATAATAAAAAAAGGGAAGTATTTCCACACAAATCTCTGGCCGGCCAGGAAGCGCCTCTGCCCCCTGTCCCAGCCCTGTGGGGATTTCGGGATGTGCAGTGCCGGATCCCAGCCCCGGGCCCCCTTTGTCTTGCAGATCTCTGCCCCAGCGAGGGAGACAGCGATGCAGACAGCAAAGACGATCCCTTGCTAGAAGGCAACGAGTCGGGCAAAATCAGCACGACCACCGCCGCCACCCCAGCGCCGGCCAGCTCCGCTGCCACCGCGGGGGACGACCCCCGGGACAAGGGGGGCAGCCCCTCCAAAAGCCACTTCTTCCCTGGGGACTCGGCAGGGAGTCGGAGCCGAGAGAGGACTGAGAAAGCCCCTCCGGACTCCCGGCACAGCCCGGCTGCCATCTCTTCCAGCACCCGGGGCGGAAGCCTGAGCGGCGAGGAACTGAAAAGCCCCCTCAGGGATGGCCCCAAAGTAGATGAGAACCGACTGCTGGGGAAAGAGCCCTTCACCCCCCTGACGGTCCAAACCGACAGCACGGCCCACCTGAGCCAGGGACACTTGCAGAACCTCGGCTTCCCCCCTGCCCTGGCCGGGCAGCAGTTCTTCAACCCGCTGGGGAACGGGCACCCGCTGCTGCTGCACCCCGGGCAGTTCGCCATGGGGGGAGCCTTCTCCGGCATGGCCGCGGGCATGGGGCCCCTCCTCGCCACCGTCTCCGGGGCATCCGCCGGAGTCTCGGGACTGGACAACACGGTCATGGCCACGGCGGCGGCCCAGGGACTCTCGGGAGCATCGGCGGCTGCTTTGCCTTTCCATCTGCAGCAGCACGTCCTGGCTTCGCAGGTACTGCACTCCCCCCGCGCCGCTCCTCCGGGCCAGGGGGCTCCGACCCTGGGGACGGGGGGCAGCGGGCACCTCCTTTAAATTCCCGCTTCGGTGTCCCCCCCGCCGCCCCTCTCAGGGGCCGCTCGCAGGGCTTGGCAGAAAGTCGGAGGAGGGGAAGCTCTGGGCGGGGGCCCGGCCCAGCGCGATCTCCCTGAGCTCTCCCACCCTCCCCGCTGTCCTCCAGAGCCCTGCACCCCCCGCCCGCCACCGGGGCAGGACCAGGGCGCAGCTCGGCGTCCCAGCCTGCGAAGCGGAGCCGCTGTCGGGTGGGATGTGCCGGGGGCTGCCCTGCGGAGCGGGGGTGGGGGCTGGACCTGCGGGCGAAGGGCGCTTGCCCCCGCGCCAGAGAATCGCCCTGTGAGGGGGGAGCGGGGGAGAGACCCCACGGCCATTTGGGCCCGGCGGGAGGGGGCCCGTGCAGGGCAGAGCCCGGGCAGGGTGTGCCCGGTTGGGTCCACGTGTTTGCGGCCTCGGCGGCGGGAGGACAGCTCTCCATCCCCTGCCGGCCCTCCCGCCGGCGGGCGCGGGGGAGTCCCTGGCGCGGGGGTGCCGCGCAGCATCCCCGCGGTGAGCGTGCGGGCCGGTAACCCTTTCCTCTCTCTCCTCCCCTCCCGCAGGGCCTGGCCATGTCTCCCTTCGGCAGCCTTTTCCCCTACCCCTACACCTACATGGCGGCGGCGGCCGCCGCCTCCAGCGCCGCCTCCAGCTCGGTGCACCGGCACCCGTTCCTGAGCGCCGTGCGGCCGCGGCTCCGCTACAGCCCCTACCCGCTGCCCGTGCCCCTCTCGGACGGCAGCAGCCTCCTCACCACCGCCCTGCCCGGCCTGGCCGCCGGCTCCGGCGAGGGCAAGGCGGGCGGGCTGAGCGCCAGCCCCGGCTCCGTGCCCCTGGACTCCGCCTCGGACCTCACCAGCCGCTCCTCCACCCTCTCGTCCGGCTCCGTGTCCCTGTCCCCCAAACTGGGCGCGGACAAGGAGGCGGCCACCAGCGAACTGCAAAACATCCAGCGCCTGGTCAGTGGGCTCGACCCCAAGCAGGACAGATCCCGCAGCGGCTCCCCGTAACCCCCCGGCCTCCGGGAGCTCATTTCAAATCAGTCTCGCAGTGCACTTTGTTTGAAAGAAACCACATCCTCCACCCCGCGAGTGTTTTTTTCACCCCGTCCTTTATTTTGTTGGGTTTTTTTTTCCTTCCTCTTTCTATTTTTTTTTTCAATATAAAATCCCGCGGCGTTGTGTGCGTGCTTAGCAACAAAAAGGTATCTGGTGGAGCAGGGGGGAAAGGGTCGGGGATGGGGGAGCGCTGGGTCGGAGGCTCCTCACAGGGAGCAGAACTGGCTGGATCGAGGCACCGGTGGGGTTTGTGGCATCCTCCTTTTATTTTTTTGTTAACAGTGTAAAAAAAAAAAAAACCAAAAAACAACACCAAAACCAAAACACACCGGAAAAAAAAGGAAAAAAAAGAAAAAAAAAAGACCTAAAAGAAAAAAATAAAACAAACAAAAAAATCAAACAAACTTATGAATAAAAATTAAGTAAGAGAGGTGATTTTTTTTCTCTCCGAAAGAAAAGCGTGTAAGTAACTCACGTATTGGTTCTTCAACAGTTGTTTCCTGGGCGGGTTGTTAACCACAACCCCCTTAGTCGACATTAAGGGAAGCTGTGTGTTTAAAATATTATTGTAATGTCTGAGAGCCAGTTGGTGGCTTTTTTTTGCATGTTCCAGAGTAGTCTGCTTTTTTTGGGGGGGGGGGGTTTGGGGGGGTGTTTTTTTTTTCGGTGGGGTTTTGTTGTTTTTTTTT
>VZTD01001487.1:339237-386853 GCA_013397725.1 Rhagologus leucostigma | reverse complement strand
CCACCCACAAGGGAAAAGAAAAAAAAAAAAGAAAGGAAAAAAAAAAAGGTTGATTTCTTTAATGATTGTTCGTAAAAGTCTTGGAAGCAGGGACCATCCCGCCTCCTCCCTCGCCTCGGGCTGCAGCATTGCACCGGGAAACGATTTTGGGAAGGCAGAAAGAGGGTTCGGGAGAAGGGAAGAGAAAGGGAAAAGGGAGAAAAAATAAAAATATTGAGGGGTTGCTTGAAATTTATCAGGCGCGTGTCTGTAGGAGCGCACACGCTGTCCCGGGTGGGAGCCCCAGCCGCAGCCCCCGGTGGGCAGCGGGGTCGGGGCCTCTCTCGGACGCGCACTGCCCAAAATGGGGCGAAGGCCAAGCCCCTGAGTGTGCCCGTAGGTGTGCGGAGGGCACTCCCCCAATTTCAGCCGGCAAGCCCGGGGCGAGGAGCGCTGCCAGAGGGTGACCGGAGCGCGCTGCTCCACGCGCGGCCCTGGCCAGGGCTGAGAGACGGACGGACGGACGGAGGGATGGCTGGGCGGACGGAGCGATTGTTTGTTGTCTGGGGAGGGTAAATGGGCTGATGAGGCGATTGCCTCGAGGCGCTGGCGCTGGCACGGCGGAGGCGAGCAGCGGCCGTGGCAGCGTGCGGGGACCGCCCCGCTGCCCCCCCGGTCCCTGTCACGCCGGCCGGGAGCGACAGCCGGCCGGGCGGATCCGCGCTGGAGGCGCCGGGACGGCGGGGTTGGAATCATCTGATGGGGGAAACGGGGCGGGAGAAACCTCCCTCCTTCGGCACCTCCAGCCGCGCCTCGCTGAGAAACCCCCGGCCGCGGGGGCGCGGTGGCAACCCCGAGCCCTCGTCCTCTTGCCCGCTGTGCAGACAAACCCCGCGGGAGCAAACGGACCCACAGCAGGACATTCCAGCCCGGGGAGCTGGGGGTTCGCATCGCGTTATCGCCCTGACCCGCCGACCTCTCCCGCAGCCCGCCCCGCCGCGCAGCCATCTCCCTTTGCACCTGAAGTTTTTTGGTTGCGGGTGGGGAGAAAAACCCAGCGGTTCCCAGGGAGCCAGCTCCGGAGGGTGATGCCTGGGGGTGCCTTGGGGTTTTTCTTGTTGGCATTTTTGTTTCGGTGTTATGATTTTTTTTCCCCGGCCATCCCCAAACTTCCCACGTGCTTCTCCCCAAACCCCGCATTATTAGGGAACAACTAAGGCGTGTAAAAACACGGCGAGGCGAAGCCCTTTAGCTGGAAGTGGCCGTTCAAGGCACCGTTGGAGCTCCTGGCCCCATCCTCTCGCCCCGACGCGGGGCTGCTGCGGGCAGGGTGAGCCCCGAGGCCGGGCCGGGGCTCCGGAGCTTCTGCGGGACTCTGGAGCTGCGCTTTCCTCGTCTGCCACCGCTCCTTCGTGGAAGCTCAACCCGCCTCGCACGCACCACCTTTGGGTTTTCCCTTTCCTAGTCCATCTGTTTTTCTTTCTTTCTTTGGTTTCATGCTTTTTAATGACTTGATTATTCTAGAGTAAACACTTTATTATTATTATATTTCTAAACGCTTTCAGCCGAAGCAGAGTTCGACCTTTAGCGCAGGTAACCGCTGCCATAATTCCTGCTGAATTTCACCTTGGTCTCACCAAACTCAGCTTTCCCTCACTCTCCCACAAAAAGACCTTCCCGGAGAACGCACTGAAATGAAAACCAAACCAGCACCGAGCGGGCTGGGCTGTGCGGAGCCGACCCGACCCCACGGACACCCCGACCCCCTCCCCTCCCGGGGCAGCCCCCCTCTGCCTCCGGCTTCTCTCCTTTCCGAGGTCCTTTCAAGCTTTATTTCCTTTCAAGCCGCTCAAGCGCCGCTGACAAAATAAAGTTATCAAGGAAATAAGCTCGGGAGAAAAAGCCGGTGGTGCTTCTCCCCCCGGACCTGCTCTTTCCAGGGAAGGTACGAGCGGAGAGGCTCCGGGGAAGGGGGGAGCCGGCCGAGGATGGGGACGCGGGGTCCGGCTTGGGGCATCCCATGGGCTGGACAGACGGGTGGGTGAAACAAGGAGGTTTTCTCGGGGCAGGAGGAGGCGGCAGGGAGAGAGCTGGAGAGATTTCTCCAAGCTTTCGTGCAGTCTCGTTTTAGGTCCCTGTGCAGGAAAGGGGTCCCCGCCGCCGCAGCCCCCCAGCCACCGCGCTGCCCGACCGCGCTCCCTCGGGAATGTGTCACCGCGATTTTCCGGCAGGATCCCGTCCCTTCTGCCGCGAAACTGCTCCCAGGCGCTCTCGCCTTTATTTTTCACAGGTTTCTTGAAAATGAGCTTTTCCTGCTTTCCGTCTCCGTTCGTGGCCTTCCCCGTGGATTTTCGAGGGCGCTTTTTTACTCCTCCGTTCTTTCGAGTCTTTTTTCAGCCGGTTTTCATTTCTCCCGTCTCCGATCTAAAAAGCAAACAGAAAACCCCCCTCAAACCTTAAATACAAATACACACCAGGTCAGGAGGCTCCCCCACTTCGTTTGCTGGAGCGGGTGGGGGTAGGGGCTACCCCTAGGAAAAGTGAAAAGCTCGATTTAATGGGCGGTCATTGCTAAATCTCACCTTAGGGCCAAAATGACTCGCGACCCATTGCCCTCCTTACGATGTATTTATTTGTCTCAGTGGCACCAGCCGTCAGTCATTAGTGGGGGGGTCAACCCGAGAGCCGCCCCACCGTGGTGGCGGTGGTCTTGCGGCTTTTTTGGTTTGTTTCAAATATGATTTCTCAACAGAAGCCTTTCCAGAAGAGGAGGAAGAACCTGTCCCGGGAGGGCTCCTTGGCGAAACACGGGGGGAACACGCGTGGGAGCGCAGCGAGCGACGACCTCTCCAAAAACTCTTTTGGTCTGAGCGAGCGGGGTTTGAGGGTTCGCTCCCAGGAAAAGCGGCGCTCGGGCCAGCAGGGACATTATTCCGTGGATAACAACGTTTTCCGATATTAACAATAACGGGGGGGCAAACCAATCCAGAAGCCCGAGATCAGCAGCAGCCGCCCGAGCCCTCGGGCGGCCAGGCGGGCGTCGCCGACCCCGGGACCGGGAGTGCAGCCGGGCAGCAGCTCCGGACACCCGCCCGGCTGTGCTCACTGCACGCAGGTCTGTGGTTACGGCCACGCCAGGAGCTCCAGAGCCGCTCGGCAGCTGGATGTCACTTTATGCACAGCTTTCCCTGCACATGATATGTAGAAAGCACTACCAAGTTTTCCATCCGTTTCAAATATTTCTGTAGTTCAAATACGTGTGTGTGTGTCATTATATAAAGCTGGTGCAAAGAAATGCGGCTGTGAGCGCTTTTTTCCACACAAGACGCGTGCGGTGTGGGACACCGGGCACGGTGCGACCTCTCCCCGCTGCCCGCACACATCCCCTGCGGCCCCGGCTTTCCCAGGTTTAGCCCCGCCTGGCCGAGCAGAGCCCGGCTGGGACCCGGAGGCTCTAAGCGGTGGATTTGGGATCTATGGCTCGATGAGTTTGGCGGTACTTTCGCTGTCGTGTTTCGGGTAAATTCATCTCCGCCAACAGCAGCTCGCTGAGCAGTCCTAGGCTCCCTCGTCAGCCCCGGGACAGCTTTGGGGTCCCTGACCACCGCCCTTCGAGGAGAGGGAAACGTGGGAGTCTCCCCGGTACTTGTGTTCACACCCCTTTCACAGCCGGCTCTGGTTTGTTCCCTCTGCCGAATATTTAACCAGGAGTAAGGACGAGAGAGAACCCACAGATTTCATCCTCCCTTTCCCCCCAAATCGCCATCCCGCGGCTCCAAACTTCTGCTGTCAGGAGGATGGATCGACGGTGCTTGGCCTGGCCAGCTGCAGGCAGGGAGGGAGGAAGAGAGGGATGGATGGATGGATGGATTGGGGACGGGGTCAGGGTGGGGAGAGGGGAGACCCATCCTCGTGCCACAGCTCATTTCGTCCTGAAATCGGGAAATAACGAAATTCGGGAAGCATGAAACCACGGCAGCAGGCAGGACCCGGATGCCCGGTGCCAGCAGCCCGCGGGAGGAGGACAGGGGGCTGCTGGCTGCTGGGGGTGTCCCCCGCGGCCGGGAGCGAGGAAGCCGCGGTCGAGACCGTTCTCTCCCGGGGCCGGGACTGCTCTCTCCCGGGGCCCGGTGTCGCCGTCAGCCGCTCCTGGAGTGCCACCTGGTGGGAGCAGCCCGGCAGCACCGGGAGGGTGCGGTTCCAGGGGTCCCGCAGCCCCCGGGAAGCGTTTCGCCAAGGCTGGCAGGGGCAGCGGGGCAGCAGCGGGGTGAGGGGTGTCCTGGGGATCCCCGAGAGCCTGGGCATGAGCAGTGAAGCGGGTGCAAGCAGCAGCACCCAGAAGGAAAAATCCAAACTGAAAGCGTTTCTTCTTCAGCCAGAGAAAGAAGCGGCTCTCGTGGAAGTCCTGTGAGCCCCCTCCCTCTGTTCACCTGTAACCGGGCGGGGGCTGCGAGCAGGAGTGCAAGGCTGCCTCCAGCACTGACAGGATGGCTCCTGGGGCTTTCCAAGCGCTCCGAATGAGAGCCCTCGTGCTGGGCTCTCAGAGGGAAGCGGCTTTGGGCCCGGCATTTTTGCAGGAAACCTCGCAGAGTTCTCCAGGCGTGTGTGCAGCTGCACGCCGAGAACAGGGGGGGTTTCACAAACCGAGCTGTCACCCTCCTGGCCGTGCTGTGGGCTGGTTCGGGTGGCAGAGGCCTCCTTGCTTTGTCTCCTGGGGTTTCTGCTGCCCTTCCTCACATATCCACACGTACTGAACTGTTTCGCTGCCGTGGTTTTGTCTTTGCTGGCTGCCTGCTCACAGACAGACCCAAATGCGGGCAAGCACAAAACCGATGTGTTTGTGTTTTGTTTCACAGCTTTATTCGTACTCCTCCAACTTGCCTTACACTTTTTACTCGCTCTTAGACACAAATTCTCCTCCATAAGCACTTTGTCTCATTATATCCTTATTATAGCTCTGATTTCTGCCTCCTGCCTCATTACAAACCCCTTCTGCACCAGAAACTGCCATTTCACATGAAACACTTTGCCCTGGGCCAGAGATTAACTGGTTTTGGTGAAACCAGGGGGCACGAAAATGTGAGAACAAGGATGTAAAAGCAGGAAGACATGCATCAAACTTCAGGGTAAACAATGGGAATGATATTGATTGCCTTTAATGTGCAGTGGGCACACAATGG
The DNA here is from genome assembly GCA_013397725.1 of Rhagologus leucostigma. Classification (NCBI taxonomy): domain Eukaryota; kingdom Metazoa; phylum Chordata; class Aves; order Passeriformes; genus Rhagologus; species Rhagologus leucostigma. The sequence goes on along the minus strand of VZTD01001487.1, from coordinate 381,694 downwards.
GGAAGAAAGCCTTCCTGGAGCAGAAAAAATAAGACACTCGCCCCTCTTTAGAAGCTTGGAACAGGCAGTGCAACTTTGGGATTAACTCAGAGGGGACCTTATCCCAGGGCTTCTGTAGGGAAGTGGCTTTCCAGGTCTAGCAGAGCTTCCAAATAAAGTGCTGTCCTACTTTCTGGCCATGTCTAAAGAGCAATGAGAAATGCCCATTGTCTCTGCCCAGGCTGGTGCGTGCTCTCATTAAGGCTCTGAATTGTGTGTGTGCACGTCGGCGTCAGAGCTGTTTGGAAGGCAGGGACGGGCAGGGTTTTTGTTGGGGGGTTAATTCCCAGGTTCCAGCGGTCTGAGAAGTTTCTGGAGTTTTAAACTCTCGGAGGCTCAGCGCTTCCAGGAGTGGTGGGAAGGGTAGGATGGTGGTCCTGCATCACAAATGTTTAAGGAAGATGAGTGAGCAGAGCTCTGGGGGAATCCACCACCGCGAGGACAGAGTGTTCGCTGGGAGCAGCAGGATTCACCAGAGGTGTCTCCGAGTAACCCCACTTTGCTCCTCGGGTGTCAGGTTCTGATCTGAACTGACAGGGGTTAGGAGACCTGGAAAATGGCCCTCCCTGCCTTCCCTTAATGAGTTACCTCAAGTCCAAATCCCTTCACGTTCAGCGAGGCTGGTGTAACAAGAAAAAGTGTCAGGAAACATGAAGGCACAGCTGTTCTTTCCACTTGGGTAGCTGCGATGGGTTTGAATAATGGATATTCTGTTCAGCTCCTTCGACGGGAACTTGGGAGTCTCCAGCTCCTCGCTAAGAGGAGACACGCTGATTTATCATTTATTTATTGGATTATAACCCTGTTTTACTGGTAATCAATCGCTGCTTTTTCGGCTTCGTCTTAAATCACATCACGCCGGTGCAATCAGGGGGTGAGGCCACTCCAAGCGCACTGAGGTTTCCATCGGAAAAAGTATTTCCATCGGATTTGGAGGCGTTAATGTGGCAATTGATGGGGGAAATAACAGGCGGGGGCTGATTTGGCCATGTCCTCTGGGGCTGGGGGAGCACCCTGGTGGCCCTGAGGACACACTGGTGGAGGGTGATGTTTTCTAAGCTGCTTTGCAGTTTGGGGACCCTGGTGTTTGCACTGAAATGAGCTGTGACAGAAACAACATCCGCTTTGGGGCTAAATCCTATTTCCCACAGAAAAATAGAGGGGGGCACGGTCTGTAAACTCAGACAAGAGCTTTGAAAATCACCATGTATTCTTTGCACACCACTTGTACATCCCCCCGGACGCCTCCCCACCCTTGAGTGGGACCCAACACATCTCTGCTGATGAATTCACACAAATTTTATTGCCAGGACCCTGCACAGCAGCGTGGGCACCTCTGTGAGGACACTCACTGCCTGCCTGGAGCGGGGCTTCCCCTCCTCCTGTGCCCAGGTGCACGCAATCCCCATCAGGAGCAACGAGAACCGCTGTGGCCAACAGAGAGATAATTAAGGTGTGAATTTGCTGCACAGGGGGAAGAGGGCTTTGAGTCTTTATAGGCTTGATTCAGGCCGAGAAAAGGTTATCTCCACAAGGCTATGGTGCTGAAGGAGCTGCAAGAGGCTGTTGGGAGAGGACCTGTGATGGGGAATCCTTCTGAAGGTAGGGAGCTGTGAGAAGTGAGGGGGACGTGGTGTAGGCACAAGAGGGAAATGGTTGCTGTGTGATTTCCTGGCTCCCCTCAAGAGCTGTGAGGGGGGTGCTTCCCTGGAGGGAGTTTTGCCGCGTTAGATGTGCCTTCCCTGTGACTCAAAAGGGCTCCAGGGTCTTGGAACTTCTGGTTTGTGCTTCTTTGGGGACTGGTGGGATGAGCAGGGACAGAAGCAATGTGATTTGCATGGAGCTGGAGAGTGGGGGAGAAAGCAGCTGCTGTGTGCAAATCTGAAATCTGAGCGTGTGAGAAGGGCTCGCAGAGGTTCCCCGTGGTGCTGCTTCTCCTCCCTGGTCCTTCAGCTGATGCTGGCCTGCTGCCCTCCATCCACGGCTGCAGCTTCCAGTCAGGCAAAGCATTAAATCTCAGGGGTCTGGGGTTTTCCATGGAGCCTGTGCAGATATTGAGCTGGCTTTACTCTTCGCTGAGGCTCTTCCAGACTCACCCTTGTTTGTCTGCTGGATTCAAGCTGGACCTAAGCGAGCCCAACCTGGTTTTGGGTCCCCAGGTGTGTCCCCACAGAGAGCGTGTAGCCAACCTGCACCTGAAAGCAGATGGGAAATGGTTTGGGCTGTGCGTGGGGTCCTGTCCTCTCAGTCTCTGCACCCTTTGATTTTTGGAGTTCCTTGGCTGGAGAACAAAGGAGGAGTCCGGCTTTGGGGAGGATGTTGAAATGCGGGGATGAGCGTGGCAAGGATTCCGCTCCGGAATCAGGAGCGTAGCTGGAAGGGAAGGAACTTGACAGACGAGTGAAATGCTGCCCCTGGCTGGTCTGGCAGCCTTTTATCATCCCGCATTCATCTGCCAGCCTGGCTGGGCCGTCCGACACCTGCTTTCTTATGTGAGAAGTCCCCAAACTCCCCACAGTGGTTTTCCTTTTTAAGGACCTCAGTCAGCTACAGCATCAATGTGTAATTTTCCACTCTTGGCAAGGCACGCCCCAGTAAATCTGGGACAGCCATCTCCTGATAGTGACTGTCCCTTGGGGCTCTGGGCGCTCCAGGGGAGGCACAGGCAGGAACCGGCACCCAGGAATAGGGTGGGAGCTGTGCTGGGAGCTCCTGGGTGAGCTCATGATCCTGTTGAGTCTGAAATGGAGTAGAAATAAATGCTGGTTTTTAGAAACTGTCCCTAATAAATGTGATTTTTTGGCTTTAGGACAACCTGTTACCCCCTCTGAAGGTTTAATGTAGGAAAAAAAAATGCTGGAAGGGTGGGATGCCACTGCAACATCCAGAGCTGCAGATCCTTCTTGTGCCTATTGTCACAAGAATGTGCTCATCTTTGCCCCAAGACAATTCCAGAGATTTGATGATTGAGGAAATATTGATTTTCCAGGAAAATTACTGCACAGGATTAATTTTTCATTTGCTGGCAAGTGAGATGTTGTACATAGGAGTGACCTCCACAACCTCTTAGGCTGGGTTATGTTCCCAACAGTCTGCAACTTCATAAATTTCATAAAGTCTAGAAGCATAACAATATTTATTTATAGACATATAATATCTAGGAGCCTCTTCTCCTTGCAGAAGGCCATGAGGAAGGAACTGCACAGCTGTTGCCAATCCACTGTGTAAATGCTGCCCTTCTTATTTACTGGTGACCTATCAGGCCCAGGTGGTGAGGAGGGTGCTCATCATGGTCATGTCTTACAGCTGGGGGCTGAAGAACCAGCTACAGGTTTGCAATGGGTAAACAGACACAGGAAAAGACTCAAAAAGTGCCTCTGTCTTGGCACTGAGGGAGCAGAGCAAGGGCGGGGGAGGCAGGCCCACAGCCCTGGCTGGTTTTGGCCTCTCGGTCTCCTCTGCTCTGGCTGTGTCCAGAAAAACGGTGTTGTTTCCCTGGTGAGCTCTGCAAATAACTTTTTTCTGGTCCCTGGTGCGGTCTCTTCCTGCAGATGATGGGCAGGTCTGGCTGGAGTCCCTTGTGGCATCCTTGTGTCCAGGAGCAGGGCTGCCCTCATCCTCCTGATCCCTGTGCCATGTTGGTGACACATCTGTGAGGGCTCTGCTCCGGTGTGGAGGGAAATAATCTGAATTTCACTGATCTGATACAGGTGCAGCCTTGTATAGATCAGGGAATGCTTTTCCTAGGCTTCGGTGGGGTTTGTAGGAATCACTCATTTAATTTAAAACACTTTAGGCAAAAAGTTTTGGTTTGTTTTTTTTTTTTGACACTGGGCTTAAGTGCATGGGAACAGCTACATGCACATTATGTGAAATATAATTTGGAAAAACTCTGGGTGTAGAGGCACAGGTGTTCAGGTCCTTGACTTTAATGGAGATAAAAACCTCAGCCCTCCTGGTTTGATTGTTCTGACTTGGCTGTGAGGTGCCAGGCTCTGAGGCACGGATGGTATCCTCATGGTTAACCAGCCTGCTGCCTTAGCAAAGGCACCTTTTTGGATTAAAAAAATTTAGTGTTCATAAAGATTCTAAATAGAGGGGGAAAGGGAGCGTGTGCTGCTCCCGGTCTGTCAGAGGAAGGGCTGGGGAGGGCTGTGCTGGAGACGCTGCTTTGTGCTTGACGCAGAAGGTCTCAGATCAGGCTCTCAGAGCCCGGTTTGCATAAACCCCAGGTGAACGTGCGGGTGTTGCAGGGAGCGGTATGAAAATGTGCCACTAGATGGCCCCAGGAAGAAGGCGGACCGGGCGGCGGGGCCCGGGGCAGCGAGGGAGGGCAGCAGCCTCCGGCGGGCACCTGGGCCCCGCCGCAGGGCCCCGGGGCAGGGCTGGGGTGGCACGGTCCGACCGCCGAGACACCGCTGGTGGGAAAGAACACGGGCGGCGCTCGGGCTCCCACACCGCCTTATCTTCTCGGCACCTTCTGCTGGCTCTTGTGCCGCGGGAGCGTGCTCCGGGGTGCGCGCGGCTCTGCTGCCTCCTTGGAGGCCCGGCGTGGGCACACGGGCCCGGCGTGGGCTGCCCGTGCCGGTGTTGTGCCCTGTCTTGGTACCCATCAGCGGAATGGGTGACGGCCCAGCAATCCTGGCACGCCCAGGTGACTCTGACCTGCACAGAGCTTGTGTATCTCGGTGTCCTTACCAGGTTGGAGAATTTACCAGGTTTCTTGGAGCCCTGGCAGCTCACGAACATCCCCTTCCATCTACAACCAACCTGGCAGCCATACCCAAAGTCACATGTTGGGATAAATGACAACATCAACCGTGTGATGAGCAAACTCCTGGGGTCTGCTGGCCTGGGTGGTGGGATTTTGGATTGGGGCTGCTCTTCAGGGGACTGTCTTGAGTCTGGGATCAAGGTGCCTTTCCTTTCCCCACTGTGCAAAGAAGCTTTAGCTTTAGAAGGGGACACAAAAGTGTCCAAGGCCAGGTTGGATGGGGCTTGGAGCAGCCTGGTGTCCCTGCCCACGGCAAGGGGGTTGGAACTGGGTGCTCTTTAAGGTCCCTTCCAACCCAAGCCATCCTGTGGTTCCAGGCGTCTTGTTCTGGTTAGTGTTGCTACTTCAGCTGGATGTAGGATCACAGATATTTGGGTCTGGATGCATCAAACTCCAGGTCCTCTGGAAGGAAAGGTCGTAGCTGTGCTCAGTTCCAAGGGAGCACAGAGTTTTATCCCAGGGTCAGAAGGGGACTGTAGGGGCTGCAGTGTGCTGGGGCTTATACTCCAAACCTGAGCCTGTGGGAAGCAGCAGGGATGAGAGGCTGTGGATGGTTCCAGCGCTTCTCTCTGGTGTGTTGATGAGCTCCTGCGGAGGATTTAATGAACGGAGCTTCTCTGATGGAGGAGATAGGAAAAATTGCTAACCTGGGGAGCTGAAAAACACTGCTGGGCCATGCCACAGACTGAGCCTGGCCTGGTGGCCCTTCAGGAGGCGATGGCTGCTGTGTGAGCCGGCTTAGGAGGGGAAGCGCAGCCAGGGAAGGAGCTGACTGGAGCTGCCACCAAGCCACAGCTTTCTGGGCTGTGCTGGCACAAATCTGCTCTGGAATGAGCTCTGGGAGGCTTTGCAGCGCTGCAGGCAGGGGTGAGCACTGCCAGGGAGGGCTGCAGGGCAGGCTCCCCTCGGGCTGCCCCGGCTGCTGCCCTGCCTCGCACCTCGCCGCCAGCCGGGGAAGTACCTGCTCTCCTGCAGACAGGGAAGCTGTGTCCCTCTTCCCTCTGATATGGAATTCTTGTGGGGCCCCAGGCGAGCGGCGCTGCTCTTCCAAGCCAAGCTTTGCTCCCGGGGCAAACTGGGATGAGTCCAAAGGCTTGTCTGGTTTCCTTTCTAGGTTTCCTCCCCTGTTTAGTGGGATTAATAACACCTAAGGGTGTCAGAGTTAATTACTCATCAGGCTTCAAGCACTCTGAGAAAACCCTGTGCCCTCCATTGTTTGAATTTACAAGGTGCTGCTGCCTCCTGGCTTTCAGAGTGACTGAGGTCCCTTCTGTGACTTTGCTTTTTGAAGGACACACAAAAGCCCCTCTGTTGTGACTACTGATGCTAGCAGGGATTGATGGGGCACCAGAGGGAATCACAGTGTTCTTAGGAGCGGTTTGATTTAGGAGTTGGTCATAGAGAGAGGATGTGGCTCCTCCACAAGACCCCTGAACTTAAGGAGCAAACCAATGTTCAGCTGAAAACCTTGGGACAAGCTGGACTTTCGTGGCCATCAGCTGTCGGGACAGAGCTCAGGTCTTTCCAAGCACAAAGTGCAAAATTTCTATCCCTGTGTTTGAACTGACACAACTGAATTTACTCAGTTTGGGATGTTTTATGTGGATTTGAGCAACAAATATCCCTTTTTTCGGTCTTGAAATAACCAGTGTGAGCTGAGATAACCCCTGCTAGGAAGTGTCCCCGGGTAGCCATGGATAAGTCCAGTTAAGCTTGGCTCAGAAAGGGCTGGATGAGGCTGAGACACCTGACCTCTGTAGTCAGAAGCTTTTTCCCTGAAAATCTTCATCTTACCCCTCCCCATCCCTAAATATCAATTCAGAGCCTTTTTTCCCCTCCCAGCCCTGTTTCTAGAAAGCATCCTGTAAAAGTAGCTGTTCACTGAGTAAATTCCTTCTGACAGGTAAACTGAAACTTGCTGTTGAGCCCTTTTGGGCTGGGGATTGAGCAGAGCTGGGATGTGCTGGGTTTTGCTGCTTTTCTGTCGGGGAGGTTCAGTTCCAGCTGAAGCACGGCAAGGACCTGCTGAGTCAATCTGTCTCTGCTGCTGTGTGCAATGGGAAGGGCAGCGCCCTGCCTGACACCTGCTGAAGAGCTCAGCCAGGATTGTTTTACCTGTGGGAGGAGGAATTTCTGGAAGGGGAAATGCAGAAGGGAGCAGGAATGACTCCTGAGCACTTGGAGTCAAGCTGAACCTGTTCTGTGGGGTGCAGGCCCTGCTGAGGCACTCGAACGGTTGCTCCGATGGCTGGTTTTGTGGGAGCAGGGAACTGAACCTACCACATGTCCCTGAGGAGTCTATTCTCAGACTTGCTGAGTTGATTAAGTGGCAGCAGTGGTAGGTTTGGATTCCTTGTGATCTGGGAACTATGGAGGATGTGTGCTAGGAATTCATCCAGCCAACTGCAGGTGCATCCTGAGGCTTTTGGTGCCTTGAATTTCAGGCCTTTTAGCAATATGTGGGAGATTTGGGAATGCTCTGTGGTGCGTGATGGATGCGGGAGGGGGAAGCAGGGATTCGGTGGGCACTTTGGGATGGAGAATAGTGTGGATGGCTGTGCCTGGAGGAACTTGGGGTTGTGTTGCCTCAAATGGCTCCTTTCAGCCTTACAGCCTGTGTCACTCCCACCCTACGGGACCAGCGTGATGGCAGCTGTGTCCGGTGCCCAAGTCTGTGCTGCTGTCTTCACAGAGCCATGGAATGGGTTGGGTGGGAAGGGACCTTAAAGCCCATCTCATTCCACCCCTGCCATGGGCAGGGACACCTTCCACTGTCCCAGGCTGCTCCAAGCCCCGTCCAACCTGGCCTTGGGCACTGCCAGGGATCCAGGGGCAGCCACAGCTCCTCTGGGCACCCTGTGCCAGGGCCTGCCCACCCTCCCAGGGAACAATTCCTTTCCAATATCCCATCTATCCCTGCCCTCTGCAACTGGGAAGCCATTCCCCCTTGTCCTGGCATTCCAGGCCCTTGTGAAAAGTCATGGAAGCCCTTGGAAATTCCACAGCAAGATGGGGAGGAAACTCTTGGGATGATTGAAAGAAATGAGAAGACCTTTAAATGCTGCCAGGCCCCTGCTCCACGGCTGTTTGTGCCTCGTGTTGGGCTTTGGCTCACCGGGGTGAGGAGGTCTGGGGTGGGAGAGGAACAGGCTGTGCTGGCCCCGTGCCGTGCCTGGGTTGGAGGAAGGAATGCTGGTCCCTGCCAGCAGCGCTGCCAGTGCTTCCCTCAGCAGAGCTGTTCCCATTCCCATTGCATTGGAGCAGCTGTGGAGGAAAGCTGGTGCCTCCCAGCCGCTGCTGCACCGGGGGGATGCCGACTGGCAGGTCCCGCCCATCTCCTTGCAGATTGCTCGGGGTGGGATGAACCCGACATAGCCGTACTGCATCCCTGTGCTCCTGTGCAGCCTGGGGTCAGGGCAGGGGGAAAATGGGCCTTGCCTGCCCCTTCTCCCCTGCAGTGGCTGCAGAAGGCTGGTCCACGAGCTGGCTGTAAATCAGAATGCGGGAGGAAGGCAATTTTCTGCAAGCGAAACCTGCCCTCACCGAACCCTGCGGGAGGGAGGAGAACTCCGAGTGTCAAGGTGAGACGGAAGAGCACCAGAATGAGATTTAATTTCCTTCCCAATAATTTTCTCAAGCTGTATAAACTTTCCTTATTTAAAACAAATACTCCCTGAAAACACGTTCTGTGTCAGTGGCCCTGTGAAAACACCCCCAGTCACAACCTGTGCCTGTCCCTTGCTTGCAGCTTCAGCCAAAAGCCAGCAGTTTTACATTTTGCTCTATTAACTTGAGCTGTAAATTTCCTTGTGCAAAGTCTCCCAGGCTGGGGAATGAATTTAAGTAAACAGGGTCTACAATAATAGACTTGTGTTCGGGCAGGTTTTTCAAGTGGCCTGTAACTTTCGGAGTAAGTTGGTCTAAATCTCGCCCTGTTACTGTGGGGAGTGTGTGAGCTTGTCCAGAAGGTGGAGGAAGTCAGAGAAAAGGCCTGGCTGGTAACAATCTCTGGATCCAGGGAAGAGCAAAGAATTCAGATGAATCTCTTACCTGGCCCATAGCAGAAGGGTTGGAACTAAGGGATTTTTAAGGCCCCTTCCAACCCAAACCATTCTATGATCCTATTATTCCATTATAGTTTTTGTTTCAAGTCTTCCATAATTAATTTTTTTTTCTCAGTGACAGTATCTATGAGATGCTTACAAGGAGACTGAGGGGTTTTTTTCCCCCCATGACCTACAAAATCCTGACTGACCACTCTAAAATCAGTTTTGTTTGCTCTGGTGACTAAAGGATTGGTTCCTTCTCAGTTGTCTTCTGTGGGGAAAAGACAAGAGGAGTTTTTCCTGTAAGGCTGATGGAAACCAGTATTCTGCTTCAGGTTTGTGGGCATCATTGCTCTGAGACTGCTGAGATTCTGCCTGCTTGGTGTACAGCTGTGCTGGATCCGTTTCTGTCTCATGTTGCCAAGGAATCTGAAGGGATTCTGGGGATGTTATGAGGTGTTCGTGTTTCCTGCTGCTCCAGGAAACCTCAACTGGAAATGCAACCTACTTATCTCAGGCTGTTGTTCAATCTTCAGCTAAAATCAGGCTCAAGGTGAACATGATCTAGAAGGCTGCAGCTGAGGACAGATTGATCTCACTTTGCAAAATAAGCAGTTTCCCTGCCTGATACTTCTGTAGTAGATTCTTTTATTTTTCCCCATGAACTTGCAGTTAAAATGCACATCTGGTCGGTGTCTTTGAGTTGCCTTGTAAAGGGAACTTGATCATTAGATAAAGAGGAAAGGAACTTCTGGCTTATAGGCAGCCCTTTCCTGAAAAAAAAAATGGAAGTTGTAAGGAATAACTTGGCATAAAAGGCCATGAATAGGGTTTTTTTTTTTTTTGACTCCCCTGGGTTTGGGGATGTCTGGTTATCCAACCTTTCTCCAGCTGGCTCTTGTAAAACCACAGCAAAGTGGTTCTGACTTCTGCTGGGGAAGAAAACAAGAAAACCATCTTTAAGCCCTTATCCAGAACTGAGTAAAACCAATGGAAAACCTCTGAGTCTAGGGGATATTGGATCACTTCCAAAGGGTGGAAAACAGTGGAGAAAGGTTGAGCCCAGCTCATGTTAGAAGCCAAGGGAAATTCTCTGCTGCTGGGAATGGAAAAAAGAAGTCTTGGCAAAATGTGGATCTTGGTGCTGGAGGAAGTGATTGACCCAAAACGGAAAAGGTTTGGATTTATGGGACAGAACGAGGATAAAGCCTTGTTTACTGAGCAGCTTCTGAACTGGGAATTTCCTCTTGGTCTCTCTATTAGATAAAAGGAGAGTGCTAGGGCTGCTGCTTGCACAGCCTTTGCTGTGATACATCTCTTTCCTCTCTTCAAAACAAGTGTTTGCACCCAAAATTCCTCCTTCTCCCAGCCAGGAGAGCGATCCTGCAACAAGGCTTAGCCCAGGTGTCTCTGTAGCCGCAAAAGTTGTTGAGTCTCGCTTCTGTGGGCCTGAGGGTCCTGGACCTCAGGTGAAACCGGCAGCAAAAGGACAAATTTACCCAGCTGAATGTTAAAGACCTTTTTAGATAAAACCAAGTGTTTGCTTTGGCTTTCAGAAGCCTGGAGATACCCTGGATGGAGAGCTGCCAGCTGGCTGCTCACCAGCCACTGACTCAGAATGTAAAAGTGTAGTGAGTCCCCGTAATTTTTTTCCCCCCACTTCTTGACAAACTTTATAACTGGCTTTTCTTTTTTTTTTTTTTGAGAGGAGGAGGGAATTCTCATGGTTTTAAGCAAATCACAACTGACTCAGCCTAAGCCCAAGGGTGGAATGGCAAAGGCTTGATGGATTAAGTGTCCTGGAACAACTGGCTACACAGCTCTGTCTTGTTTTCTGGCTGTGAGGATCATCCTTTTGATCAGATCCTTTTCCCTGCCGCTTTCCGGGTTGTAAATCCAGATTAGTCATGGCAGAGTGGCAAACAATGAATATGGAATGGGAGGTTAAGCCCAGGGAGTGTGTGGTGGTCTCTGGGTGCTGGTTACACCCTGGTGGCCAGGTGGGGAAGCAGGGACACCTTGAGGCCACCTCGCCCATGATTTTGGAAGGGTTGAGAGGCTGAGATTCCTACAACAACCCAGATTTCCGTGATCTGTTCAGAGGTGTGACTCTAACTGACCTGCTTGAGTGTCTGACTTTCAAGTCTTGCTGTAAGACTCAGATTTGTGTCCTAAATCCAGGGGTAGAAGCTGTGTTTTGGCCTTTTACCATCTCTCCTGTATCTCTGACCTTCACAGCTCCTTGTCTGTGCTGCTTAGCTCATCCCTACCCTCAGGGTTCCCTGGATAACTGGTCTTGGAGAGCATCAGTCAGCTCCTGCTCATCCCTTGGGTGCTGGTGATCCCTACTGGAAGCAAACTTCCTTGCTTCTCTGGCCATACAGGAAACTGGAGTGATTTTATAGAGCTCTGCAACTGGGAGAAAACACTGAGGGACTTAAAATCACAGAATCCCCAAGGTTGGAAGACACCTTTGAGATCATCAAGCCCACCTATCAACCCAGCACTGCCACTGTCACCCCTTTTTAAGGACTTCGGGGACCATGAGGAAGTGGGTTGGAGGGCAAAAGCTTTAAGTGCAAGGGACAAAGTGTCCTGATTCCCAGCCAGTGTGCTGAGGGATGAGCACAGGAACGCCACAACCCTTGGCTTGTCCCTGACTGAAATCCCTCCCCAGCTGCCCCAGTCAGACCAACAGGTTTGTTTGAAGGCCAGTTTGGGTTATACTTCCCCGAACAGCTCCTGCTGTGGCTTCAAAGTGATGCCTGTCCAAAGGTGAAGATTTTGCAAAAGGTGAGGTGACCGTGTCCAAATGCCTGCTGTGTCCAAGCCTGAAAATGTCATTTTAAAGCAGTAAACTTACAACACAATCAGTTTGTAGTGGGGGCCCAAACGTGGAGCTTGCAAGGCCTGCTGTGTGAATTCACAGATTTATTTGCAATAAACTCATTTGCCTGATTAAGGTGACTTATGAACACAGCTGCTGCTTGGTGCACGGCTTCTGACATCAGCACTGTTACACCAGGGGTGAAATTGGCCTTCCCTGCATTGTTGCCAGTTGCAGGAATTCACCATCCACCTGTGCTCTGATTTACGTGTGTGTAAATCCCAGATAACTGCATTAACATCAATAAAGCTGCTTGAATAGATCTCTATCTGAATTGCTGCTGAAGACTTCTCCTGTTGCTGTTGGCTATGCAGGTGCAGGGATGTGGTTGGCTTCAGCTGGGAAACGCGATGCCATCCAAGTGTGTGTCTAGCATGCAAACAAGAAAATGCTGAGCTGAAACCACAACGCTCATTTGAAAGCAGGGGGGCAGATGCTGTCAGGCTTTCCAGAGAAGATTTCTCTTTGCTGTCTTGAGATATTTGAACAGGCGGAAATTTTCTGGAGAATGTTTCCCTTGGAGGGGGAGAAAATGTCCTGCTCCTTTGTGGTGGACAGATTGGTTCCAGATTGGTTTTGATGGCGAAGTTGGGAGGAAAAATGAGTGGTTTTTATTTCTCATTTACCTCCCCCACAGTCACTGCACCTCTGCCTTCACCAACTGAATGAGGACAGAGAAGAGCAGCTTGCTTTTCTTGGAAGTGTTTGTTTTGAGGGCTTTTTAAACACAAATTTTGGAAACTGGAAACATGGAGCAACGTTGAGGACGTGGGATGGAGCACTGCCACCTTGCACTGGTGAAGGGGTTTTGGGTCAGTTGCCTTGTGGCAGCAGCAGAAATGAAAAGTCACCTGGAAAAAAAGTTGTCCCAGGGAGATGGGACAGTTAAGCCCTCAGAGAATCCACTGAGCTGGTGGATACAAACACAAAGCATTGGGGCTGGCAGCTCTTCTGAACCATTGGTGATGTTACCAAAGACTCACGGATAAATTGTCCATACAATTTCTGAATCTCACTCACCTCCCTGTGACAGCTCCTGCTAAGGAGATTCTGGGGTTTCAGGGGCACCATTTGGCAACTTCATGGAATAAGGTGTAGACCAGAATCAGTTTGGATTGGGTTTTGAAGAGTGAAATGTAGCTTTACTGACTGGAATTTCTCCTGATTAGCTGAAAGAGAAGGATTGGAAATAGTGTTCAAGGCAGCTCATTTCTGGGAGCGTGTGCTCGTATTCTGGGGACTCCAGCACTGAGCTAACAGTTGATAGGTGCAGGGAAGGGGGATCGCTGGCAGGTTCATTACGTTTCAGGTTTTTTAAATTAAGATATTGACTTTTGGAATGAGAAGTGATATCTTATTGAAGGAAAAGACTTGTGGCATCCTGCTGTTTTCCATTGCTGGCCAGTGGAGGGATGTTGGCTGCATGCTCTCAGCTGGTGACGGTCCGGGCAGGAGGAAGGGGACGCCAGGCTTGGGTTCTGGGGACACTGGGCGCCGTCTCTGCTGTGTCCTACAGTTCTACCCTTTGGCCGAATTCTCGTTGCATTCAGACAGCTGAACGTGGTCAATACTGGGGTGTGTAACCTGGCTCCATTTTTTTACTGCTGCTTTGTCTTGTCCCTCTGAGCTGGAAGCAAACACAAGACAAAGCCAAGCACCTTAACCCCCGGACTCAGCCATGGCCTGCCCCATACCCTTCACCCCACAGAAAGCTGGAATACTGGATGGAATGAGCAGAGAATGTGCTTTTGGGTTGTAACCTTTGCAGCTGGTGGATCTTTAATATGGAGAAGGGTCTGAAAATATCAGTTTTGATCTGATCCTCATTCACCTTGCAGGGCCCCTGAAGCAGCTGGTGCAGGAGCTGCAGTTCAGGTGTCTCATGTGCCTATTTTCCATGAACAGGTTTCCCACCTGGGCTGTGTCTCCCATGGCAGATCGTAGCTGGAGGTCCCTGTTGGGAATTCTGGCTGGTTTTCCCACAGGCTGATGCAAAGTACCACAGCGGATGGGAAGTGGGCAGGAATCTGTCATACAGAGGAAAGCAGAGGCCTTGTCTGCATCTTACATTGCAATGGCTTTTTGGTAATAATGCCTTCTTTTCAATAATGCTTCTTGATTTTCTTTCATTTGGGGGGAATGTGTTGCAGACAGCTTTCCTTGGGGACAGAGGTTGGAGTGGCTCTTGTAGAAAAGCCACCTGTACAGTGGCGTGAAGAAAGGGGCTATTAGAGCGAAGAATTCCTTTCCAGCCGTAGTGCTCCTGTAGGTGTAGCCAGGTTTTCTAAAAATAGGCTCCTTACGCTGACTAAAAATGGGCTGCCCCGGGCGTTTGACTCTGTGCAGCTCCCCTCCTCCTTTCCCTGCTTTTGAAGTTGAATGCTTATGGATGTTTTTTAGCTTATCACAAACCCATCACAACTGGCAGTACTCCCCTGTTCCAGGGCTGAGGGTTTTCTTTCTCAGCCTCCACCCATGCATGTACCTCTCGGGAAAAGATCACGTGAAATCCTCTGCTCCTCTGAGAGGAGCTTGTCACTTCTCCATGCCTTAAAGATCGTGCTTAGCATTTCTTTCAGCGAGGATTTCCCACCTTCTGAAGGACCTCAGACACTGGCTATGCCCTTGATCTCGGCAGTTCCTGTGACAGACTCGTTCTTGTGGCCTTTGGTCTCTGCTTTGAGCCTTTAGGCTTGTCCTGAGGGGCTGGATGAGCTTGTGAAGGGGATGGTATTTCCAGGAGTCCTCCTGTTTTAAGTGTTTCCCTCCCGGAGATCACAGGGAGAAGAAAACACGCTGTTGATAGCTGCTGAGACAGAATCATGGAATCATTTGGGCTGGAAGGGACCTTAAAGCTAATTTAGTTCCAACTCCCTTGCCAAGGGACACCTTCTAGACTTCCACCAGATTTAAGGGATGCCTTCCACTACTTTTTATAGAGTTGTTGCACTCTCAGCAGCAACAGCAGCTGGAGGTTTCTTGCACCAACCTTGTTCTTCGTGGGGCACATTAGGGGCCAGGTCTGGCTGAGGAGGAACAACCTCAGAAGAAAAGAACATTTAGAAAACATGGCTGTGTCCCCAGCAGGGCCCTGTGGGTGCGAGGCACTGACACAGCCGGTGTCAACGCCGGGAAAAGGGAGACAGAACAACTGTGGGACTCCAAGAGATCTGTGCAGAAATGTGTGGGCTGGGCGTGCACGTGAGCACGGCAGGAGTAACCAGGGAGCGCCGGAGGCTGGGAAAACACGGTGGGAAAGCTGCGTGGGCCCTGCCGAGCCTGCCAGCTGTAGGCCATGGACGGTTCTAGCTCAAGCCAGGCCCCTGTTCTCACCTTGGGCCCGGCTGCTGCAGCCGGGGTTAGGGGGGCTGTGTTATAAACTGCGTTTTGAAGGGTTGAGAGAACTGGTTTGTGCACATGTGTGGGCTTCCCAGCGGCTTCTAGCGGAGGCCTGAAGGGGTGTGCAGCCTCCAGCTGGTGCTGTGCGTGGCTCCACGGCTGCAAGCGGTGTGCGGAGATGAGACACGTGGGCTGACCGCAGCTGGAACGAGCTGCTGGGAATGGTTGTGCTCTCGCCGCTGCTCGTCCACCAATCCAGGTCCTGGCCAGCAGGTCTGAGTTGGGGCTCATTTGTGTGGTGAGCAGACAGAAAAGCACCCCGGGTAGGCAGCGGGATGGTGGTGCTGCCTTCAGAAGGGAGTCTGGCTGAACAGGCCGTGTGGATGAGGAGCTGCTCCTTCCCCTTCCACCCCAGCACAGATTAACCCTGTCAGATGCTGGGAAAAGGGTCTCTTCCCTGGAGAAGGGAATAGGGTTTCCCCATATCCCCCCAATCCAAGTGTGGCTGCCAGTCCCTGCACACAAAGGTGCACAAAGGATCCCCTATGAAGCCTTTCCAGCAGGTTTCTACCAAGAAAACTGTTCATTTTAGGAAAAATCTGTCAGATTTCTTCAAAAATCTTCCAGAGACAGGGATAGAGTAGAACATGTAGGGAAAGAGTTAAGGGAGAGTTAATGTGCAGGACCTTTTTAGAGGGACGGGGTTTCATTCAGGTGTCCCATAGGGAAAGGGACGTCCTTGTAGTGTCACAACAAATCCTACGGATATGTGTGAGAAAAAACTCAGCTACAGGGTCTGTGCAGGTGGAGATGGACCCAAATCTTGCAGAATTCCAATGCTTTGTGATGTCCATGCCGCTTTAGGTGCATGTCCATGGAGTGCAACAGTCTTGGATGCCCGTGCCAGGCCCCAGTGCTGTCTGTGCCTTGTGTGGATACAGAGGTGGGTGATATCCGTGGGGTTGGAACTCCTTTACTGTTCAGGGGGTGGTGCTGACCGACTTGCCAGGGGTGGCATCGCTGTCGGTTCTTGGGGAGACAGGAAAATTCACAAATGTGCTTGGAAACAGTTTGTCTTCCTAAGAGCTTTGCTCCCTGGGTCAGGCTCCCGATAACATCAGTGTCTGTGCTCAGGGAGGGACGTGTTTTGGTGGCTGCTGCACTGCAAACAAGACAGATAAATAATAGCAATCCATGCAGAGAGAGGTAATTAAAGTGACAGCCCCACTGACAAATAGCTGAGTAAATGGATGGGGCGATTTGCTAATGAAATGAGGATAAATGGATATATGGATGTGCAGGATGGGCAAAATGACAGAAATATGAATTTGGCGTGTTCCCAACAGGCGCTCTCAGGGCTGCTGTGCGATGATTTAGTCAAACGAGGCTTTGTGTCCTAAATCATGAAGTTGTTGCAGATTGCAAAGACTTTTTTTTCCCCTATGGCTAAGTGTGGGATTGATCCAGAACTGCGGGAAGAGGGCAAATTCCTGCCTCTCCAAGCAGAAAGAGGCAAACCTGGACAATAATGCCAGTACTGGGCCAGTGACTGTGGACTAAAGAGCAAAGTACCTGCAAGGCAAGGGGATGTGCAAGCAATTTGAGGAAAAATCTAGGGAATTTTCTGTTCTTTAGTCCTCCATTTAGTAGTGGTGCAAGGTGCAGGAGCCTTTGGAAGTGTCAGAGTTGGGATGAAGTCAAAGTGAGGGGGGAAGAAGGTCTAGGATGTCCTAAAAGCCAAATTATGCTCCCTGCAAGCCCCCAGATGATATTGGAGGGGACAGAAAATCCTAAAGGTGGTGTAACCACGTATTTAAGGCTGAGGATCTGATGTGCAGCAGCTTCTCTAGACCCCGAACAAGCGCAGCTTAAGCTGCTTTGCACCTGGGACCAGTGCAAGAATGGTTTAAGCTCGCTTAGACAATGAGGAGTTTCAGATCTGTGGTTAGACACAGCTTGGCTGGTAAATAACTGGTCTTGGTTCTTTTTTTCCCTCCCCTGTGCTATATACTGGGAAATCCATGAATTTTTTGGCAATTGCAGTCAGCTTTGGAGCAGAATCTGAACAGCCAGCTTGTGGTACTGTTGATAATCAACAAAACACTTGGCAAAGATAAATACACAGCAGCTAACATATTAATATTTATCTTATTCTGGCCATCTGATGCTATTTAAAGTGTCATCCCTACCTTTGCAGCCCCTTAACGCCCTACAACAGTCTTGCACATGCAGCTGTTTCTGGGGAAAAACCATGGAAAAATCGGAGTTGTTCCACTTTTTAAGTGGAGCTTGGAGTGATTTCTCTGGCTTAATGGAACAGGCACCCAGTGCTAAGCAGCATTTCAATTTCATGTGCTCAGGGTGGGGAAAAATGCTCCTTTAATGTGAAAATTACGCAATGCTTCTTTTCCAGAAATAACGCACACTGCATGTTTGGAGGGCTCCCATTAATCTTCATTAAATTAGTGTCCTGGAAATTGGGGTGAACAGAGGTGCAGAGGGGAGGGACTGGGAGGAGATGGGGCAGCTCTGGCTCTGGAGTGCGTGTACCCTGCTGCTTTTGCAGCTCAGAACATTAAAAGTGCTGCTTGTTGGGACTTGAAGCTGGATTTTATGGAGGGATAAGATGGAGGAGGCAGGAGAAGGAGGCAGCAGAGCTTCCCTGGAGGCAGCATTTCTGCGTAGAGCCTGTTTTGTTTTGGTGTGCTCTTCCTTCCTCGAGATTAATTAATTTGCAGTGGTGGGGAAGCTTTTGAAGGCTGCATGATGCCACAAGCCACATGTCCCTTTGTGTCCTGCAGGAAAGGCAGAGGAAACAAATCTGCCAGATTGCTCTGAAGATGGAGACCTGCCTCCCAGCCTGGGTGGTTGCTTCATTTCCAGAGAGGGAAATAGCAGGTGTAAAGCAGCTTTTTGATGCAGAGCTTTCAAACCATTGCTCCCGTGTGGAGCTGGGCTGTGTTTGCAGCCTGGTCTGGGTCCACAGTGCCAGGATTCCCTTCCCAGTGTTTGAGTCGAGCCCTGGCCAAGGCTTTGGCTTGGTTACTCTGTGCTCGGGCCTGGTGTGTGAGCAGCAAGAACTAAACATTGCCTTTCACAAAGAGTGAAGAAAAGCAAGGGAGTGTCTTGCGTCTTCCTCTGAGAAGTTTGTTTCCTTCGTCCCAGCTGCTTGGGCTGAGCAGAAATCAGGAATAATGATTTCCCCAGGCCAGGAGCACCTTTGCTTCCACTCATCCTCTGCAGGATGCAGCCCCTGTTCTCGAGGGATGCCGTCAGAGCAGGGCCACACCTCCGAGGCTTTGTATTAATTGGCAAAAGCTTGAAACACTTTTTGTCACCAGTTGAAACTTCTCTCCATCAGTTTGGCTCTGCTGGTTCCTGTCTGGACCCGAATCTAAGTGCTCAACATTCCAGAGAGGCTGGGTTCAAGGGACAAAGTAAGGTCACGGTTCATGAATTTTTAAGGATTTTGCAATGTGTCTTTCAGAAAAGAGAGTTGACAAAACCCAGTTCTATATGCCTTAAAAATATTCCTCCCACACCTTGTGTTTATTGTGATTTTGTTCTCAAGATGCTTTAAAGCTTTTCTGCTCCATGATTTTCAAACACAGAAACAAGCGGATGCTATTTCTTGTCAATCTCAGTGTGTGTTATTATTTGTCTTGAAGTGGCAGGTAGAAACCACAGCTGAATTGGGATTTTTCAGCCCACAGCTTGCATTGCTGACACCGAGAAATTGGATGTGTGTGGCTGGAAGAGTCGAAAACTCACTTTTCCCACAGTAGCTGGACCCCCTCAGGTTTGCTTTCTTCTCCTTGGTGCGTTTTCCAAATTCCTCTTTGCGCTGAGTAAAGGGAGGTTGTTGCCGCAAGTAAGGTAAGGCTTGCTAGCAAAGCCTAAGCTTGGAATTTCGGAGTCTGATCCTGGTGTAAGGTGCAATGCCATAAACCGCTCCAATTACAGAGCAAACTGGTGTGCACATGCTTCGCCTTGAACCCAGCTGGAGTCTGCCTGCTGAGCTGGCACAGCCTTTTATTCCAGACCACTGGGGGCAGCAGCAGAAAATCTGTGGGGTTTATTCAACTTGACCATAAAGTGAATATTAAGAAATCCAGGATGCAAATTTTGTCTTCAGCGGTTCAGTGTGCCCCCGAGATGGATCTGATGCAAGCAGTCTGTTCTGGCTTCTCGCTCTTGTTAAACATCTTTCTCATGCTGCTGCAGAGTGGAGGGGTTTTTTGTGCCAGGCATAATAAAAATATAACCTCTGCCCCAAATCCTGGTGCTTTCATGTCAGAGCAGAGTAAATGTTTGCAGATTTTGATGTCCAAATGCTGATATTTAACTCGTGTCAGCTGTGCTTTGCAGTGAGGGTAAAGTTGTTTATCCCTTTTTCCTCTTACTCAAGCTTGTTTAGGTGTAACCTGTTCCTGTAAAAAGGAATTTCTCCCACTCTAAAACATTTTTTTTAGAGATCAAATTATGTAGTACATGGAATTTCACCTTTCTGTTACAGATATAACACCCTCTGGTGATTTACACTATTTTTAAGTCACTCTCAGCTGAATCAGGTGTATTTTACCTCTACATTTTGGGGCAAGTGTCTCTAGAGAGCTCACAGCCCTGGTTAATGGTCTGCCTGTTGTGGCAGGCTCTTGTCCCTAAGAGGCATTGCAGGGCCATAAATGATAAACCCTCCTCTTCACTCATGGCGTTTCCCATCGCGTGGGAAGAGGAGGAAGGGCTGGGAGGCAGGAGGTGCTGGGGAATGTGGCTGGAGGGGATGGAGAGGCCGTGGACTGCTGCCCGTGGCTGAGTGCAATGGGCAGCTGACTGGTCAGTATGGGAGAGAATGGGAGTGCTGGGACGATTCCTGTCAGATTCCTTGCCCTGTCCCAGGCGCTGCTAAAGGGCTGCTGGCTTCATGGCACAGGCTGGTTTTGACTCCTCAGTGGTGCAGCCACATGAGCTGGGAGGCTTTAAGGCCGCTTCCAAAACACTGGGATCAGAGGGAAAATGGGATCAGGAGTGCAAATGACTGAGGCAGTCAGCAGCAAATTTAGTGTCTTGTTGCATTTTCCTCAGAGCTAAAGCAATTAGCTCAGATATGGAGCCTTGGGTGAGCTTTAATTCCCTTTGAGGTGTGTTTTGAAGGCTTTTTGCAAACCCAGGGCTCAGGGGGCATCCCAGCCTTCCTCCAGGCTCGTGGAGCCTTCCATGCTTGGATTGTGCTGGAGTTTGAAAGGAGCTCCTTCTGGGAGTCAAAATATCCCAGCAGTGCTGCCACTGGAGCTCACCTGGGAGCTGTGGCTGTGCTCCCTGTCAGTGGCAGCTTGTTCCTGGTTTATTGTCTGAAACTGGGATGGGGAGCTGCTGTGGCATTGTCAAGGCCTAGCAAAAATCAATAGTTTTATTCTCCTTTTAGCAGAGTTGCCTCTGAACCTCTCTTTAAGGTTGGTTTCGTGTCAGAATGCAGCTCCCCAGCCTTCCTTAGCACGCTCCATTGCCTCTGAAATGCCTTCCGTGGTGGGCAGCGTGTCTGGTGTGGGCTGATGTGGTTTGCAGCGCTCCCCGCTGCTTCCCTGGGCTCCAGGGGAAGGGAAGGAGCTTAGCTGGTCACGTTCCACTTATCTCCAGCTGTTGAAACATCCTTTTCCAGGTGATGAAGAAACATACTGTTAAGACTGGAGGCCTTGCTCTTTGCCAAGGATATCGTGTCCATTTATCTTCCCTTAAAATGTTTTTGTGTTTAATCTCTCAGTTCATCTTCACAAGACCCATCACTGTGAAAAACAACACCCAGTTCTAGATTCAGCAGTAGGTGAGGGAAAACAGAGGAGTGCTCTGCACCAAAGTGACTTCTCGAAGCTGGGGTCTGTTGCTGCTCTTTTGCAAATTAGTCATGAATCATAAAACAAAAGCTTTTCACAGACCCAGTGCTCCCATGGAAATTCTGGGAGTGCTCTCCTGAGCTCCCACCTCATTTGCGGTGCTCTTGGTTCTTTTGATATTTGCTGGCACCCCAAGAGGCCTGGCAAGCTCACAGGAATTGACAGAAGAGCCTTTAAGAAAATCTGGGCCCAGGTGATTTCTTCAGCCTTGTGGGGCAAAATGCAAAGGAGACATCTCTGTGCCGAGACAGAACTGGTTGCACTGTTCCTGCTTTGAAGACATCTGCAAGATCTGGGAAAGGATCCATGGCCTGGGAACTCCATCCACAGTTTGAGGAGCTGAGTGGAACAGTTCATGACAAGATGCTGGAAGTGAAGGGAGAAATTAAGCTGTCACTGAGCAGCTCCTAACTCTGGTCTCGGGGTTCAGCCTGTTGCTCTGGAAACCTTAAATCATATTTGAGGTGACAACAGTGCTAAATCCCATTTAATGTCACCTCCTGTCAGGTAGTGGCCTCATCCACAGGAGGAGGGAAAGCTCCCCCAGCCTGCTCACCTTGTTGGTGGGAAGCAGAACCTCGCTCCGCCTTTGTTTCGTCCTGCACGGAGCACTCGCAGCTTGTTTAGAGGGATCGGGAGATATAATTAGTGTTTATGAACCACTTGGGGATTGTGTAAAACAAATCATAAAGAAGGGGAGCTCTGCCAGAGCGCTGACAATATTTACACAACATCTGAAGGCTGCCTGTGTTGGACTTTATCGTGGGGAAATACGCGCAGGTGCCAGAACTTAAGCAACTGTTAAATGCATCCTTCTGGCTCGGCGCTGCCATCCACGAATGCTGTGGGAATGCTCAGTCCTTGAGGCTCAGACATAATGTTCCTGCTGGTGATCATCCAAAGCTTTCCGAAGGGGGAGACCACCTTGCTGCTGCTTGTCTGGAAGAGGGATGATGGATCCTCAGGGAAGCCAAAGTATTTGAGGATTGCGAAAGCGGTTTGAATCCACAGAGCTCTCTTTGCCTTGTTCTCAGTTTTCTGCTCTTGGCTTTCCCTCCCCGTGCGCTGAGGAGTGGTGGGGTGGGGGAGGGTTTAAACCTTCCCCTGGAACAAATTCCAGTGGCTTCCTTTCACAGTGTCCTTCTCATTTTAGGTGGCACCTCCTGCTCTCCAGGAGGAGGCTGCATCTTCCAAGGGTTTAAAGTCTAAACACTGGAGGTTATTTCTACCTTCCTCTAAAATCTGGGACTGAAAGGCTGCTCAGGGATACCACCAACATCTCAGAGCTGACTCCTGCCCACCGGGATGAGCCCTTGGATTCAGCATCCTCATGGTACAGCGGAATGCTGCCTGAGCTGTGCCCAGTGTGGGATGAGGCACATCCCAGGCTCCGACAGAAGGAGGATTTATGGACTCATTCCTACCTGAGCTTCCTGGGTTTGAACATCCTATTTTGCCTTGACATTCCATGGGACCCAGCTGGTGCCTTTTGCAGCTGATAGGCCTTATCTCCTTGGAGGACTTTCCCCTTCAGAGGGAGGCCCATGTTGCGGGATCACCTTTGGCACCGGGAAGATGCTTTTTCAGGAGGGGTGGGTGATGGTATTTTAGGATCCTTGGGGGAAATGCAGCCAGGATCGATGTGCTGCTTGTTTCTCGTGCCTGAACTGCCCTGAATTCCATTTTTTTCACTACTGCTGTGCTCAGTGCTGCTTGCCATGATCTGATACTCAGCTGTCTGCTTCAGATATCAGCTGGTTGTTTATCAGTGACTTCCTCCACCCAGTTGCGTGTTCAGGGTGTTTCAGATGAGTGCTGGCTATCAGCCAGGCAAGCAGGGAATATCCCTGCGTTTTAATAGCATTTTTGGGATCAAGTCAGATCCTTTCCAGGTCCTTTTCAGCCCTAGCGCGCTCTTGTGCAAACACCAGCAGGCCAACAGCAAAATGTCTTTCAAAAAAACATTTCCCAAATGAAAAACAAGAAGTCCCTCGGCTCCCGAAAGGTGGAGTTTTGAGACTTGTCAAAGGCCACAGGGGATGGTGGGAAGGAGGAAAAGGGCTGGTGCTTGCAAATTCCTCTGGTCTTTGAGCTCACTCCTAGGATTTAAACGTAGGAATATGGTTTGGTTTAGCTGGAGGAGATTTATGGCTTTTGGAGAAGATAGACCTGAAACCCCTTTTGAATTTCAAACAAACAAATGCTGGGCATGTTTTATTATCTTTTAATGGAACAGTGTCCTGTATCTCCCATAGACTGCAGGTAAGTGCCTGGAATATTGAGGCACTTTTGGGTTACACTGATCGTGAGGGACGTGGAATGAAATAAATTAATTCTCTCTGTACATTTTGGTGTATTCCTTAAGAATGAGGAAGCTCTGCCTTCCTGGAATTTCAAATGCCTTTGGATGTCTGATCAGATCCCATGCGAGACCGAGTGGTGTGTTTTGGCTCTGCATCCAGGGTTTTTTTTTTGCTTTTCTTGAAGTTATTAGAGAAGCACAAAGTCCTGGCAAGAAGTGGATTTCTTTACATCCTGCCTAATGCTGAAACTCCTGTCTGGGTTTCCAAATTTTAGTGGAAACAAGGTTAATGTCTGCTTTTAACAAAAATAGAAGTTGAACTAAGGCACTTTCTGCTCTTCTGTGTATGGGGAGGGAGGGAATTGAGAGGGAAAGCGAGTGAGGCTCGGCAGCATTTCTAATCAAACCCATGGTCTGATGATTGTCTTAATTTCAATTAGTGAAAACATCCTGCGGGAGGCCGAGGCCAGCTGCAGGTGCTCCAGGGAATTCAGAGCCTCCTCCTCTCTGCAAGCTGGAATGAATCTGCTGGCAGCACCAGTCCGATGGATCGTGCTGGGCACGTAATGGCAGTGCAGCCTTGCAGTGGGAATTACTGAGAGATGGCGCTTAAATGGGCTTGAGCAATCTTTCACCCGTAGCTGGATGGCACTGGTGAAAACACCAGAGCCCTGAGTGACAGCTCAAGTCTATTTTTGATGTGCAGGGAAAGCAGGAAGGTTTAAACAGAGCAGACCAAGGACTGTTTATTGTTTTATTAGTCAGGATTTGCTGTTAAAATGGTGTTGGCTTAAAATTTGCTGCCTTTAATTCCCCTGGAAGCTCACTGACTTCAGTGGGAATGAAGGACAGAGACGGGGAAATGCCCCCCAAACCCTGTGAAGCTCAAGGAGGCTGCAGCTCCATGCCAGCATTGAACAATTTCCCTCAGAAAGGGATTAAATTTGGGTCTTCCATGTGCTGCATGAGTGTTTTAGTCACTAGCTAGGATACAACAGTGATTCCAGAAGGTTCAGTGTGGGGAAGGCCTGGCTCACCAGGATAAACTGGGATTTCAGGCCAGGACCTCGGAGCACATCTGTGTTTCTCTGTAGTGGGTCTGGGCTGCTCATTCAGAAGCTGTTCTGCTTCTGAAAACACTCCTGGGAATGTTTTCAGCTGCATCAGGGAGTGCATCATGAGCTCCTGTGTCAGCTCAGGAGTTCTTTTGGATCGCAGCTTTAGGTTTGACTGCCCAGCTTCTACCCCAGGATCTCTTCCCTAAAATATTGGGACAGTGTTGCCTGTCTTGGTTAAAAAAAAATAGTAAAAGCTTTGATTGTGAGGTCTCAGGCTCTGGTTTAGTCTCTTCAGCTGAATCCCCATGACTCCCTGTCAGTAGCTGCTTCAGGGACTCATAACTGGGTAGAATTTATGACAGTTCAGCAATTCTTACAGTGTTAATTTGTCAGACAGAAGGGTTTTCTTGATTTCTGGTCTTCTACTGCTTTCCCCACCCTTCCTCAGCTTAAAGAGGGGGAAAATCCCAAACCAAGATAATAGAATCCTACAGTTTTACAGCAGAAATTACACCTGAGGCACTGAATGTGACTTGGGGGTATCCCTTGGACACAGCAGGTGTCAGTTCTTGCAGCACCTTTGCAACACAGCAAATTCAGTGGCATTTCTTAATGAGGACAGGGATATAAAGGGGTGTGAATGATCACGCTGCGGCTGTGTTGGCTCAGAAATGGATTCCATTCAGTATGAAAGCCTATGAAATATTAAGACAGAGTTTCTGAGCTGGTCTTCCCTGGAGAAAAAGGAGGGAGAGCTTCACACTTCTGCAAGAATTGAGGTTTTAGTTTCTTCACTGGCATTTGTTGTTTTTACCTTCTCTGCTTCCGTCTCCTCCCTGACATTTACTCTGAAGAGGCTGCAGCAGTTTTCACACCTTGGCCTGATAATCTGCTGTTGCTTTATTTAATAGCTTTTTGGCTTCAATTGGAATTAAACCTTCACGGATGAAGAACAACTGGATGAAACCTTCACTGAAGGTGTCCCTTCCTATGGCAGGGGCTTGGAACTGGGGAGTCTTTAAGGTCCCTTCCAAGCCAAACCATTCCATGATGATTCTCTATCCTAAAAGCCTGGCATCTACCACTGCTCAGGCAGGTGCTGCCCTCTGCTCTGCCAGGATAATTGCATTTCAGCAATCCCTACACGCCTTGAAATCCCTTCCTACACTTCACGGCTTTGCTGTGCTTAACACACCTGAGTCTCTCTGTATCTGTAACGATCTCCTCACCTCTCCTATGCTCATTATTATTCATGAGGCTCATGGCAGGGCTGTATTGGTATTTTCTAGGTGTTACCCAAGCTCTCAGCCCTGCAGGCCATGTTCTGATCTCCTGACTTAGAGCGAGGAGTCTTTGTCCCACAGAAAGGGAGAATTAATTTTGAAATGAGTTCTGCTTGGTGAGATCAGTGATTTACTGCTCTATTTGGAAACTGCCCGGGCTGAAAGCATTTTAAAAATAAAGTTGGCTTCAGGAGTTGGACTGCATGGCACAGACAATTTGAATCCATCAGCTAATCACTGGTTAATTTTCAGATACACATCCAGACTGCTGTTGAGGTGGAGTGGAGGTAGCAACGCTCCTGGTGCTCTTAGGACTCGTTGCTATAGTTTTGTGACAAGGTTAATTAGGCACCACAGGAATTTCTAGGTTGTTTGAAGAAAATCGGAGCTAGTTATTTTTAGAGATGCTTCCAAACTGCCCCTCCAGAGGTGAAAGAGTTGGGTTGCGGTCCAGGAGATCTCCAAGTTGACAGAGGCAGAGGGATCTCATCACTAATTTGTAGTAAGTGAGATTTGTGAGGGAGCTGGAGAAATGAAGCTGTGAAGCTTCTGTGGTGTCAGTATTTTAAACAAAAAAAGAGACTCACCCAGGATGTCCAATGGGGAGAGTGTCTCTGTCCAGAGAGAAACTTCTTTCTTGTGGCTATGCTCTGCTACTTGTATTTGTTGTCTTATTCACAGGCACGTTTTGCCCCTGTCAGTGGATTTATCTTTTCCTGCTGGCTTAGCAAATGCTTCCATGGGGCTGCAGCTTCCCCCTGAAGCTTTCTGGGCCCTCCAGATGAAGGCAGAGGTTGCGGCAGAGCTGTTGCAGGCAGTGGGGTGGAGGCCTGGCCCGGGCGCACTAAAAGCGGGGTGTGAGCTCTGGCAGGTGACTGCTCACCAGGAGCCTGCCCTGCTCAGGGGCTGTTAATTGATTCCCTCCCTCCCCGAAATGAAGATGGTTGCATTAAGAGAGCAGTTGGCTCTGCCACTTGACCCAGAGGAGCATTTCCATTAAGTTGCAGGATCTGTATCCCTGGAGAAGCAGATGGTTCCTGCCTCCTCCAGTGCCTGATCCAGAGAACAAAGAGCTGAGACAAATGCAAGGGGCCGAGCCAGGTGTGTGCTGCTCTCCGTGGGGCTTTGCCTCTCTAGAAGAAGCAGAGAAACACTCAAGGGGCTCTAAGGAAGAGCTGTACCCACACAAGACATTTTATTTGTTAGCTGACTTCGTTGGGAGCCTTTTTCTTGCATTTCTGTCTCAAGGCTCAGTGCTGCTGGGGAAAGACCAGATGCTCCCTGTTTATACACGCTTTACCGAAGTGTTTCCTTTTGTTTGGAGTATCCTCTTTGAAGCTAGAAATGAAAATAGCTTTGATTGCTGCCTCTTAGCTGATTTTGAAGCAGTGTGTTTAGGGGAAGCTGTCCAAAGTTTAATCAGTGGGTCCTGTATCTCAGTCTGCAGAGCTGCAGGAGATGGGAATTTGCTGCAAGAGCAGCTGTGGGTGAGAGGATGGGGGGAAATGCGCTTTTTTCAGTGTTCTCTGGTAAAGCATCATTTTGGGAACACCCTGCCAAAGTGGGGTACTCAACCAGCTCTGAGTCTGAATAAGAAACTTTTAGACCTTTTGAGAGTTGAATTTTCTCAAGCAACTTAACGTTACAGCCTTGAGATGAATTGTGATGCTGCTGGCACCCAGGCCACCTCTCCAAATGGAACCTCTCGTGTTTGTACCTTTGCTGTGCAGCCAGGGGGATCTGTCCTCCCTTTTGTGTGGAGTACACCTGGAGTCCAATACTGGTGGTGTTTCCTCCAGCTGCAGCAATCCTGGGAATCCCTGGCCTGCCCAGCAGTCCAAGCCTCGAGTCACAGAATGGGGTGGGGAGAATAGAGGAGCATTGAAAACACGTAATTAAAAGCAGAGATGTGCAAAGAAGCTGGGTATGAGAATCCAGCTGCAGTCCCTGGTATTTGTGCTCCTTGTGCTGTGTCGGTGGCCGCTCCGATTCCCTCTTCCATGGATGCACTTTAACCCTGGGACTGCTTTTTTGTCACCACCGTGTGCTCAGTCTGCAGGGATGGCACAGATGCCACCAGTTGTAATGGAAAGAAGCCAAGGGAGCGCTGGTGTCCCTGGCAGCAGGTCGGGTCCCAAGGCTCTTGCTTAAAGCCCCTCTCTTTCAACGTAAATTCCCTTTTGGGAGCTCTGCTTTCACAAGATTCCGACTCCAAGCTGGTTCAAGGCCTTTGCTTTTCATCTATCACCTGGGAATTCTGTGCTGGCAGGGCGGATGGGAGGGCTGTGGGTGAGCTCGAGCTTGGCACGCCTGCCTGGGGCCCTGTGCTGCCCGCAAGGAAGCGTCTGCTCCCTCCCAGCTTTGGGAGGAGGGAGAGGAAAACCCCTCGGCCTGTCTGTGCCAGCTGCAAGTCTGGCAAACTGCTGGGGGCTGCCAGAGCTGCGCTCTGTGCGGTGCCAGGGCTCGTCTGCCCCTCGTTTCCCTTCATTCCAGCCTCACCAGGCAGCTAAAAGATGTTCCTTCTCCTTCCCAAAGGCCTTCACCAACTGGCTGGCAGCAGGGCTCTGCAAACAGCGCGGTTTTACCTCAAAATTGATCCTAGGTTGGTTGGGCTGGGCACTGGCAAGTCAAAGATGGAATTCAGTGTGAGGCAGTCCCTGTCCTGAGGGGTTTGCTCTTTTCTCACCCTCTGGAGAGTCTGGTGACACAGCAGGGGCTCGGCGGAGGTCACGCAGCTGGTTCTGGGGCAGAGGAGGGGAACCTGCGTGGGGCCCAGCGGGTGGCGGGAGCGGGGAGACGGGGTTGCAAATAAAGCCTCTCGTTCCTCCTGCCCCCGGCAATTCCCTGGCAGGTCCCCTCGTCTCCTCCCTGGTGGTTTTGCATGGCTGGAAAAGGCTCAGGGAATGTGGCAGTGACAAGCAGGGCTGTTTGAAGCCAGGTTTCCCTGGGCACATCCTCTCACTCCACCTCCAGCCTCCGCCGAGGCAGAACCTGGGAACAAAGCACGTTTTCTGCCCTTTGCAGCGCTCTGCCTCGCACAAGAATGAGCTTGCAGAAACCCATGTTCCTGGCAGGGGCTGGGAAGTGGGTGGGACAGCACAAACAGGCTGGAGATGCAGAAATCCAGCCTCAGAAAGGAACTTTCACTCTGTCCTGCGCTGCCTCAGGCAGGGATTTGGATCTGAGGAATAGATCCTTCATCAAAGTTTGGAAGAAATGCATAAAACTGGGAGATTTGGGGAGCAGTGAGAGTGTAGCCTTAGGCTCAGCTCCGTGCACGGGTGCTGTACGACTGGTGTTACAGGTCTGGCTCTGCAGAGCTCTTGTTCTCGCTCCTGCTCCTCCCGGCTGGAATTTCTGCTGGCTGCAAACGGGCTCATGTCAGGGAGTGTTTTCCTCTCATCACTCCAGCAAACCTGTGCTGCGATCTTGGGCTTGTGTGGATCTCCAGAGCTGGCTGAGGGGTGAAGAGTCTGGATTTTCTACACACACAGAGGTTCTGAGTCCTGTCCTGCATTCAGGTCAGGTGAACAAGGTCATTGTCCAACCCTAACAGGGAATTATGCATTTCAGGGAAAATGTGGAGGATTTTGGGATGCCAAGGTGTTGCCAGCTGGCAGAAGAAAGACAAGGATGTGATGCTTTCCCTTTTCTTGCTTAGAGTCAGGGGTACAGGAGAGGGAAGCTAAAAATAATCCTTAAAACAGCCAAATCCCAGAGATTCTCTCCTTTCTGCAGTCTTACAGGACCGGAGCATGAGACGACAGGCATGAACCCAAACCCTCATCCTTTGTCCCTGCTTTCCCTCGTGCAGAATTTTGCCGTTCAGCAGGACCCACAGCAAAGCTGAGCTGTTCCACACTGCAGGGAAGGATGTCAGAAAAGTGCTGCAATCGAATCAAATTCACCCTGACCCTTTCTAGAGGAGCCAAGGATGGGGGTAACCAAGAGGAACTGAAGATTTTTGCCTCTCCTGAGGGGTCTTTGGAGAGTTGTAGAGGAAAGCAGCTTTTCCTGGGGTGGCTCCCATTCTCCTCCCCCATTTTTAGTCCCTTGGCATTAATGTGGCTTCTTTCAAAGA
This sequence comes from Rhagologus leucostigma, assembly GCA_013397725.1. Taxonomy (NCBI): domain Eukaryota; kingdom Metazoa; phylum Chordata; class Aves; order Passeriformes; genus Rhagologus; species Rhagologus leucostigma. The sequence goes on along the minus strand of VZTD01001487.1, from coordinate 351,994 downwards.
GTAAATTGCGGTTGTCACTAATGCAGACAGTATTTGGGAATACAACACCTAAACTGCAGAGAGAAGTTTTGACCTCTGTATGTACGGAAAGGCCACGGCCCGCAGAGGTGGCCTGGGATGGTTTTCAGCATGGGAACTCCTGCTGGATTAGGACAGGGGTCTGTTCCTTCTGGGGTAAATCTCGAGTCAAAAACTTCCAACAGAATGGGATTAAGTTCGGATTTAATCTGTTCTCTTAACATTTAGTCTGGAGTTACTCTGCCATGAATCTGGAGGAACAAAGGGATCATTTAGAGTTCACTGGGGATCACATCATGCTGATACTACCAGAATTAAATAGAAATTCAGAGGCAGGGTATCTTTACAGGCCTGCCTGCTGTGGAAATGGAGTCATCAAAGCAGGCTGAAAGGACAGGCAAAATCATGCATGTGAAAGGCTTTGAAGGCTCCTAAAATCCCTGGGAAAAGCACTGTAGTGTAGGTCAGTGCTCAAGGTGTTTAAAACCGAGCAACCCACACCCAGATCGTTACTTGAACGTGGTACAATGGTGAAGGAATCTCCGGGTCTTGGAAAATGTTCTTGTGCTGCGAAGCAGATCCTGAGAGTCCTTCCTGCCATCTTTCTGCCCAGAGAAACCCCTTTTAAAATTATTTCATCTCCCTGCATGTACAAGCTGTGCTTCTGACAGAGCTATCAGACCTGGCAGGCCTGGGGGAGACTTCCACCCCTGGATCCCTTCCCAGCCTCTCCCTTCAGCCGAGGCAATGCCTGGCTGTGCTTGCAGAACCTCCTGCGCTTGTGGTCCTCAGCCACCGACCTCCTTGGAGAGCCCACAGCGTGCAGAGGGAAAGGTGGGAATCCTGTGAAGGCACATTCCCAGCCTCCAGCATCATTCCAGCTCCCCGCCCTCATGGAGATCTGATGCTCCTCCAGATGTGGTCCCTGTTGTGGCACTGTTTGAAGCTGAAGGGACACGGCCTGGGAGGATGGTTTTGAAGGGGTTGGCTCCCTTTTCCTGCCGTGAGGATCCTGCTCTGTGCCTGGCGTGAGGTACAAAATGAAATTTTTGCTGCTCAGGAAGGGATTAATAGTACGAGGTTTGGTTCCTTGCTGGCTCTGTCAGAGAGCAGGTGGAAAAGAGACTTTAATGTGAGATTTAACGAGGTGCCAAAAGTCACTGCTGCAGGAGGTGAGGCCCCAAGCTGGTCTGAAAAGAGATGAGTCTGCTCAGAGGGGAGAAATCGTGCAGATGAAGATACGGGACAGAGTCCAGGCCGTTATCTCGCCGTCCCGAAGCGAGATCCGCGTCCTGCGGGCATCCCTGGGTGACCATTCCCGGTGTCCCCCTCTGGAATGCGCATCCCTGGGGCTGCAGCGGGAGCGGCGGCCACGAGAGGGCACTGGAAGGATGCGGATTTCGGGGCGATGTCGCGGCCGGTCCCAAACCATCCCAGAGCTGGAGTTACCAGGAAAAACAGCTTTTTCTGCTCTTCCCCTCCATTTTAATCATAAATCAGCGCACTGGAGCTTGAAACAAGGCCAGAATGGGGCACCCCCAGCATCGCTGCTTTGTGCTGATTTTCTTTCCTGGCAGGGGAATTTCCCCCTGCAGCTTTCGCAGGTCTGTTGAATTTTGCTCATTTTCCTTCAGTGCTGTTAAGAGTCCCAGGTCTTCCAGGGAACGATCCGGTTTCCGTATCCTGAATTCCGGACACAGGCCTTGAGCTAAGACAAGAGGGATACGCAGGGGAGTTAATTTCAAATCTGTATTTTGTGTGTTTTGTCCTGGTGAGAGGTTACAGTTTCTGTCTCGCTTCCCTGAATTTATTTCGAGCAGGGGACACTTGGTTTTCTGGTCCCAAAGGGTGACAGGGAGAGGTTTCCCTAAGAATTAGTTGCTGTCTTGCCCGTGGAGGAAGGTGCTGCAGGAACATATCCTCCTTCAACTGAGTGTCAGAGGAAATTCAGAAACAGTTTTAAATTAAAATGCTTATGTCACCCTTTTGCTTTGACCTTGTACTTATCCTTACTCAGTTTGGTTCCGATTTTTGGGCTGCACATTAAAGTGAATATTCTGTTTTGGAATATCTCAGGATTTCCATTCTGTAAAATATCTCAAGATCTTGACTTTTATTTTTTCCTTTCAACCCGAAATCAGGAGGAAATGAAATCAACACCCTGGCATCTCTTTTGGAGAGAGAATCCTGTTCTCTGATCTCTTCCTGACACTGGCCGTCTGATGTTGCTGGTGTGCTGAACCGGGGTGATGGCTTGGCTGGGCTGGAGTGTGTTCCTAGGAAGTCTCTCACTTCATCCTCCGCCTGACATTTCGTGCTGAGGCCAAGGCAAAGCTCGGTGCAGTTTGGACACTGATCCACGCTTTGAGATCTGCAGATGGGAAATCTCAAGAAATATTGTATCTGGCAGAAGATTTTTGTCTTGGAATGAGAGCCTCTGAGCTGGGCGTGGAGCAGGGACGTTGATGAGAATTTGCAGGTAGACAGAGACAATATTTTTGACCTTCAAGTATGAAGTTTATTGAGAGCTGCACTAAACTGTGCATTTCTTCAGGCAAAATAGGAGCTGAGACGGTGCTGAACAGCAAAACCCGGAGCCGTGGGAGTGCAGAGCCTAAATCCCTGCCGGTCCCGGCAGTTCTGCTCCTTCCCCTGCTGATGGCAGTGCTCTGACTCCTAATCCCGCTGTGCAGAGGGACCTCAACCCACTCAGGAGCTCAGATATGGCCCAGGAGAAACCTTTTAAAGGGGAGAAATGACCTGCGTGGTTTTCCAAAGTCAGTGGTTTTCCAGGAGAGCTCGAGGCTGGGGTGGGCGGCGTGCTGGCAGGCTGAGCTTTGCAAGTGGCTGCTCAAAGCCCTGCGCTCAGAAGTTCTCCCCTTCCTTGCTTTTCCACCCAAACTGAGGGTTTGTCCCTGGCTGCGGGCTGGCACACGGGTCTGGCATCTGGCCTGGAGAGTTCCCTTGGTGACCAGTGTGATCCTCAAAAATTTTCCAGGAGAAACTCCTGGAGATGAGCAACCAGCAGGGGAGCAGTAGGAGCTCCAGGGAAGGCAACCCCTGCAGGATGTGCTCTTCCTAGGCGGATGCCACAGGAGAGAAATTACTTGTGACCATCCCTTTCTTCACCTTTACATGCACCGAGTTCATTCCAGCAAAACCCCAGCACTCAGGCTGCAGAAGTTTCCTCGAGCTGCTCAGTTTGTTTAAAACTGAAAGCACGAGTAACCTCTGGAGAGATCTCTTTTTTTTTTTCCCCAAAGCACGGATCTTCAGTTCCAAGTCTGAAATGTCTCCCTCCTTATATTGTCATTTATCAAATAATGTAACGTTAAAGCAACACCCATCTCTGGTAATAAACCAAGAAATGGGAGTTTTGCTTGCAAAATAAGATAAGATGAAGCTTTGACAATTTAATAATAACAATAAAAAATAGGGTTTATTTTCCAGTTGGCACTTCCTGCAAAGTGGCAAATAAGCAGCTGAAGAAAAGACAGAGCCTGCTCTGAGCTGTGAGGTTTAAATCAAAACATGCACACTTTAAAAAAAACAAACTCAGGGTTTTAGAGGCCCTGAGAAGGAGGAAGAGCAATTCATCTGCTGTGGGTTTAGGGTGGTGGCTTGGGCTGTTCAAAGAGGCAGCACGTGTGTGGGAATACTCCCCTGGAAAATGAAGATATTCCCTCATCAAAGTGGGAACCTGCAAACGTGTGTTGCATAAAGGGGGAAATTCCAGGCATTCCTGGGGAAATTGCAACTTCTCCACTGCGGGACTGAGCCCGTGAAATGTTTGTTAGACCATCCTGGGGGTCTGTGTCCAGGGCTGGAAGGAGCTGCAGGAGCGAGATGGGGGCTCAGAACGCTCCTGTGTGAGGAGGGAAGGAGGAATTCGCTGTTCCTCATGGACTGGACATTTCTTCCCAGCACAATATTTCAGTCATCCTGATAACCACAGCCATCAATTATTCATAGAGACCCCCCAGCCCCGGGAGCTGCGCCTATGAGAAGCAGCAGTGTTTGAGCTGTTAATTGGATGGGTAAGTTCCCCTCTCCCGAGGGCCGAGATGAACTTCCCACTGACCCCAGAAATGGTTTCTGGAGGCTGGAACGGAGCCCACGGTGCTCAGGGCAGGTGGCTTTGCCCAGCTTTTGCTGCGCTTTGCGAAGCTGGTGGGCTGGGGTTGCCTCTGGGCTTGTCGGGAGGATTTGGTGAGAAAAGGAAGGATGGGATCCTGGCCTTGCAGAAGTCAGTGGGATCTCATTCCCATGGGATCACCCACCCCAGTGCTTTGGTGCAGTAATGAGCTGCTGCTTCCCAGAATAACCTTTTGATTCTCCACTTTGGGGAAAGGGGAGGTTTTTGTCCAAGCACTCTTGGGCAGCTCCTGCCTTCTCTTGGCTCCACTTCAGGGCGTTGCTGACTCCTTGGCTTGTCCCTACAGCCACCTCCATCATCCTGACTGTTGGCAGAGCTACGATGAAACCCAAAGTTATCTCCTTTTTTCCCCTGAAACCACCCAATGGGGTCCAGCTTGCTGGAAGTGGACAAAGAGCCCCTGGAGGAGGGAGCTGTATCCCTGGTGCTGTGGAATGGGTAGGACAGGAGACAATCGGGCTCAAATGTTTGGAGCAGCTGCCCAGCGATGCTGGAGATGGGTTTGTAGGGTTGGGAGCAAGTCAGGGCTGTGTTTTATCTCTTATCAGCTATTTTATCTCCCTTTGGGAAGGGAAGGAAACCTTCCAGGTAGATTGTCTTTATCTTGGGACATTCTTGGCCGTGTGGGACTAAAAGTGCTCGTTCCCCTGTGCTGTCCCTGCTTTGGGGGCCCTATTCCCACTCGTGCTGAGTATTCCCCAAAATCTGTCAAACCAGTGGGATTAAACCAGTGGCAGCTGTCAGGCAAATCCTAATGTAGAGCTGATCCATGTCCTCCACCTCCCCTGTGGCCTCCCTGCTCTTTTAGGGCTCCTTTTCTTGCTCTTTGGCACTTGAGGGTCTCCAAAACTCAGTGTCTGGCACTGGGGAGCAGCTCACACGCGCCGAGAGATGAGCGATGTCCCTCTTTGTCTGTTCACTGCAAAAATACTCCCCTGCCTTCCTCGCCTTCATCTGTCCAGTAGCTTTAAGTGGCTTTCCAAATGTGTTTATCTGGAATTCTTTACATTTTTACCCTCCATCCCGTGCCTGGGAAGCGACCGGGCCCTTGGATGCTGGAATCAGTGCTTAATGTACGTCTGGTGCGCGGAGTTATCTAGAGGAGATGATCCTGTCGAAGGAAGAAGGGCACAGAAATCAGTGCCCCCGGTGAAAACGCAGGTGATAAATGCACCCTGTGAGCGCGTTCCTGCTCCGCGCGTCCCGGCATCGCTCGCCAATCCCTCCTAGGAAGAAGGAGAGGGAAGCAGGGAGCTGTAAATTACAGCTTGGCTTAATTGGCTGGCTCAGGTACAGGAGGCCGGGCTGGGAATACACAAAATATCTTTATGTAAAAGAAGTGGTTCTTAGCAGGGGACGCAGGGAAATGGGGGTTTCAACCAGTTGGTGTCTTGTGGTTGGATCCTCTGGTGTCTGAGAAGGTGCAAACTCCAACTGAAGCTTTTCCTGCCATTGGGGCCTTCTTAATATTCCTCCCTCCCCTGTGGATTCTCCAGTGTCTAATAATATTCCTAATAAGCTGCAACGTGAGCTCAACAATTTCTTTCAGTGTGGGGCATTAATAGGTCTCAGGGCACGGCAGAGGGCCCTATTTTCATAAAACTTGTAGGAACTGTAAGACCTCTGCCCCTTCCACCAAGCTGGGTTGGAATTGGCCAACAAATTTGGAAGTTATTGGAGACGGGGGAGATGAGTATGTTTGTTTTATTTATATTTTATACACGTATCCCACGTGCAGACTGACTGCAGAAACCTCATTTCTTGAGAGACCGAGCTGAAACCTTATGTTTTGCCTCTCTATTGTAATAAACCGTGTCTCCTTTTATTTACCCACCTGTAGGATTTGACGATTTCCCCCTTTCCCCCGGTCCTCAATTTCCCCATATCCTGTTCCCGAAAGGGCTGGGGCCCTTCCCAAGGGATGGTTTCAGGCTGTTCCCCAGGAGCTCTGCCCTGAAGGATGCAGATCTGTAGGTGCACATGTGTTGTGTTGCATTATTTGCTCAGCAGCAAGAGGGAAAAGGATACAGAGAGTCAGTCTGCTCTGGCCTTCCCGAAAAGCACTTCAGATTTGTGGGGCTGCTTTTGAATCTGTCAAAGGCACCTCTATCTCCACAGGGAAAAAACTTTTAGCAATGCAAAAATAGGAGCAGCAGGAGGATTTTCAGTACGTTTAGCCCAGGAGGCCGCTTTTGCTGACTTGGAAAGGATCTTTCTTTTGGGGACCGATGTTTTTGGTGACACCTGGAAACCCAGCCCTGCGGATGTGAACCCCCCGAGCCGCTCTGCTCTCAGTGCTCCCCCAGTCCGTGTGTGCACACAAATTATCCCCTCACACACGCAACGCTGTGTCCGTGTTTTCCTCTCCCAGCATTCCAGCCCGCTCGGGTTGACCCTGTCTCTCTCGGTGATTTAGGTTTTAGAGAAGGAATGGGCAAGGATTTGCTTTGACATTTAAAGGCAATCCAGGTAATTGATAGCACTGGCAGCGTCCATCTCTCCCCCCATATATCTGCACAACAGTATCTATTTTTGACGTAGCTGACACGCCATTTCCTTTGGCAGCCCAGGGGCGGCTCATCTTTAAATTAAACTCGTCTCCGACCCCTCCGATCTGCGAGCTGTGCCGAGGCAGACACGGGTGGGGTATTTCATCTGGAGACTGTGCAGGCGTATTTGAGCAGGGTGATGTATTATCGAAAGGGCTCTGCATTACTGCGAGCTGGAACCAAAACAAGCTCTAAAGTATTAACTAATGACATGGGAAGTCCCTTAGGTATCTAATCACCTTTAATGTTCAGATTTAGAAGACAACTTTAAAGGAAGAAAAAGAGATTAGCGGGTCAGGTCAGAGCACCCCTTCCCCCCTCCCTCCGCCCCCAAAATACAATTGGCTTTTTAAAGTCAAAACCAGATTCATATTTCACCTCATCAGTAAATACACCATTAAAAGCCCAGCCTCGGAGCTTGCATCTTGGAGCAAAGCTTTGCTCAAGCTTGGAGGGGTTTGAACCTTTGGCTTGTATCAAAAGCAGTGATGGGCGTGGGGGTCTGGAAAACAACAAAAAAAACCCTTTGTGAGGTTTGAGGTGAAGTTTGGTGCTGTCCGGCTGTAGGAACAGGAAGCCCCTGCAACGTTTCAGCCGTAGATTCCCAGGTTTCCATGCATGCAGAGTGCTTGGTCTCAAAACTCTGTCGCTCTAATCCCTGTTTCCCTTGTGCCAGAGCTCCCTACCTGGCCAGAGGTGCTGTAGGACATTCCTCTCTCCTCTAGGAAGTGTGTTTGGGGAGAAGGAAATACTGCTTTGGCCTCCCAAGACTCAGGCCAGCATGTGGCTTGCAGAACTGGCTCTGTGGACTGAAAAAACCCGAAAACCCAAACCTCGTAAGAAAAGGAAAGCTGTTGTCAGTAAATTCACTTTCCTGCATGGATGCGGACCCAGCTGTGCTCCTGTGACTCGAGGCAAGGGCTTCCAGCCCTGGGCTGTACCTCCCGCACCGGTCTCTCTCTCCAGACTGAAGGAGAGGGGTGACATTTGTTTTCACCCGGGGACGTTGCTGTTTATGGCAGGAGAAGCTCTGCTTCCAGTGCTGCTTCCCCAACTTCAAATCAGCATTTCCAAGGAAGATGAACAAGTTTTGGCATCCCGAGTCCTGCCGGACTCTGCAGTGTGGATTTCTGTGCCGTTCTGAGGCCGCCTGGCAGCGGCACACACGAGCTCAGCATCGGCCACGCGCCTCAGCGACTTTGGGCGCAAATGTAAAATTTGCAGGGATTAAAGTGACTTCCAGCCCTGGGTTTCACTGATTTTTTTCCTCTAGTTGCACTTTGGCATCTGTGCCATAATTTGGGTTTTCTGGAAATTTTTCCTTTAATTCTTACTTTTATTAAGGGTGGCCTGCAAACCTGAGCCCTCCAGTATTTTCCCCAAATTAATGAAACCTGGAGATGCTCAGCATCCCTTCGAGTCAGATTCAAACTAAAATACTGAATTAACGTAAAATCTGATTTCTTTCCCTTTTCCTCATCCTTTGACGCTCCTCAGAAACAGCTTAAGTATAAACCAAATAATTTGCTCATATCCTTTTATGGTTTTCATGCAGAAAAATTTACTTAATTGGCTTAAATTGTTATTCCTTTCTTTTGAGAGTATAATCTTAGGGTAAGAGTTGATACCTCTGAAACACAGGGAAGAGAGTCAATAAAATTGAGAGCTGACCAGTTCCAAGGCAAGTGTGACGGAGAGAAATCAGACCTGGTGCCTTTTATTCTTTATTTAAAATTTTTAAAAAGCCACACACTCACCCTCAACAAAAGCTGTGGATTTGTATCCGGGGTTCTGCATCCATCCAGGAACTGTGATGACGACAGGAGTCACCAGAGCTCTGCTCTCATCTCATTTGTTAGGATGTCACCTCTCCAGACATATTTATAATTTTGCAGTTTGTGGTTCCCAATCATTTATTCCTGTTAGATAAACACACGGCCGGGGGCTTTGGTGACATCATGGTAAACCAAGGGAGTGAAGGCTGAGGGCTTTGGGATTGTGTGGCTTTGTCTGGCAGCTTTCCCCACGCTTGTGTGGTCACCCCTGTTGGATGATTCCGGGGGCAGACTGTCCTGGAATAAAGTGGGAAGTGTTTGTGTTTCCTTCTCCCTTTGTTCTATCAGACTGGCAGTGCTGTTATGGGACCAGCTGATGGTCAGTGCACCCAAAGGGACTCTTTATAAGGAGCTGGAGATGTTTTTCGGGACAGGAATTGAGGATTTTGGCAGTCAGCACCCAAGCTCAGAAGAGGAAGTGGGACAACAGTGCTGTTTCAGGGTTTTGGGGTTTTTTTAATGCCTTGTGCCCTTGTGTACCTGGCACAGAGACGGAAAGGACATTTTTATTTTGATCTGTAAAACAGGCAGCTTAAATCAAATATTTAAACAGATGAGAAGAGGTGAGAATCTCTTTGCAGGTACATCTCTACATAGGCCAAATTATTATAGCTCTGGCAAGAGGCTGGGGGATTATGTGTGGGAAATGAGCCCTGCAAGGGGGAATCCACCCCTGAGCCGACCCATCCGTGCCTTGTGCTCCCTGTCCTTCCCTTGAGAGGAGCAGCTGGGACGAGGCACTGAAAGCTGGCTGGCACAGCTGCTGCCGCCGCCTTCACACCCTGCTGGAGCTCAGCCTGCTTCAGGCTTCACCTTGGATTATCCGAGCCCAGCTCTAACAGGGGATGACTGGAGTGGCGCAGAGGTGACGGTGCCCACCTCTGTGGGCAGAAGCGCTGGGTGGGCAGCGGCTCTGATCCTCTGCCAAAGTGGGGATCCCACAGAGAGGGGAGGAACAGGGGGATGCCGAGGGAGGAGAGGCTCTGAGGGAAGTCTCCAGGCAGCTTCCCAGCTGCTTTTACCAGAGGCACACCAGTTGTTGCTTTTCTTTGAGCTTGATGCTGCTTGGAGGTCTTGGAGTCCCAGCTCTGCCCTTGCCTTGCTGAACGGACCCCAAGGAACGTGGGCTGTTCTGGTGTGAAGGCACCAATCTTCCTCGGGGTCTTCTGTTATCCTGGGCATGCCTAGCAAGGATTTTTCTCCTGCAGAAGTCAGAAAAACTGGGAAAAACGGGTGGCTCCATCATGCTGTGCTAGCATCACTCCGGGAGCTCTTGGAGATCTGATGTTTGCATCTCTCCTGCCTCTGCCCCAGCCCCAGGGATGCTGGCGTTCATCTCCCGAGAGCGCTGTGAAAACCACGCTGCTCATGGCGCAAATATTCTCAGAATTCCAAGAAGGACAAATATTTTCTGCCTCTCCATGCCAAAAACAACAGGGGTGCTTGAGGGCTGTTTTCTCCTGCCATCTCCTCGCTCTGGGGTAAGGCTCTGGTTCTAAATGGGGCCTTACTGTTTGTTCTGCCTTTGGATCTGAATGCAGGTGTGGCAATCTGTGGGGAAGACTGCACTGGTTGTACCATCAGCGCCAAGAGGGGAAAAGCCAGCCCTTTTCATTCCTAATTTCCCAAAAAAAGATGCCCAGCTGCTGGTTTTCCTGCCAGCAGTTGGGTGGGATGGATTCAGAAGAGGCTGCACCTGGGTCCAGAGGAACCAGTGCCAAACCAGTGCCAAACCAGTGCCAAACCAGCGCCGGCAGTGCACGTGCAACGGAGAGAGCTCTGCAAGCTGAGCACGAGGCAGTGGTGGAGATGGATGAGACTCTGGGAGAATGCTGTGAGGTTCAGATAAAATCTGCAGTTCTCAGGGCAGGGTCTCGGCGTGGTGGTGTTGAGGCTAAATGGAGTTTACCCACTTGGGCCGTGAGTGACGTGTTGTTTATCCATTCCTCTTCTGCACCAGGCAATGGAAATAATTTCTTTTAATATCCCATCTTGACGTGGGGAGGGAGGGGGGATCACCCCACTGGGGGCTCAGGAGCAGGTGCATGGGGGGCTTGGGAATGCTGCCATTCCCTGTGGTGTTGGACAGGGCTCTGGGCTTGCTGGGAAGACTGGAGGGGGGGGCCTTTAACCCCAAACTGATCCAAGGCTGTGCTGCTAAGGGGATGTGTGAACCCCCCGGAGTTATGTCATGCACCGCGCAGAGAGCACCCTCACTTGTGTTCTCTCTCTCCTGGCATCTTCTCTCATAATCATTCATTCTCTCTATAAACAGATTTCCCAGTAATGGTTTTCATTTTCTTTGAAGTGTCCCATTCATTCTGCTGCTCTGCCCATTCATGTGCTCAGGGTTCCTTGAAAGGAAGACAGACACAAACATCCAAAGTGCTTGAAATATGCTTGTGGGGGAGGGGGCAGGCAGAGGCATTTCTTTTAAAATATATCTGTTTCAGGAGACTTTTTAATACTCTTTACTTTTTCATTTTTTTTTCGCCATCTAAATAATTATCTTTTTGATTATTGTGTTGCTTTTCCCCCCATACTGGTCCCGCTGCAGCCTGGTTTTTAAATTCCACCCCCTGCAATGTGTTCCTGATGCTTTAAACTATTAATAAATTGAAAGCATGTTCTGGAGGCTGTTTTAGTCCAGCCCCAAAGTGAAGCAGGTGCTGAAGTGCTTTGCTGCGGGGGTGCACTGCTGAGCTGGGGCCTTCCAGGCTAAGACACGACCGTCAGCAGGGCTCGGTGGCCGGGCTCACAGGAATACAAAGGAATATTTGGCCCTGAAAACCAGGAATTGTATTTCTCTCTGAGGGCAGGGGACTGGAAGGGCTGTGAGGAAGGGCCGCTCTTCTTTAGGGCCAGCATAAACCCCAGGTGATGGTTGTTTGTCATCCCTGTAACCCCTCACCTGCACCCGGATCCCTTCCTGCTGCAGGAATAGCCCAGCTTTGAGGGTGAATCAGTGCAAACGCTGCTCTACTTTGCCCCAGTGTCCTTTGTCACACTTCTGTGGTGTCTGAATTTCTTGGGGCTTCCTCAGGGACAGGGATCCTCCTCCCTCGGGTGAAAAGGGACTTTGCTCTAACCCCTGGTGTCACCAAACCTATTTCCTTTCAACGAGAAGGCATGGCTTGCAACTGGCTCTAATTCCATCCTCAAAGCCTTGTCCTGGTATAAGAGGAGGAGACCTCAGGATTCTGATCCTTTCCTGGGGAGGCTGAGTTTGGGTTTAGAGCAGAGAAGAACCCTCACCCTCTATGAAATGTCACTCTTGAGTCCTAGCCCTGGGAGCCCTCACAAAACTGAGTGCCCCAAGTGAGTTCTCATCTGTGCTTTTTTCTCTTGGCATTTCTGCCCACACACCCAAGCCTGCATGCAGTATTTTTGGCTGTATTTGTGGCCAGCTTTAGGTTTTTCTTAATTATTATGTCGTGATGGACCGGGGGTTTGGTGTATGGGAGCGAGAATGGGTTTGCTGTTTCTCCCTCAGATTTTTGCGCTGGGTTGGTTTCTACTAGGACACGTTTGCCTTTGGTTTCAGGTTCACAGGTAGCTCTGTTCTGCGAGGCTCCAATAGGTTTTTTGAATCCAGAGCCTCACAGAGATGGAGAATTCTGATTCCAACATCATGCCTAGTAGCAATAATAATAATAAAGAACTGGAGGCTCGTATTTGTGTGAGAGGCAAGCCCAGAGTCTCTTCCAAGAGACTGCAGCTCTGCGTGGCTCCGGACCAGGCAGGACCCTGTTTCAGGGGGAAGGTTTGTGCCCACTTGACTAAGAGGGGTGGGGCCTGGAGCAGACTTAGGTGAGGAACAGAACGGGGGGAAGGAGGGAGGAACAAACCAGCCCCTAGCATACCACAAATGTGTTTTATATTGTAATATCAAACATTGGCTTCTTCTGTGTTTTCTGTTAAAACAAGTCATAAAAGGACTACTTAAAGGGGACTCCATTCCTATATTTTATATATACCCACAGAGAACATGTGGAGCGCAGATAATGGTGACCAACCTTCCCCCCCACCGCCTCCTTCATCTCCTCGATCTAATAAGAAAAAGAACAGAGCTGGTGTTAACACAGGAGGGGTTGTTAATCTATTCGGAAACGGATTTTCGGGGCCGGCCATACTATTTTTAATTTTTTGGGGGGGGCCGGGGAGGGGAGGGGAGGGGAGAGGAGGGAAGGGAAGGGAAG
>VZTD01001487.1:320381-339092 GCA_013397725.1 Rhagologus leucostigma | reverse complement strand
GGGAAGGGAAGGGAAGGGAAGGGAAGGGAAGGGAAGGGAAGGGATGCTCACGTCGCTGCTGGGGACCGGAGGGCAGGAGGGATGCCCGGGGAGAGGCGCGGGGCAGCCGGGGCTCAGCCCCTCGGGGAGCCGCTGGAGGGGCTCTGCGGAGGGTGGGACGGGTGGGCGGCTTGGGGGGGGGTGGAATTGATAGCAGGGAAGAGCTGTCACAATAGCAGGATAGGAAAGCGGCTATCCGGGACAGAGCCAGCTTTTAAAAGCCCCTAATCTGCCAGTCTATGTATTAAAGGGCTGATTTGAGGGGAGGACACGGGGGGAGGGGGGTTAAAGAGGAGGCCTGACTCCTGTTAGCTCCTTCTAATGAGGCAGTTGAATAGCATTTAAAAGGGCTCCTGGCCTGGCATGAAATCTCACAAAGGAACCTCCTTATTTTAATGCACGCAACTGACTCTGCTTTACAAACACTTTTATAGTGTCCAGACACTTACAAATCGACCTTCGGTGATTCTCGAGTTAATATGAAGTCTTGGGAAACATTAATGCGCTATTAAAAAAAAAAAAAAGAAAGTCTCTCAATAGATCTTTCTAGTCTTACAAACACTCTCAGAGTTCTTGAGTACTCGGCTCGGGGTATAAAAACGTAAAGTCGTTTAAGGCTATTAATGGGGGGAGGGAGTCGATCCTGCATTCCTTGCCCGAATTTCTCATTCAAGCTATTAACCTCCCGCTTATAGTTGTTTGTTTTGCTGGTTTTTTCCTCTTTTTTTCCCCGAGTAAAAAGCAACGGATTTTGGCTTCGAGCGAACATATTTAAAACCTCGAAGAAGGGCTTGTGTGTCGGCAAGTTTATCTTCCCCTCCCCAGCCCCCCCTTGATATGTCAGTTGGTTTAATAAAAAATCCCCTCTTACCGCTCCCGACAGACCTCGGCTCTCTAATTATCGAACAATGACAGGGAAGAATTTTCGGGGTCCCATCCTGCCAAGCGAAAAACTGGAGGGGATGGGAAGGGCGAGATCGGATGCTGTCTGCAAGGAGCTTGGAAAATACCTCTGTCCTTTAAAAACAAAAAAATTTTTTTAAAAATCCGTGCAGCAGAAGGGAAACGGTTTAAATTGGCAAGCGAGATTAATGAGGGATGGAGAGAGAGCGGAGTAAATCGGGGTGGAATAGCTGGACACGGCAGGAAATGTGTGTGTGCGGGGTGGGGATGTATGGGGTCTGTGCAGCTCGTGCTGATCCTGGGAGAGACACGCCGGGCTTTGGGAGCTGGGATTCCCAGCGCATTTGTCCCACAGACACGGGAAGGGAGTGAGGAAAAAGACAGACTGCGAAAGGAGCGTTGTGATGAGGAATGGGGCGAGATTTTGGGGATGGGATTTGGAGGGGGGAGCCGCTTTCCACGACCCGTGGCTCCCCGGCAAACAGCGCCGTTTCTAACAGTAAAACTCGCTTCTCAGAGACGAAATTTCGGACTTTTCCCTTTTTTTACGGCCGGGCTGAGCTGGGGAGAGCAGTGACGGGAGCCCGGCTGTGGGACGGGGGGTCCCCGCGGCCACCCCGGCGGTGCGGGCAGCGACTGCCGGGCGGGAGGGGGGGAAAAACCAATCCAGCCCCAAACCGGCCCGCTCTCACGGCCCGAATTATCTCCTCTTAGCGCTGCCTTTCGATAAGGCCAGACAGAGGCGGCCGGCCCGGGGGGCCGCGGACCCCCGCGCTCCTCTTTTGTCTGGTTTTCCCCCATCTCCCGGCTCTCGGTCGGTTTTTCTTTCTTTTTTTTTTCCCTTCAGCGAACAAAGAACCGATTTAAAGCGGCTCGGGGCGAGGCGCTGGTTGTGCGCAGAGCCCGCTCCGCCAGGCTGAGCGCGGAGGCTCCGCTCCAGCGCAGCGCCGAGAGGGGAGCCCCGAGCAGCCGGGAAAATAAACAACGCTCCGTTTATCTCTTTGCTTTCCCCCTCTCCGGTGAAATTCGCGGGAGGGGGAGCGGATCTGAGCATGCGAACAGCTGCTTAAAATCTAATGTAGACAAATAGACATCTTGTACAACATTAAGTTTTAGTAGGCAACTCATTTATGTTGAAGTGCGCTTGAGAATAGTTTGGCAAAGAGCTTTTCTCCCTTTTTCCTGTTCCTGGAGAGGAGCTGGAGGGTTTGCTGGGCTGAGCTGGGATTTGGGAAGGAACAGGGCGCTCTGCCCGTGAAGGCTTCCCAGCCCTCGGGTCGGTCACCTCAGCGCTCCGGGCAGGGCTGGATCCCTTTCAGCCAAGCGAAAAACGAACAGGAGCAACCCCCAAACAAAATTAAACGTAGAAGAAGACCGTGAGGATAAATGGAATATTTATTATTTGCATAATTAGTGCTTCTGCAAAGAACTTTAGAGAATCTTAGCGCTTACGGTGTTCGAAGTGCCAAGTTTTGGGGCATCCCCTTCCTTAGGCTTGTGCGATATTGAACTAAAAAAGCCTGGCACGGGATGTCTTGAGTTGTAAATTCCTTAGGAAAAGTGGATTCCGCCATGGGAAGCTGCTGGGGATGGAGCAGGGCGCTCCTGCCTCGGCAGGATGGACGCACGGACCGTGCCATGCCTCTGTCAAGGAAAGGATAATAATAATAATAATAGTTATTATTATTATTTTATAGGAATGTAAGTATTTTACAGGAGCCAAGAGCACAGCGGCCGAAAGCAAACCCGTGTCCAGCCAACCGCGGGGAGAGCGGCTCCAAATGAGAGGCTGGAGTTCAGGGCGAACAAAAATAAAATGGGCAAATAATAACTAGAAAATAAAGTTATTCGTGGTGTGCGCCTGGGTTCTGTCACCCACGGAACGTGCCGGGGTCTCTCCTCTCCAGGCGACGGAGCCGCCGCCGTCCTCCCCCAAATCCCTCCCTGGAGCAGAGTCCTTAGGGCTGGATACGGGGGGAAAAGGGGGAAACTGCAATTTTGTGTGAGCTCCGGGGGAGAACAGGCCCCTCTGCCACACCATTGCCCTCTCCCGCCTTCACCGTTTAGTTGTACGGTCAAAAATTCCACAGGTTACCAAAATTTTTTGTTTAATTCGTTATGTACATTTGCTTTTTCCCCCTCGTTTGTACCAAGGCGACCTGGTGAATTACTAGACGGAAAACAGTCTGGGTGCCAGGATAAAGTTTTCTGCCGGATCAGGGGTTTGTTTGTTGGGCTTTTCTTCTCGCAGAATCGAATTTCTCGAGCTGCCCGTGCGGCGGCAGCGAGTGAATCCCCACTGGATTTTACCGCTTGGGAAAGATGCCATCCGGGCCTAAAATACGGCTGGGTTTAGGCTGGGGTCCTTCGAGGGTTTTTTTCTTTATAATAGTAATAATTAAAACCCCTAAACTACACGCGCACACAAACGAAAAAAAACCCCCCATATCTGACTCATTTAGGAGGGGGAAATGTAGAAAGAAACCTGCAGCGTGATTAGAAAACGAATTTTCGGAGCAAGAAAGCAAAACAGAGAGGCGAGAGCTTTGGGGAAAGTATCAAACCCCGGTGTCTGAACGTTAAAATTCCTTCGCAGGGACGCGGGGATGGAGAGGGAGCGGAGCTGCCGCCGCGGTTCCGCGGACCGAGAGCAGCCGGGCCGGGAGCTGGCGGTGATTTATTGTGTGTTTGTTTGAAAGCGTTCCCCCCAAACAGAAACAAACCATTGATCTCCCGGCCCTGCGGCGCGGAGCCGGCGCTCGCTCCGCGGATGCTGCGCGGGGGGCGGCGGGGGCTCCGCGCCGGGGCGCGGGGATGGGCTGGGATGTTTCGTCCCGCTGCTCGGAGCCAGGGAATAACAATTTTTCCGCCCGAAGCCTCGGCTTGGCGGGGGAGGAACGCTCCTCTCGCTTTAAACCCCGGCTTAATTTCGCCGCTTAAGGAAGCGAGCGAGCCCGCCCGAGCACGGAAGGTGCTGCCGGGTCTGTTATCCCTCAATTATAACTTCATTAATATCTCCTGCTCACGGCCAGCAGCGCCTCCGCGGAGCAGGAGCCGGCCCTGCCTGCGCGCCGGGCGGCGGAGGCAAAGCGCGCAGCTTAGTGCCAGGTATCACCCTTATTGTTATTCTTACTATTGTGATGATTATTTTTACTACATCCGCCGCGTCTGCTCCTCTCGGCGCATCCCGGATCCCTCCCTGGCGCTGGGAAGCGCCCCAAGCCCGAGGTGTTAACGAGGGGGAGACTAAAGGGCCGCGGAGCGGGGCGCGGAGGGGCGCGGGGCGGCCCCGGTAGTGCTCGGAGGAAACGCCTTGGGTTTCTTTACGGGCTCATTTTCTCCGAGGAGGATTTTACTGCACGCGTAAAGAATTTTGAAAAGCAGCGGTAAATATTTTCTCTTCTGGCAAGTTATTTATTGGCACGAAGAGAGGAATTTTTTTTCTCTCTCCCCCTCTTTATAAAGCTACATGTGGTGACCATATAGGATCAGAAATAACGTGGCCTTTCTGGGTTTGAAGAACTGCTAATGTCATTAGAGGTCTTCCTAACACGCCAGCTAGGAGTTCAAAAAGCCTCGCCTTTTATCCTGAGCATATATTTGGTTGTTTATAAAGTGCAGACTTCCTTGTGCTTCAAGTGCATCGGGAAGATTTCTTAAAACTCCGTCGATGGATCTGTTTTCAACTATATTCCTCTTTGGAAACTGGAAATCGGGCTGTTTAACCGGTGTCTTTCACACTTCTTCGCTGGCTGCTATTTTTATACATTCGACCGCAGATGAGCTTTTCCCGCACACAGAAGCAAACAAAGAATTCTCCCCTTTGCCTCGTATTGCAGAAAATATCTGCGCCGGCCACTAATTGTCCATTAGCGCTAATAAGTGGCTAAAACAATAGGAGGAGATAACCCGAGCAACCTGTCTTCTTTGTTTTAATCTGACTTACTGAAGTCTGGAAGGTTTTGACGCAGACCCGACTCGACGTGTCCAGGGAATCTGTGTACTAAACTTTTGGACTGTTGATTTCGAGGGTCACTTATCTAAGCTAAGTTCAAAGTGTCACCTGCTTTAATCCCTTTTCTGTCATGCTCGGGGAGACTCCACACAGCCCAGGTCGTTTCTCGGAGCGCCTGGAAAAATCTCTCTGTCTCGATTATTTTTTTTTCCTCCCCGTTTTCCTCTCACAAATACATTTAAGAATTTCTCCCCTCGATTCTAGACTCTTAGGGAAAACTCATTTGAATTCAATTATTAATATTTTCCGGGCATGCTCTTTCAGTGTGCCATTTGTAATATATTAGGATGAATTATATGTTGGGTTTTTTTAAAAAAAGTAAAGGAAGGGGGAAAAAAACCGGCAAAAAAAGGAGAAAAATCCGGAGAAAAAAAAGGCCTATTCTGTTAAATAGAAACAAGATGTTCAAATATAGAATACATGAATTTGAAATCTGGTGTTTTCCACTCTTGGATGCTGATGGCGTTAAAAAAAAATCCACTTTGCTGCTTCTGCAATTTAAATCTTTAGGTAGAAACATAAATTATCCACCGGGATATTATTTTTAATTAAAATTCTCTTTCCTGAAGGAGTTGTTTTTAACTGCTCCTCGGTTTTCCTGAAGATTTTTCTTTTTCCCTCGGATTTCACATTTTCATTAATTGAGGGATTCTTAAGACGCGTCTTGCAGCCGGGTTGGTGTTTTTGAGACTTTGACAGAAAACAGCCCGCTTGTTTTGTTTTGGTTTGGGTGAGTGGTTTTGGGGAAAACGCATAGTTTTGAAACAACTCAGGGGGAGTGGAAACCTCGGAGCTCCTCAGACATGTCAGTGAGCAGCGTTCACACACACACACACAAATCCAGTGTTTTTCCAACGAGCTCTTGAATGTCGAGCTCCTTACTGAGGCTTTGGAGGGGCAAACCTAAATTTATGCCTCTCCAGCCAGTTTGAGGCACCTAAATAGAAACGGAGAAGTGCTGGACCCTCACAAATCTGGGTGAACACAAGGAGGACGGCTCTGGTTCATCGCCCCTAAAATCGAGTCCTTTTTCTCTCGCTGCCTGCGCGTGACTTGAGCCACTCGGGCTGAGCTCAGCTGCCTTTATCATTTCCTCCCAGAGAAGACCTGGGAGATCAAGGAAAAGCTCCTCTGTACCCAGCAAAGTCGGGGACTTGAAGCACCTGGACTTCAAACGGTTTGGGAGGGGCAGGGCACCACCCCTGCTTTGTGTTAGATGTGGGGAAGGGCTGAGAGGAGCCACCTCAGCCACCCAGCCCAGCGTTCCCGGGCAGCCCAGCCCCAATTCCCGGCCTCCAGAACTGTCCCTGGAGCATCCACACCACAAAACACCTCCCACTACCTGGGAACAAATATTCAGGTGCTGGTGGAAGAGAGCAAGTGGTGGAGGAGCCCAGGGCCGGAGGGGCTTGGCGGGAGACTTTAAAGGTTCGCGTTGTTGCAGATCTCAGGCTCGGCCATTTCGAACAGCCCCAGGTTTTCCCGTTTTGGTTTGGTGTTTTTCGGTCAGACGTGTCCCCTCCTGCCACTTCAGGCTGAAGAGGCGACAGCGCTCGAAGTGTAGTAAAAATAAAGAAAAACTAAGGAAAGTCAGCTTCTTTTTGTATCCTGGGAAATTCTTTTAGGAAGGGAAAGGGATTGTTTGGGTTACTTGAAGCTGGTGAATATCAAAGTAACATCATCTTTTCTCATGGGGGGCTCTCTAGGAGCACTGGGGTCCTGCTCCAGCAGCTGCAGCTCTGCTGCCCTGTCCATCCTGCTCTCTGCCCAGTGTCCCAGCAGATCAGGAAGGTGGACGGGGACTGAGGGCGGGGACAGGATTACTGGGGCAGGTACATCCGCTGCTCTGTCTTAGTGGTTTCATTGACTTTTTTTCTTTTTCCTGTAATTTCGGAATCAGTCATTCTGCTATCAGCTTGCTCTAGAGATGGATGAGTAACACCAGTGAGATAAAAGAGCCAAGCCTCCCTTTCCTGTGATTTGGCTGCTTTTTGTTAATAGTGCTGAGTGCCATTATTTCCCACTAAAGACATCTGGAAAATCATCGATGTGTGGTGGAGAAAGTGGCTCTTCTCTGCTCCGTGCTCCCCTTTGATCCAACATGGAGCACAATTCACTGCCTCTTGAGATCAATAGCTGCCATCCCGGGGTATTTTTCACTCTCCTGTGCTGTGGCTGATTTGAACCACTTTAAGAAAATACTAATGTTAGCTGTTTTTTGTCTTAGATCGTGTTTATTTATGAATTTGTGACAGCAAGGCCAGTGCCAGGAGGAGAGTGGCACGGACCAGCTGGATGTCATGAGTACAACCGGTTGAGTTGTTCCTCGGAGCTGGGTTGGCTTCACCTTTGTAACAGCACGCGACTGGAGATTTACAAAAGTCTGGGTGGCCGTGGCTGGGCTGTGCAGCCTCCCAGCAGCCAAAGCACAGATCTCCAGAGCCAGCAGCATCAGCTGCCGGAGCTTGAGCTGAAGCTGCCTACCTGGAGTAGGGGTGGGGTCAGAGCTCTCTGGACTGCGGGTAAAAAAGGGGGGACCAGAGTGGGAAGGGTTTGTGCGTTCGAGTTCAGCACGAGCAGTCAGTTGTGCTCTGGTCTTTTTAACCAGGAGGGGCCACCCTGTGATCCGTGGGTGTGCGCAGCACTCTGGTGCTTCGGACGTGGCTCCTGATCCAGGGATTTGTCATGGTGGGGGCTGAGGCTGCCCCTGGCTTGGTCTGGGCACGAGTGAGGACTGAAGGGGCTGGCATCAGAGCCAGCCTCGTGTCCTGCACGGCCTGGATCCCTGAGATCTCAATCCCTGTGCCACTCATGCCCAGAGTCTTCCCCACCCCTGTTTCTTGATTCCTGAGTGAAAAGACATCTGAGTGGGTGGGAGTGACTGCGTGAAGCTTTTCCTTAGGAAAGCAGCTCTCGGATACGTGAGAAGTCCTGACAGTCCCGAGCAGCAGCTCCGGAGCTGTGTTTTCACTGAACGGCTCAGCTGCACGGACTCTGAGACGTTTGCCTGCTCGGTACCTCTGCTCTCCAGCACTAAATCCTGTAGAACTCGACCCGAAAGGTCCTGCTAATATGGGCAGGATCAAGCACAGGCCTACAAAGAGCAAGGGAGGTCATTATTTTCACAGGAACTGCGAGTTGGACCCTAAATCTTCAGAAGAGAGCGGTGCCTAGAAACCAGCTGTCTCATATATCTGCTGTGCTGAACTGGTAGCAGGGAGGGGAGAATAAAAATGTGTTTTGCAGTATAATATTGCTTTGTGCCTCCAAAAAAGGCTTCTAATTTTATGTTTTAAAGGCAAACATTGCAGCTAATTGAAGAGCAGAGAGGGAAAAATGGATCTCCTTTTCTAAGTGCCAATAAGACTGGGTTCTGGGCCAGTGGTTCTGTGAGAGGTCTCCATTTACTACCTGTCCTAAACCTCAGGTATTTCAGAAGGAAAATGCCTGCCATATATTAAAGAGAAAAGTCATTAAATGGATGTCAAAAAAAAAAAAAAAAACAGGAGGACAGAGAAAACCCATATGACTGAATTTATGACTTGCTTAGGAAGCACAAGGTAGCACTGAGAAAACACGAACGGGAACAAGGGGGCATCCATGCAGCGGAAAAGCCATTTACCACTTGCTGCCTTCCCAGTGCTGACCTCGGAAGAGGTCCACCAGGATGGCAGTGTCACTGTCCCAGACCCTCCTCCTGCCTTTTCCCCCAGCCCCCCTCACTTGGAGAGAATAACCCTCCTCCTCCTCCTGCTGCTCCTTTTCCCTGGGAGTTGGATTAGGCCCCGTGCCCAGACAGTCGCTGGGATTTTATGGCTCTGTTGAATGCACCCATTTGCCTCTGGAGGAAACTGCTCGAGCAGCCCTGAGGCAGCAGGAAAGTCAAGGCTTTGTGGGCATCCAGGCAGGAGCCAAACTAAATGAGCAGGAGGCAAAGGGAAACGCTCTCGGGGACAGCGGATTCGGAGCAGGGTTTGGCTCTGGGTAGGAGGATGCAGGAAGAGAGAAATGCGGAATTTTAGCCATCACCTCGATGGGAGCAGAGTGTCCAGAGCGTGTGGTGTCACACCAGCTATCCGGGTGGTGACACACCTGTGGGCAGCTGAGATCCGTCCATGGCAAGAGCTGTCTATTCCCCAGGCTCCTGTGGTTCCAGAGATC
The DNA here is from genome assembly GCA_013397725.1 of Rhagologus leucostigma. Classification (NCBI taxonomy): domain Eukaryota; kingdom Metazoa; phylum Chordata; class Aves; order Passeriformes; genus Rhagologus; species Rhagologus leucostigma. The sequence goes on along the minus strand of VZTD01001487.1, from coordinate 329,974 downwards.
TGGGCAGAGCTTGGAGCAGGAGGGTTCCCTCTAAATCAGGGAGTGGGACTGAGGTGGGCAGCAGACAGGCAGAGACAACGAGCTTGGTAGTGCTGGGAGCTCCTGCTGAACTTTAGGCTTTCCTTTCAGACATCCAACCTGAATGAAAGATCTGGAAATCCCATCCTAGAGGGCATTTGTCCTTCCTGACCCATTTCCTTCTGGTCTCCAAGTTCAGCCGTGAGGTGCTGTGGCCCTTCCATGGGATCAGCCTCAGGGATGGGCTGGGCCAGGCCACGGGCTGGTGGTGCCCCAGCTCTGCTCACAGAAGCCCCAGAACTGGTGTCCCAGCAGGTGCTGTGTGGTGCTGCTGTTCCTCATGCCCACCCCCCTACATCCCACCTGCAAATCCCCACGAGCCTCAGGTGTTTTGGAGGAAGGAAGTCAGAAAGCCCCAGGGTGCAGCAGTGACTCCCATCCCACCCCCTGAGCAGCAGCAGCAGTCGGATGGAACTCGGTTTGTTGCTTTTTCTCCTTAGCTTTGTGCCTGGTTTGATGTCCCAGCTCAGCTCTGGTGCCAGCCCCTGTGGAAAGGGGTGGGCTGATCCCTGCCTGTCCTCGCTCCATCTCCACAGCTGCTGATTCCTCGGGCAGCCCTTGCACCAGGCCAAGCAGGGTCTGGCTGTGGGGTGAGCAGGTTCAGTTGAGCTGAGGGTGGATTAAGCCCATAAAAACATGGCAAAGAAACTGGATTTTCTGTCAGATCAGGTGCTAAGATGACCCCTTTATGGCTGGTCCACATGGTTCTGGTCCTCTCTCTGCCTTGGAGTGGCTTTGGTATGATCAAGACAAGGGAGGTGGCTTCCAATCCTTTCTTTGTTGCCGAAGGACCGTGGAGGGGAAAATGGGAAGCAATATCAGCAAGAATCCTGCTCTGAACTCAGGACAGACGGAAAGCTTGGGAGGAAGCAGATTTGTTTTCTCCTCTGCTGCTGACGTGCCCTGTGGTTTGGGCACTTCACCTCATCTTCCTGTGCCTGCCTTGTCGCATCCTCCTGCCACAGGAGCTCTGGAGAGGCAGGGCCGGCCTCTCCCTGTGGGTTTGTGGGATGCTTCACACGGTGGTGTCTGTCACGGGGTGGCCTCTGGACTCTATCACAGCCCTACTACTATTAATAATCCAGAGGATTAGAAAGATAAGCCAGTTACAGCAAGACTCGGGCCTGTCAGTGCTGTCCGCTGACTCGTGGTATCTCCTAGGTGGGGGAACTGCTCTGCTCTGTTTATTTACAGTCCATAACTTTGCAAATGGCCTAATAGAGGCTCAGGTTTTACTTCTTTGCAAACCCCTCAGCGTAGGAGACATCTGTGCTGACAGAATTATCTTTTTTCTTCTTTTTTTTTTCTTTTTTTCCCCTTTGCCTACAATGGTGCCTTCAAGGAGAGCTGGGCTTTCATTGGAGGCTCGGATGGATCCCTCCCCCTTGGCTTGGGGGAGGACGCCTGACAAGCAGCATGGAAGTAAAATACGGGCAGATTGAATCCGCCTATCTCAGCTATGAAGCGCAGGATGCCATATATTTAATATATATTTCATCCGCAAGACTCAGAATTATTTTATTTATCTCTCTGTGAAGCGCAATAAAATTCTGCCTTTTCCATGGGCTTTACTTCAGCAAAAGGCAGCGGCTGCTCTGGCTTGGGGCCACGGGGGCACAGAGCCACAGGTCCGTGCTGGGCTCGGCAGGGCCAGGATTCCCGGTTATCCCGTGCAGTCGGGGCTCCAGGCTCCCGCAGCTCCACGTGGGATGCTGGCGGTGCTGCCCAGGCGGGTGAGGGCTCCCGGGGGTCACGGCAAGGTGAAAGTTGTTTATTCCGTGCTGGAGGATCTAATCGAAGCTGGAGCACAGGGACAGCCCCTCGCTGACTGATCTCCCTCTAGGGGCACTTTTCCTTTTTTCCATGCCATACTAAGTGGATTTTGTCTCCTGGCTGATACAAGAGAGGTTTTTTCCCCGTCTGTGAACAGTCGTGGTGTTCCTTTCACAGAGGGGAAAAACGGGGCTCAGAAGAGGGGTTTTAAGAGCCAGTCTGTCCCTGAGACTGAGCAGCCAATGTCCCTGTGCACCATCTGGGTGTGAAACCAAGGCACAGCCCAGGGATGATGGTCGGATAAATTCCTGGTCCTTCCTCCTACCCAGGTAGAGCTTCCCAGCCACGAGGTTTGAGTTGAATCAAGCAGAGAGTTGCTGTCCTCAAAAATCCCATGATTTATGAGCCCATCCAGTTCCTTCCAGCTGTGGCACCTGACTTAGCCCGACGCAACAGCCAAGCTGTAACTCAGTCACACATCTCCCTCTTCTCTTTCCTGCTCTGGGATTTTAAGGGGGGATTTAGGAGGGATGCTGTGTGTGTGGAAAGAAGGGATGAGGTGCACGGAACGAGTTTTACGGTGTGACAGATATCACCCAGGATCAGCACAGCCACACCGAGCATTTTCAGTGCTGCAGGACAAAAGAATTCCCAGCCACTCCAGGGAGGCTGGGCTGCTCGTGCCACGGGAAAGGAGAGGAGAGGGAGCTGGCAAGGAATCTACCTGGGCTTGCCTTGCTGCTGCATGGAGGGACAGCTCCCTGACCGTGTGGCTGCCAAGGCACCTGCTGGGTTGTGTGTCAGCGCTCTGCAGTGACTTGATGCTGATGTTTCTGTGCTTTTTCCCACTCTTTGCCTTCGGTCCAAGAGCATTCCCTGCCCCGCTGGCGAGATCTCAGCTCCCCGTGGCTCTGTTGTGCTGTGCAAGCCGTCCTTATTCCCTGCTCCTGCAGAACAGCTTTGCCCTGTGGTCCCTCCCTGGCTGCTCTCACGGGCAGGGGTGCAGCAGCCCTTGCACAGAGCGAGCCCCCTCTGCCTCCAAAGGGTGTTTGGAAAGGACAAACGAGGGGTGAAACTGAAGAAATGTGGCTGTCAAACTCACTCTTGAGAGGGATTTTCTGGTGTCTAGTCCAGCGATCTCTTGCTGCGTGCGCAGCTTTGCCAGTGGTGCTCGTCTGAGGGTTCTCTGAAGTCCACGGCTCAGTGAGGACACTGGTATTTCCTATTCCACGTGGCACAGGAACTTTGTTTCTGGAAGCAGCAGCAGGCTGCTAAAAGTGATGGAAATGGGATCAGACACCCCCCAACTGAGAATGGAGACAAATCATTTCTGGAGGCAGGTACAGGCGTGCAGGACTCGCCCCCATCCCGCAGGGAAACAGGCTGAGCACTTGTTCTGCACCAAGCTGGCATCTTTGGGAATGGCCCCAGATTTATGACCTGTATGCTGTGACACTGAGCACATCCCGAAATTTTTCACCTATAAAATAGATTCCGGGAGGGTTTATTCAGTTCCTTGTTCCCCAAGTTTGCTCCGGCGTGGGCCCCTTCACCACAGCTTTGGGTGTGGAGCAGTGCCCAAGCCGTGCCAGCTCCGGGCTGTTCCTGCTGGCCTGAGGTGCTGCTGGGGTCTCTGGAGGATGCCAGTGGGGCTCTGGCCAGTTTCTGGACCCAGATTTAGGGGATCTTGTGGACATCCTTTATTGGCATCTCCCCAGACTGGACTCTTCTTCCCCCCAGTGTCTCCAGGCTCTCATTTCTTTCTCTCCACTGTCTCCAGGCTCTTGCTGCTCTCCCCTTTGATAAAAAATAATTAATAAATCATTATTTTTATTAAATACTAAATAAATAAATAGATAATAGTTATTAATAAATAATTCCAGGGATTCTCTGGTCTGGTACAGACTTGCTGACACCCGGGCTGGCCCTCCCTGCTGCTGACTTGCAGGTGACCCCCCCAGAACGCAGGTACCGTGTCTGGGAGGGCTAGTCCCCACGCTGGCAGGCAGATGCAGGACTCTTGTGACAATGGCACTGCTTACACGAGAGGGGAGGCTTCGGGGTTTTCACACTGGGATTTGAGAATGTTCCCCCCACCCTGTTCCTCCTGAGTAGTTGGTCAGAAGTGTTTATCAAGGGCTGGAAAGGAAACCTGTGTGTGCAACACCCCAGACCAGAAAGCCAGAAAAATCTCCCCGAAACCACAGGGTCAGCCTGGCAGATTTGCAGCATTAATTTGCTGGTGGCTTAAACAAATAGAGGCAGATTTGCACTCCTGCCTCCTCCTCTGCCATCCCACGCTCCAGAGAGCAGCCAGGACAGGATTCCCAGGGCTCTGCCCAGCTCTGGTGTCCCTGGATGGTCCTTCCGGTGGGCGCTGTGATGCAGCATGATTCCTGCGGGAATCCCCCTCCCTCTGAGGGGAAAGGGGGCTCAGGAATCTGCTCATCAAGCTGCTGAGTTAATTGTCCCCATCCACGCTCTGAGCCTGCGGTGGATGCAGGGAAACGCCGCTTAACTCTGACCCCGCTTCCTTTCTGGTGACGTTAATTCTCCTGACCCTGTGTTTGCTGCTCTCCCGTTCCCTCGCAGCTGACACGGAGTGAGGGAGGCGGGCAGGAGGCTCGGGAAAGGCAGAGAACTCCCTGATCCCACTGTCCTGCTGCTTGCTGAGCCCGCAGGAAATCGGTGCTGCACTCCAGAGCCGAAGCAGCAACTCGTGGATCCGTGCTGAGGGATATCTTGTTCAAAATTTCATTTCAAAATGAGGAATTCTGATCCCGGATCCTGTGTGGGGATGCTGTGTCTCCTGGGAATTCAAATTTGAGCCTCACCTCTGGGTCTGACATGGGCAGAGCCTGCTGCTGTTGGATAGTTGAGAGCAGCTTAATATTTAACTCAAGTTTATATTAATGCTTCTAAAAACATCCTCACTGAGGGTCATGCTGCCTCTTTAGAATCGTAAAACATGGTCCTTCATGTTTCCTTGGACCTTGCTTTTACATCTGCTCTCTCTAATTGTGATCCAGAGATGAGCGTGAGAAGAGGCTGAGATATTTAAGTGTGCGATGTGAGGGGATGAAGGGTTCGGGTCAGTGGCCAGCTCTGAGCTGGGACAGGAAGGGTCTGCGCTGCTCAAAGCTTCTGCTCCACGCCTGGAGTCTGCCTTTGGGAAGGGATGATGTGGCTTTGTCAAGTCTGTCCCTCAAATGGGGCTGTTTTCCCCGGGAAAAGCAGCAGGATTTGTGGACATGGCTCTGTGGGAGTGGGTGGATGTGTTGCACACCATGGGGTGCTGTGGGAGTGGATTGCTCCTGAGGGAGATGGAGCAGAGAGCAGCATTCCCACCGCTTCCAAAGACAAGAGCTGACAGCTTGGGATGTCTTGGAAAGCTCCTCTGCGTGGGTCAGCACCGGCCTCTGCGAGAAGGTGACTTTGGTGCCTGGGTGCCTCCTCCAAGTTGTTTGTCTGTACAGGAATTACAGGTCTGTGCCCAGGCTGTGTTAGCAGCCCACTGCAACCTCCTTGAAACCCCCCCAAAAATGGGGTTTTGCCCCAAGGAGAAAAATTTGGGCTTTGGAGCAGAAAAGAGGAGCTTTGTTCTCCTTTTGTCTCTAATTTCTTTTCTCATCTCTTGGAGAACAGCCCTTCCCTCCCTGGAAGGTGCTGTCCCTACGCTCGCTTTCCCAGTTCCGAATCCCCACACTGCGATAAACCTCAGTCGGGTTTTCCGAAGGGCTGGAAGTGGTGTCAGGGCCATCTGCTCTCCAGGTCGTTATAAGAATTTGCAGGGTAAAGCTTTGCCATGTGTTCCCTGCAGATTCCACACACCTTTGGCTGTGCTCTTGTTGTTAGCTGCTCATTACTGGGGGGTTTGGAAAGCTCGCCTTATAAATGCCCTGGGTCCCAACCACACGTGTTGTATCAGTGCTTCTATAATGACCCATTTGGAATTATTTAGCCAGGGAACCTTGGAGTTTTTTCGCTTTCAATGTGTCCTTATAAGATGCCCAACTTCTACAGTTAGTCTATGAATGTACCCACACTATTAGATCCACTTGTTTATAATAGCAACCAAATGTCTTCAAATATTCAAGCCTCCTTTTATTTTTTACAGCACTGGCAATAAGCCTTTACATGTTAACTCTTGGCCTCTCTGGGTAACCTCTTATTTAAAAGCAACTTAATTGACTTTACCAGGCCTGGGCTATTTTTCATTTCTTCCTAGAGGACTCATTACTGGAGATGGATGTTTATAAACTGGATCTGGATCCTTCTCCTCTCTCTCTCTCCCTCTCTCTCTCTCACACACACACACACAAAACCAACCTATTTTACCCCTTCCTGCCTGTTTACATTAGCAGGCCATAATCATATTCATGGCTTCACAGAGTTTGGCCAAGATTTTTGTAGTGGTGACCCAGTGTAAAGAGAAGAAAGCAAATAGGTGAACGGCAAGTGCTGAAAGAAAAGAGAAAACGCTGAAATACTCAGGGTTTTAGGGATTTGTGTCTAAATGAAACAGGCAGGAGTAGAATAGAGGTTTGATTCTTTGAAGCGAGTAGGTTTGTGGTGTCAAACAGGTGTAACGCGCTGGGCCCAGTGTCGGGTTTTTAATTCCTTCTTTCCCTTTGGAAGTAGTGGTATCGTAATTATTTAGGAAAAAGGGTGACAATTCGGGTCAAGCCGCAATCCTTAGCACAACAGATCCTCAGAAAATATGCCCAATAACCTGCAAAAGCTTATGGCATGAGGATTTTATCTGTGTAAAACTGCTGAGAAGGGGACACACTTAAATCCACGGCCTTGGAGTATTTAATGCATCAGACCCTCAGCCCAGCCCGTGGTGAGAGCTTTCCTGGTGCCGTTGGATCCACTCTGGTTCCCATCAGTGGAACATCTGCTGCTTTGTGGTCATGTCCCTGGCTCAGTTTAAACCCACAGACCTGTTCTGGCAGAGGGGCTCCCAAACCCTCTGCGTTTGCTCGGTGTCTGAGCTGTTCCGTGTGACTGCTGGGAAAACCCACACTGCTCCTCTGTGCCTCCACCTGTACATCCCGGGATTCCTGTGGGATGTGAGGGGCGTAGAAACACCTATTAGGCCATAATCTTCATCCTCTTTTTGCCCTATTTCCACTTTACACCTGATCAGGTAGGAGTTTTTTTGTATCGTTTTAAGTCTCTGGTCAGCAGAGAGCTGCAGCACCTCCCACCCTTCCCAGGCCAGCAGAATTTGTGGGGAGGATTCTCCTGCTTATTTTTTAATTTGCCAACGTTCCCTTGTGTCTTCTCCTCTTTCCTGGGGCGGGTTCTTGTTCACCCAGCAGGTCCCCACCAGCTGCCACTGCTCTGGAGAACGACCCAAGGGATTCAGGTGTGGGATCCCAGGTTTTTGAGGAGGTGCATTTGCTCTGCCTGCGGCCCCTCACAGACCCCTCATGGCTGTTGTTATTTTCAGAGCTCCACAAGCTGCCCCTGGAAGAGCTGAGAGAGAAAAGCGGGCAGTCAAGCTCCAAGATTATCAGATTTATCGTATTTTCTGTGGTCTGGTGTCCCCTGCATCACTATCCCAAACTTGGAGTGATCCAGATCCATTTGATGATGCCCGCCAGAAGCACAGGGAACCCCGAAACATGTGGGGGCTTCCCTGCACTGGCTGTTGAATCCTACCCTCAAAATTAAGGCTCTCTCCTACTCTTTTCAGCACAAGCAGCTCTTTTTGTTGTTTTCCAGTCTTCCTCTGGGAATTTTTGGTGCTGCTCAGCAATGGGGTGCGCGTCCCCATATCCCTGCTCCGTGTGTGAGCAGGGCTCCCGCTGTGGTCCCTGCCCTCCTGCCACCCCTCCCTGCAAACCCCGGCCTCACCTTCTGCCCCATCTCTCTCTGGGACTCATAATTTATTTTTACTGGATTGTGGATAAAACCACAATTAAAGAATCTGGATTTTGAATAATCCTCCAGCCACCTTTACCCGAATTTCATCATCGCAAATAATTCTGGGCTCTTTCTCTGCTTTTTCTTCCTGCTTTTCTCTGTCATCTTCCCTTCCCTTTTTAATCTTCTCTTGCCTCTCATGTGTTCCCTTAACTGGGTAGCATCTGCCAAATTTTATTAATGGGCTGTGTAATCCATTTACAGGGCCATTAATGAAAATATTAAATAAGGCCAGACCTAACAAAAGATCCTTGGAGTACTCTGCGAGATACCTCCCACAAGTGTAACACTTGGCTCGGTGCCTTTCTGGCAGGTCTGAATCCACAAAGCAACCTTCTTATTATTGTTATTATTATTGTTATTATTATTGGCACGAGGTGACAACCAGGAATCCCAGCCAAAGCCGGGTTTTTGTGGCCATAGGCATGGTGCACACATGCTCTGGTTATTTATTAGAAAACAGCAGAGTGGCTCTGGGATGGAGGGGCCTGCTTTGGTCCAAGAGCTGCGCGAGGAAGAGGCAGTCCCAGGGTGGTGACGGCGTGAAAAGAGTGACCCAAATGAAGGATGGGAAGGGTGACAGCGGGATCAAGGGCGCTGCCAAAGGTTTGCCCTCAGGCAGAAATCACTTGTCTCCATCTGCTCGATTTTACCTTTTAAAAGTGTGTCAGCGCTGGGTGCTTCCCTACCAGCCCCCAGATTACCCTTTCTGTGAAGCAGCAAACCCCAGAGTCTTAAGGGGCACGGAAAAAAAGAGAATACAGAAACCGTTCTGTGTCCGCTCGCTGGACAAGCTGAGTGCCTGGTGGGAGACGTGAGCAGAGGGGATCAGGTTGATTCTTAAGAATCCCAAATAGATCCCAAAGAAGGATAGTGAGGCGAGCCCAGAGCTCAGCAGGTGGTGGCACAAAGCCGCAGCGATCTGGGCAGAGAGCAGAGGGGGAACAGAGCAAAACGCCCAGTGAAAGAGATTCTGGTGGGTGCTTTTCTGCAAGAAAATGTGAATTTCCAGAGCTGCTTACAGCCCTGGAATCCCCATCTCCCAGTCAGAATCCCACTGTTCAGGCTTTTAAGATCTCGAGTTAATGCAGATCACTGCATTACTGGATATGTAAAGTGTGTGTATCAGATGTTTAGAGAGGTATTTGCGTGCACACACCCAGATGTTTACTGACAATCATTTTCACATCAGCACATTCACCAACCCTCCGGGATGCTGCGGGTTTAAGGCCTTCAGTTGCACTTTGGGAAACCCGTCCTGGTGCACGTGGATAAGATACTTTTATATATTCTCCTTTCCAGGTGCGTTTCCCACAATGTCCGTGTGTATACCGGGACCCCTCCGTGACTCTGTGGGGCAAACAAAGTCTTTTTTGTTACTTTGCAGCTCAGCTGGAGCAGCTTTTGGGACTTCCCAGTGCTCTTTGCAGACCCTGAAGTCCAGGCAGAAAAACCAACAGAAAGGGTTCGGGGTTGGGGTTGGGCCGGGGGGGAGAAGGAGAGGTTTCTGTGGAAAAGAAGAAATTTCTGACCACGCTACTTTTATTGGCCTGAAGGAACCCTAGAGATTAACAACCCCCAGCTCCCCCCCTTCCCTGCCACCCACCCCCCTGCAACCCCGAGACCTTAAACAATCCGGTAGAAGGTGTGACTTCAAACTTGGTGGTAGGGATAAAGAGAAAGGAAGCCGGAATGTAAGCACTTGTGTGATGTGATTATTCCCAGAAATGCCTCGACATCTCCCCGCTGGCCCGGCCCGGCTGCCAGCGGGGCCGGGGAGCTCGGAGTGAGGTGCTGACCGCGACTGC
>VZTD01001487.1:294742-317450 GCA_013397725.1 Rhagologus leucostigma | reverse complement strand
TTTTTTTTTTTTTTCCATCTTTTCGGAGTAAATCTCCTTCTCTGCCGTCAGAACCCTCCTGAATTTCTCCCCCCTCCCGCTTTTGGCTGGGGGGAGCGGTGTGATTTAAAATCCGCCCTTCAACCCGAACAATAGGAGCCGTAAACCCAGACTCTAAGAAAGTTGTCGGCAGGGACGGAGGAACCGCAAACACATTTTTTCCCCCCGACCATACAATGTGGAAACTCTTAAAGGGCGCTATCTGTAGACATCTTGCAATCACTGGTCTTCCTTGTCATCTGAAGGAGAAAGGGGAAAATATATTAAGTGAAGACACACTTTAAAATTACTTATACATTTTAAACATGCTGGCAAAGGGAACTGCCTGATAAACTCTTGCCCAGATTTCCTTTTTCTCGGGGAAATTATTTCAAGTTGTTACACAAATATCTCCCGCCTCTCTCCTTTCCCCCCCACCCCGCTCCTTCCCCGGATTTAATTCGAACGAAAACAAATTCCTGCAGCCCCAAAACCCAGCTCGGGCGTGTGGCAACGGCAGGGCCGGTCCTGCAGCCCCGCGTGGGTGCGAACACCCACCGCAGCTGGGCTTGGAAAAGGGGAAAAAGCCGAGAATACTGATTTTAATTGGTTAAAATGCCCAATAACAAGCCGGCAGAGCGCCTGGTGTTGCAGCCGGGTGGGAGCTGAGCTGTGCCTGCTTTCCCCTGAGCCAAAATCCCCCAAAAGCAGTCGGGAGAGCAAATTACTTCCCTGCTAACGGATTCGCGAGCCCGGCTCGCTGTGCCGGCCCGGGGCTGCGGCCAAGCGCACGTTGCCGCCTGAAAAGCCGCCAGCTCCAAAGGCGGAGGTTTGGCCCTGGAATAAACTGCGACTTTCCCACCGTGCGGCCGCGCTCCTTGGCTCTGGGAACGGGACTGATCCGGACGGGAGAGCGCTGTGAAAAGGGAGCGAGGCTCTGGCAATTTATTTTTTTCTTCTTTTCTTTGTTTTTTATTTTTTTTTCTTTTCTCTGGGGTAACATTGAATTTTTTTTTCCTTTCTCTCTTTTTAATAAAAGTGGGGGAAGACCCGAAATTCGGTGGGGGATGCGCTGCCTGGCCAGGGATATCGCTTGGTGGGGAGAGGAAAACGGGGCAGTCGGGGGATGGAGGAAGGACCCGGCCCCGATCCGGGGGAGCTGCGGGGTGGGGGGTGACCCGAAAGAAGGACGGGCTGGTCACGCGTCCGGGGAGCGGAGGGGCTGCGTGGATGAAGATTTGGGTCTGCTCCGGGTCTAAACCCACGAGGCAGGATCGGGTCCTTCCTCTCCAGGGGGATCTCCAACCTCCCTCTTCCCCCCCCGCGCTTCCAACATCTTCAAACAGCGTCCGTCGCACAACCTGAGGGTAACGGGGCGGGGGGAAGGAGGCTTTCTTCTTCTTTTTTTTCCCCTTAAGTCTCTTTCAAGCTGAATTTATGTTTGTGTGATGAAATGCCCCTCTGTGTTTAACATTCCCAATGATCATTTGTTTCCTTAGCTCCATTACTCCTTTATGAGAGCGCCTTTCGCCCGGGCATGTTTAATCATGACCGCTTACGCAATATTTTCTTTGGGATAGATTCACTCAGCCTTATTACATATCAATTATTTCCTTACAACTTCGTCCCACACCAGCTGCTTTGTTATCTGGGCCTGCCACCCCTCTACCCCCCCGGCGTGCGGTGGGAAGGGAGGGAGACGTTTGTTTTTCCTAGGATAAAATACTGCTAATAATAATGCAGATTGAGTGGAAGGAGAAGGGGGAAGCGGGGGGAGAAGCCGGGCCGGGGATGCTCCGCGGGGCTGCGGGTCCCTGTCCCATGCAAGACGGCTGCGGGTCCCCGGGGCCCCCTTCCCCACCCCAGCGCCTCCCTCCCCGAGGAGGGACTCCCCGTTTCTCCACGCTTTTGCGCCTCATTTTGGAGCTGCTCCGCTGTGTTTGCGCCTCCCAGGCTCGGTGCTGGCTCAGAGCAGAGATTTCTGCTTCACAGTCCCCGGGGGAGCTTCCCCCACCCAGCCTCCCGCCGGCTCCTCCGGCAGCCACCCATCTGGAAAGGACATTTCCAATCGATTCGAGCCCCTCCCGCCCGGACTCGGGTTCGAAATCCTTTCAGTGCAAGTTTTATCGGCGTTTTACATCGTAAACACGCTGCCAGATTTGGCTTCTCCCTTGCTCCTCTTTCCGAAGCCGGTTTTCCTGGGCTGCCCCGGGACGGGCTTCGCTCGCCGCACCCCGGGGCGCTGCACGGGGACCGCCCGGGCGCTCCCGGCCCCCGGGGCGGGGTGGAGGGAGCTTTTCTCCTCGTCCAGCTGGCAAAGACAGGAGGGAACAATCCCTGGCGGGCAGGGAGAGCCGGGCCCGCGAGATCCCGCGGTGCTCCCGTCTCACCTCCTGCTCTGTACCCAGCCCCAAGACTCGAGTGACAGAGTTTCATTTCCCGTTTGGGGAGCGCGGCACGGCGCAGGTTTCTTTTCCTTTTTTTTCCTTTTTTTTGCCTTTTTTTTGCCTTTTTTCTTCTTTTATTAATTTTTATTCTCCCTGATGCCGAAGAACCCGAGATCCTTTGGGTAAATCGTGTCTTTATAGGGGAAATATATATATCCATTTATGTGGGCTGTAAAGCTGCGCTGGGGAAGGGAGAGTGACCTGCTGCAGTCCCGGGTCCTGCGTGATCGTGTCTCGCTGTGACAGGGAGTCCGAACGGGGACACCCAGGTTTGGAGGGTGTCAGGAGTCCCGGCAAGACGCACTTGGGAATTGGGGGGGGTTAACGCTGAATTTCCTGGCTTTGGCGAGCTGCTCTCTCCATCATCTTTACGCGCACTCACGGATATGTGAACAGATGACTTGGCACCGGCGAAAAACACTTAAAATAATGCCTCTGCCTCTGGCCAGGCCTGTGTAAATATCTCACTCTCCCACATGCCCGCCTGGCTTTTCCTGATGCTGCATTACTTGATCACAAATACATAATTTGCACGAGTGTGTGTATACACAGACCCGCTTTGATCTCGGCGCAGAAATGCCCCCCCTCGCCTTCGCAGGGGCTGCAGCCCCGAGAACAAAAGCGGAGGATAAAAATGCTCAAATAACACATTTTCAAATGGGAAGCGTGTGTCGGCTTCCTTGAGTGGTTCTGGCACTTGGAAGGGGGGGTGGGGGAAAGAGACTTTATTGAACATATAAATTTAAACTTAGTTACCGCTAACAGTTGCCTTATAAAAGGGGTCCATATAACCCACATCCATTTTTTCCTGGAGTCCTCAGGCGCGTTTCCCAGCGCAGCCGATCTCTTGGCAGCGCCAGGCTGCGAGGAGCGCGGCTGGCTGCGGGCTTTCGCAGGGGGAGATGTTTATTTTGCAGTCATTGTTGGCTCCCTCCCCTGGATTATTTTACTGCTGCAGATTTAAGCCCTTCTACTTATTTCTTGATTCTCTGGCAGCGCTCTCTGCGAGCTGCTCCCAGCTCTGCGCTTTCTCCCTTCGCTGCGTCTCGGGGTGGTGAAATTACAGGGTACGAGGGAAATGTGTAAATTATAGGGTTTATTAAAATGTAGGCGAGCGTGGCTCTCCAGGCGAAACAGATGCAGGATGGCTCGAAGTCAGGCAGCCTGACAAACTGCAGAGCAGCGGGGCAGGGGAATCATTAGAGGGACATTTCCCGCAGGGAGGGAGGAAGCGGCCCCGGGGTGCCGGGGGGAGGCTCTCCCTCCAGGAGCCCCCTAAAACCAGGACAGATTCCCCCGGGAAACAGCGAGGAGGTTGATCCCAGCAAGCTGGATGAGGCCTCTGAGTGTTCAGCCCCTAAACGCCGCATCCCTTCTCTCCCAGGCCCCGGGAAGTCCGAGGGGCTTCCCCCCTTCCCTCCCCACCCAGCCACAGAGCCGGCCTCGGAGGCGATGATTTATTTGGGCTAAAGCGTAATTCTCAGTTTATAGTTTGGCTTCTCCAATATTAACCTCAACTGCTTTTATGTGAATCTCAGGGATGATGAAGGGACTTTCTGCGGCAGGAGAGAGCTCTCAGAAGAACCTTGAGGCTTGGGCTCCGAAACTCCCTTTTCCCTCTTTCCCTCGCTACAGGGAAGAGCAAACTGGCAAGAGGCAGGGCTGGGATGCGGATACAGAGTGGGGAGCGGAGAAAAAAGCCCTGGATGAGGCGGCTTGGTGCTGCCCTGGCTCACAGCCTGCAGCAGGGGCTCGTCCTGGGACGTGGAGGTGGATAAAGCAGGCTGAGATCACACCGGGAGGGTGAGGGATCATGGCAGGAGCCTGTCCAGCTTTCCCGAGGTCAGGTGGAGGATGGATGTCTTCTCCTCGGCAGGGCAGAGACGCATCCTGCATCTCTCAGGAGCTGTTGTCGCCCTGCCAGGGGAAGGACAAATATCCAGCGGTCCCTTCTCCTGCCACTGTGGGACCCGATGGGAAGAGATCCCGGGAAGGCTGTCCTGGCGGGGTTCTCTCACCGCTCGTGTCTCGACACGTCGTGCAGCTGATGAAGCCTTTATTTATCCGCGTGTTTTCTGTTTGTTTCGGAGGGTGTCGGAGCAGCCCGGAGCAGTCGGAGGGGTTAACAAAGGAAAGCCTTATTTACCGATTCCCTCGCAGCCTCCCTTCGAGGTAACTGAAACACCTTCATAAAAGGAGTAATTAGGAGGGTACTGAAGTATCCATTCGACTCTTGTCTTCACGGGATCGGTTTGGGGATCTCAACCAGCCTGGTTGTTTCACCACAGTGCGGCCGTCCTGCTCCTCGGGCTGTGAAGAGGGGAGGAAGGCTGCCCACAACTCCCTCCCCTATAAAACCAAGCCTTTCTTGGTTTTACAGCACGGGTTATCAGTCCTGGCCCTCAATTTATGTCCTGCGAACTCATCCATAAGCTCAGCTGTCATTTTTCATCCCTTCCTTTTTTTTTTGATTTGTTTTTTTGTTTGTTTGTTTCTAGCCACTACATTAATTTGAGAGGGACACACGGACGAGGAAATGGTCCTTAGGCAGCTTTGGAAGCAGCCCTCTGCGAGTGGAAGTTGAGACAGGTCTGGGTAGGAGAGACTGGAAGAGCAGCTGGATTTTACATAAGGATGTGGAAGAGCTCAGACTGAGTAGTGGGAATGGGGAAAGAGGCCCTGTCAGCAGGGAACAGGAGGAGAAACCTCCTCCGTGAGCTGCATTCCTCCTCTAGGGAAGTCCTTGCTCTGGACAGATGCAGGAATTGGTGAGGGGTTTCTTCTCTCATTCAGTGAGGTTTCGCGGCTGAAATGCCTTTGAAAGACAAGCAGATTTGCGAATAAAGGACTGTCAAAATCAGCTCTTCGGTTCAGCTTTGCCTCCTCTCGGAAATAGGGATGGGAGTCAAAAGGGGCTGGTTGCTGAATGGAAAAGTGCCTGATGTGATGTGGGGAGAGCTTATGCACTCAGCAGTTGTGTTCTCAGTGCAGAGAGGGGGCTTTTGTGCTGCTTGATATTTCAGCAAACGCTGAAGAGGAAATGAAGCAAACCCGTCTGCGTTTCCAGAGGGAATTCTGCAGTGTGCAGGCTGGAAATATCTCTCTCTTTTCCCTTGGACTCCATGGCTATTTTTATGTTACCTTGGATCATGATCCTGGGTTCTTGGACTGCTTTTTCTGGGGTGCTATTCTTTCTAAAAATAGAAAGAAAATTCTATTCCTAGCAGTATTTTCTTTCTACTTTTGACTTTTGGCTTCTAATTTTTAGTGACGGGGGATTTTTTTTGAGCCAATGAGGTCACATTTTCTCCTTTGCTGAGGGGAAGGAGATCTTTGCATAAATGCCTGTACTTTGCCTCCGTGCTTATCTCAACCGCACATGACTCTCCCAGTGCTCCACTGATCTGTGAGCCACTCATTCCTCGGTGGGGAGGACCAGGTCCATGTGTTTGGAAACACCAGGACAGCTGGGCAGGCAGGAGCTATCAAGTGTGAGGGTGATTAACTGGATGGAGGCCTCCAGGCTGGAGCAGCGCGAGCACAGGGCTGTGAGGACGGAAGAAGACAAGTGTCAAGTGCTGGCTCTCAGCTGTGCGTGGAGCTCGTGTTATTCCATGATCTAATGCCCGCCACCCCCTCGTGCTCGGCTTCCATGTCCCCCAGCTCACGAACTAAACAAAGCAAAGGTGCCAGCTGAAGTCTCCAGTTAAAATTGTCCTGTTAGAGCTTTGACTGCGCTCGTGTAGGGAATCTTCCTGACTGATGGGAAGAGTGCAAAAGGCAGGTTGTGTGCGGGAGGCAGTGATAAAACAGGATTTATCCGGAGGGAGGGAGATCCTGCCTTGCTACTGAGCAGCTCTGAGCTGCTGCTGCTGAACTCAAGTGCCTTGGACTGCTGCCTGTGCTCTCTCCTTCCGTGGTCTGCTCCTTCTGCTGCAGATGGATCCGTCAGGCTCTGACTCTTTCCACTCCTGGCCCATCCAAGTCAGGCTCCAGAAGAAGAAAAAGGTCCCATAACTCCGGGATGGTTTCTCTCCTCTGTCCCCTGCCTTTGAAGCTGCTGCACTGCGATCACAGCGTTCGCTTTTGCTGCCATGGTCGGTGGGTTCAGGGTGTCTCAGCCCCAGATCTGTTGCCACAACAGCTTTTTGTTTCCATGGTTCCTGCCTGGTTGAGGTGGGCCTGGAGGGACGTGAGATTTGCCATCCAGAGCCAAACCGGTGCGGCCACTGACACAAACTGGGCACCAGCAGGAGTGCTGTGTTTACCAGTGTGCATACACCAGTACGGGTATTCACCGCGTATTTTATCCCTAAAAATGCCTCAGGCTGTTATAACGATCCTGATCTCTGTGGAAATGAGCAATGCATCTCTCTCCTGTCTGCTGCTGTGCCTCCAGTTCCTCTTGCAGCCGCTTGGGACCCGACATCCATTTCAGATCCAAGGACAGAAAAGACTGAAGAGTTTTATTGTGTGATACACGAAGGACAGATTGAGTATTCCCAGCCAAGGATCAGCAGAGGTGAAAATGAAGCAAAACTGAAGCAGAGGAGGGATTGATACTGGTGGGATATCAGTGACAGTGGAACTGGCTTTTCCATCTGAAAGGAAGAGCAAGGATGTGGGAAGGGAAGAGGCCTACGAGTCCACTGTGGGAGAGCAGAGGCTGAAAGGAGGCCCCAGCATGAATTCTTCCCTTCCCACTAACTTGGACCGTTTTCTCTGTTCCGTACAGAACGTGATACTCTCTCAGGAGTGACCCTGCTGACCTCCCACCTCCTGATAGGATGGCGAGTAAGTGAGTGCAAAATAAATGGCACCAAATAGACCTTTTCAAAGAGAACGAGGGAAATAAATCAGGTTATTCTGGTGCGGCATTGACAGCATGTCAAAACAACTCCCCAAAGCGTGAAACTTGGCTGGGGAATGGTAATTCCACTGCCATGATCCTCACATGCCAGATGTATGGCTTATCATCGTGTCTGTCTGCCTGTCTACCTGGCTGCCTACCTGCTGTTCCTGCAGGATCCAGTCCGGGAGCACACAGGAGCTATTTCTGAGCTTCTCTCCCTTTCTGGAGCAGAAAGTGGGGTCTGAATGGGTGAGGATTGCTCAGGGAGGAACGTCTGTTAGAATGTAATAGCTGGGGACTCAGTGTGGCAAAGTGATCTGCTGGGCAGTGCCATATTAGGTGGGTGGATGTATTTTATTTCTATTTTATTTGCAGAAGCCCTGTGGTCTTGCTGAGATCCATCAGGCAGGTGGGTGATAGCAAACCCTGATGGACGCTGCACTCTCAGCCTGGTGAATTATTGTATTATCTGGGCTTGGATTACCCAGAACACCTTTCCAGCCTTCCAAAGAGCTGTGACAAACAGATCTAGAGCTCGTCCTGTCAGAAAAAACCCCGCACTGCCTTGTGTTCTGTCGAGACCCGGCCTTCACCATGCAGGCAGAAAATCACTGCTTGCTGATTCCACCAGGAAACTGGGACACGAAATCCAAACGTGAGGAACCCCTCGCAGGCTCTCGGCACTGCTCTGATCAGGAAGAGCTGATGAACGAGGTGTAAGGCACCAGGCCAGAGGGCTCCACTCCCTCTCCTCTGTGGTTCTCCGGACACGCATCCCTGGATTTGCCGTGCACAGAGTCTTTGAGAGGGAAGGCAGTTGTGGATTTCATGCCTGTGAGCTTCACGGTTACCCCAGCAGGAGCAGAATAAAGAAGGCTTAGAAATGCTGCTGAAGTTAGTTAGTGTATTGGAACATTCCTGGAGATTTCTGTAAGTCCAGAAAAACTGCAGAAAATTATCCTCCCCAGGAATTTCCAGGGCTAAAGGCTGAGCTCACTTCCAGTAGTGCAGCTGCCGTAAATTTCTCCTAATTAGCAGAAGGCTGAGTAATCTGGGGAGTCGTTAATGTTTTGGCATTTGCGTGCTTGTTTGTTTTTCTCTTCGGAGGATGAGGGGGAGATGGATCTGCACTGCACATTGGGTCCGGTGGCGGGAGGGTGTTTCTGGTGCCAGGTTTGGAGCAGATTTCCTGGCTGTGCAGAGCCTGCTTGAGCTCAGGACATGGCCGAGGTCTTGAGCACACACCCTTGGATCCCAAGCAGACCCAGGAGAAATCCTGTCCAAAATCCATCGGAAATTTTGTGTTTCCGGAGGTGATCTTGGAGCTGTAGCTTCTCTAGATGGGGGATTGCAGGGGTCTGAAGGAGCTTTAAACAGAAGTGCTGCTGGTGGTGAGATGTAAATGAGACATGATCACCAAAGAACTCGGACCAGGCAGGTAGGAGCTTTGGAATGATTCCTCATCCATAAAGTATCCCCGATCCACAGGTCCTCGTTTTGCCTGGGCTGAAATTCAGCGATTTAGGACTGAGCTGGGTGGGATTCTCTGTTACAGAAGTAGATAAAACCTATTTCTTCTGACTTCAGGTGAGCCTGGAGTAACCAGCGTGGTCTGATGGAGGAGGAGTGAAGAGGGAAGGGTCCTGCACAACAGGAGCAGAGCCCAGGTTCTGCAATTTCCCAGTCCCAGGACTTCCACCTTGTTTATGATCCCAATACCCCCGATCACCTTGGTTTAAAAGCGTCACACCTCAAACGAGAGCAAGGGGAGATGTCCCACCCGACCCTGCTGGAGGTGTAATTCCCTGCTACTGCGAGATCAGGGAGGGCTGACAGAGCCTGGGAAGGGACCACCTGCCTCATGGAGCACAGGCTCTCCCAATTACAGGTGACCATGGAAGAGCTGCTTAATCCAGAGGGGTCCCCAGCACATCCAGCGCATGCTGCAGGCCGTAAAACACTTGCCAACACCCTATAACAAATTTAAGACCCTTAGTACAAAAGACCAAAAGCCGCAAAACCCTGAACACGCAGGAGAGATCAAGGGCATTGCCAGTGTCCTGGGTCCCAGCAGTAGCAGGGAAATTGTTAGGTGAAAATGTCCAGACGATCTTAGGAAGTGGACCATGGCCCACCCTACCGAGGAAAAGCAAGAAAACCCCACCAGTCCCTGCCAAATCTGACCCGAGGGGAAATTCTTTCCTGAATGCAGGCCAAAAACCCAAAGTAATTGCATATGTACTCTTTAAAAATGGATTTTATTTAGGAGAAACACATTGTCATCATCATCCTGTAAACTGCACCAAATGTTTGCTGAGGACTTTCCGTGGAAGGAGAAATGGGAAGGCTGCGGAGCTTTGCAGAGATGCCGGGACGAGTGAGGTGCCTCCATCCCACACAGCCTGGCTGCTGCTAGAGGGGGCACCCCCTGTAATACCCCGGATTTCTCGGGAAGTGAGGCTTGACTTCCCCGGAGCTGCTTTTTTTTCTTGCAGGAGTCCTCAGCTGACTGCGGTGCGTTGGATCGATGGCTTAGAACCAATGTCAGGCTTCTGAAAGCAAGACACAGCTTTGTGGAGGGTTTCCTGGCCTGAGGAACCTTGCTCGGGGTTGGGCCATCCGTCGTGGCTGGTTGAGCTCAAAGCAGCCACTCTGTGCCTGAGATGAAATTCTCTCTGATGCACAGGGCTTGTAACAGCCCCAAGTACTGCTTCGACCCGACTAACGAGGCCGAAGGACTTGTTCTTAAGGCAAATTTGCTTCTGTTTTCCTGCAGTCCCAACCCCATTTCTCTCTTTTCCATCTCTGTTCCCTCTGGTTCCGCTCTCTGCTCTCAGTTCAGGCAGCGGCCGCAGTCGGAGCTAGCTCAGGCTGCACTTTAACTGTGTCTGTGGAAGCAGATGCATTTTAGAGCCTTTGCCAGAAGGGCTTATCCAAATCAGAGCTTCCAGCCGCCTCTGGGCTCTGGATAGAATTAAGAGGGGCTGGGAGGGAATGAATAGAGGTTGTTTTGCTCTCTTCCCATCCTCTTGCAGAGCTGTGTGATGCTGAAATCCCTTGTTTTCATGGAGGATGAGCCCACCATGAAGTCCCAAAGCCCTTGTCCTGCCCAAATGGCATCACGAGAGACATCAGGCTACTCTGTCATTTTACAGATGGGTTCACAGTTCTTCAAAAAAATGGGTCAAACTCACACAGAGGCGATGGAATTTTCTGTCGGAGACCCTGGAATTTTGCCTTTGCTAGGAAGGGCATCGGGGCTCACATGGCTGGATACTGATTTGGGAAACTCTGGAAGTGTGGGACGTGCTGCTGGCCCTGAGAGCACACACATAATAAGGACACTTGTTCACTGGGGACTGCACAGACGCCACCGATCCGTTTGGGAATCCACTGACCGGGATGAGCAGCAGCTCCTTCTCCCAGGGCTCCCCAAACGGCCAGAAATGTGGGAATTTTTATCCCACTGAAACTGGACACCAAATCTTCTTGATGTTTTGTCATGATTGTGTCATGATGCTGGGGACACGTGCAAGGAACTGATATTTTCAGGTCTGTAGGTGAGGCCATGGGAAAAAAATTATGGGTGGGATGATCCTGGCTGGAGACTTCCTTAGCGTGAGGTCTCAGCCCGGCAGCCGAGGTGTTGGCCATGGGTAGATCCGTCCCTCCTGCTCCATCCCGGTGACCTTGGGCTCTGCTCTGGCTGAGCTGAGGAGCCTCTCTGGCCACAGGAGGTGTCTCACAGGCCGTGGGGCAGCGGCTGCGCTCTGGAATCCAACCTGCACTGAAACCCAAGGCAGGAAGGCTTTGGCAGAGGGAGGGCTGCGACCAGCACGGGGCTCCCAGCACCCCTGGCTGTCCAGCAGTGATATCCAAGGCAGGGTGGCTCAAGAAGCTTCACAGTTCTGCCTGGCCCCAAATCTGCTCCGGGTGGACGTCCCCACCCTGAATTCCCTCTCAGGAAGCTCAGGCTGATTTCTGAGCGTGCTGAGCTCTCAGGCAGCTTGGTTTTGATGGGAGCCTTGCTGCAGGCTCCCTTCTTGTGCCTGGAGAGAGCCAGGAGGAGCGTCAGCAGATCCAGCAGCCAGCTCTCGCTGGGGATTCCACAGGAGATTCCCTCGCTCACCCAGTTGCTGCAGAAAATACCCAAACCAGATTTAATGCCAGCTCGCCTGGTAAAGCTGAAGAGCCAAGTGTTGTTGAGAGAGTGCTGGCATCTATTTTTTTTAATAGGAGGATTTTGTTTCTGTGTGTTTGGAAAGAGCAGGTTAAAAGCACAAGTCAGTGTTAAGTCAAAGCCTGCACACAAGAAATAAAAATAGCCTGTGCTGGGCTCGGTGGAGAGAAGGGGAGGTTGCACCGTTTCCATTAAAAATGGCATTTAAATGGAAGGTGAGCTTGAAACCTTGACAGGACCACGTCCGTCCCCTTTGGAGCCCGCTCCTGCAGAGCCAGGGTAGCACGGATTTCCCTGCTGATGATCCCTGGCTGATTTTGTGTCCCTTTTGAGTGCAGAGAAGGTTCACTGAAAACAAAAATAACCGGACTTTTTTCCCTGAAATATCCCTATCAAAATGAGCTCCTACAGCCAAACCACTCTCCTGCTGGAGGTCTCATTTAGGAATAACTGATGTGCTCCTCTTTCTTACTTTCCGTGATGGGAAAAGGGTGTTAAAGGGTGTGCCCAGGTGCTGTGCTGTGTCTGAAGATGACATGGGGCATTTGGACTTTAACAAAGCTCCGTTCCTGCGTTTTTCAGCACCTGCTGGACCTCAAGGCTGGGTATGGAGACACTGTCTGGGATGTGAGTCCCAAGTCCCCATGGTGGGACTGGGATTTGGCCTTTTCCCACGGGGCTGGGCCTTGCCGAGCTGTTCCTTCCAAACTGACTCAAGGAAAATCAGACCAAAAACAGTCATGGAAAGGAAAAAGGCGTGAGAAGAAAAACAAAGAAACAAAAGAAACCAAAAAATCACTGAAAAACCCTCTAAACCCACACCTCCCTTCCTCTTCTCCCTGGTTTTGAGTGGATGGTTTTGGGGGGGAGATCTGTTTTCACTCAAGAGTGCGGCCGTCGGCTGTAGTGGGGCAGAGCTGGGTCCATCCCCACTGGGCTGAGGTGGCGGCAACCCCAACCCCAGGGGCTGGGCCGGGCTGGGCAGAGCCCTGGGCCGGCAATAACCCTGGGCAAGGTTCACGCTGCTCTGGCCAGAACCGGCCTCGCCGAGCCCCGAGCCCGAGCCAGTTGTAGGGGTCAAGCTGATGCTGACACTGGGGCCTTTGATTGTGTTTGATTCATGTCCCTGCACCGCTGGTGGGTCAGATGGGCCGTTAATCCCAGAGTCCCTTCCCCCTTCCGCAGGGGAAACAAAAAAAAAGGAAAATGAGGAGTAAGTTTAGTGGGCGACTTCCCGGTTCGCTTCCAAGGCTTGTGCTGCCAGCCAGCTGCAAGCTCTGGATGCTCAGAAATGCATTTCCTCCTCCTCATTTTGGTTTTTTGGGGGGATTTTGTCAGGATTTTTTGTTTTGTTTTGTTATTTTTTTGTAGGCTGGTGACTAAAATGCATTGGAAGGAAAAAATTCTCCCAGCTGATGTACGGAGCAGAGTCTGGCGGTGAGGTGGTTGCAGCCTGTTCCAGGGGGAGCTGGGCTGCCTGGGAAGCCGCGGTAGAAAGGGGCTCTCTCTGCTTTGCCGTTTGCATTTAATCCCAGGGATTGCATTTCCATCTAATCTTGGCAGCTGGGGGCTGAGGAGGAAGGTTTGGTGCATAACTGAGCATCACCGCCCGCTTTCTGTCCACGCAGAGCTTTTGTCTGCTTGCACGCGCCTTCGGATGTGACAGGGTTTTTTTTTCCCAGCTGATAAAATGTATTTGGCGTCGCTAAAAGGCCGAATAATCAGACTGTGGGTGTCTCAGCAGGGACACAGAGGGTGGCCAGCGGGACAAGCCACCCTCGGAGGGCAGTCCCCAGGGAATGATGGGCTCCGCTCTTCTTTGGGATGCAGGACTTCCCCGGCTGCGGGTGAGTGGGAGCGGGGAGAAGCCATCGCTGTGGATTTGGGAAGGGAAGAGGCCGGGAAGCAGCAGCCGAGGGGGGCCCGGGGGCGCGACACCCCCGTTGGAGGCTGAAAATAGCGTCAGCCGGGCCCTGGGCTGGGGAAGGCTGCTGTGGGCAAATGACCAATTAGGGAATCTTTGTCAGATTCGGGAAAGCCGAGATAAGTCCCTTTTATCAGCCTATAAAAATACCACTTTCACTTATCTGGAGCTACCTACGCCGCCCAGCTGCGGGAGCCGGGAGGGGGGAGCGGAGCCGCTCCGCAGACAGAGGAGGAGTTTCGGATGGGCTTGACAGCCAGGGGGGTTTGGAAAACCCTTTTCTGCTGGAGAACGAGCCCTCTCCCCTCACCTCTCTTCCCCCCGGAGCCCACCAGCTCTCCTGGCCGCCTGGGTGGGGAATCCAAATCTTCCGTTTTCCTCTGATTTTCCACCGATTTTCCACCCTTTTTTCCCCCGGTGGGATGCCGCGGGGCGGGGCTCGGCCAGGGGGCAGAGAAGCCGAGAAGTTATTGGGGCAACGCCGGGTGGGGAAGGGGCACCACGGGCACGGAGGAACCCGCGGGCTGCTGGGGGGGCAGGAGCTGGCTCCACTGCCACTTGGGCACGGATATTCCCGTATTTACATGGAAATCCTCAGATCCGCGGGGATCCATCCCGCCCCCGACGCCGTGGGCGGACACGTGCGTGGGGCTGGGTGCTTTCTGGACACCCCAAAATCTCCTTCTGCATCCGCGCGTGTGCATCTGAAGGCGTCTCCGCCCGGATCCCCACACGCAAGCAGAGGATCAAGACGTGGAGAGAGTGCTAACACGAATTCCTACTGTGGGAAAACATGCTGCACTTTGATTATTTTTTCTGTGGTTTCCAGGCTGTTTGGGCTGTAGGAAAACGAGCAGATAGAGCGTGGAGGGGGGGAAAAGAAACCCATCAGGCAACCCGGCTCACAGCGCTGCTTTCTAGGGTTTTTTTGAGAGGGTGCTGAGGAAGAGAAAAATGCGGGGAAAATATGGTTTTCGTTAAAAAATACGGCAAGCAGTTTTGCTAGGTTGGAAAGAGGGCAGAGAGGCAGCTGCTCCCCCCTCGCCCTTCATCCCCCCCAGGTCCAGGCCCACAGGACTCCCTCCTGCTGTTATTTTTTTAGGGCAGAACGAGCAAATCTGGCTGGCACAAAGTGCGAGCCTCGGCTGGCGCGGGGCGCAGCCGCCTCTCTTGGGGCTGGGGCAGGCAAAACTTCGCGCTGGAGTTTTTCTGGAGTCCTTTCTCTTTCGAGGAACAAACACGCGGGCGGAGAGGAGCGGGGCGCTGCCAGCAGCGGTGCCACGGGGCGTGGGGCGACCCTCGGAGGGGGTCGGGGAAGGGGCCCGGTACCTTTCGCACAGATTTGCTGGAAGGGCTTCCAAATTCTTTTCCAAATATAGCCCCGGGGCGGCCGCCCGGCTCGCCGCTCCTCCGCGTGCCCTTCACGCAGCCCAGGGGGACAAGCGCGACCCCGGCAGCCGGGAGGAAACAGGGACGGGGTGATTCCCGTGGGAAACACGCGTGGAAGCTGCGGGGCCGATCCCCGTCGCTCTCCGTTTTCCCCGGACTCCAAGCAGGGTTATTTTTTGGGGAGCGAATGTGTTCTTTCGGTCCCTTCTGCCCTGCTGTCACCTGCGGTCCCTTCCCCGAGGATGGCACCGTCCCCGCTGCAGCAACGAGGGTCAAAGATTTCTTTTCCTACCCTCACCCAAACCTGGGAGTTCCCACCCCAAACGCCCTGGCAGGAAGGTGTCTGTGGGGAGAACATCGGCGTGTCCAGAAGTGCGCTCAGCTCCCTACGGGGGGGGCACGCAGCTTTTGGGAGAGACACCCCCCCTTTCCCTCAGAATTCCCGTCCTGGAGCGAAACCTGGGCTGGGGGAAGGAGGCAGAGGCTGGGGGGCATCTGGGGTGAGGGGACCCCTCCCCGCCAGGCCTGGGAGCCCTCAAAGATCATTTTCCCAGCGATAAATGGGATTTCCACCCGCACCCCCGTCCCACACCCCCTGTTTCCATTATAAAAGGCTCCGCTTGGGATATTTCTCCCCCATCACGTTTTTATAGCGAGATCAAGGACAAACTTGGTGCGGGTCTTTGGGACTTTTTTCCTGTAGTTTTTTTTAGTTTGTTTTTTTTTTTTTTCCAAATGCTTTTCGGGCTAAAGCTCGGAGAAATTTGCGGTTCTCCGGCCGCAATTAAGAGGGAGAGGGAGCGCGATCTTGATTGCTTCTGCTCGTTCTGCTCGCTTCGGAGGTGGGGAAGGGGAGGGGGAGACGGGACGACGGGCGGGAATTGATTTTAGATTTCTCTTTTATGTCGGGTCTGGTTTCTGGTGATTAAATTTCTCTCTTCTGCGGACTGAAGCTCGGGATAACTGATTAATAACATGCCACTTGGCGCCAACACGGGGTCTCGAGGCCTTTAATCGGCAAGATGCACAAGAGAACAGAGAGAAACACAGAGCAGGACAAAACTCCACCGACCATTCCAGCCTGCTGCTCTCCGCCTCGGCGGATTTTTTTTCTCCCCCCCCCTCATCTTTTCAGTATTTCCTGCTAAACTCGTAAACTTTATTTGATTTACAGCTATTTCATGAACCTGCTTAAACTAACATGTGTTCCGTCTTGTCCGACTGAATCATAAAAACAATCTTGGATCCAAAAGGGATTTTTTTTTTTTTTTAAGGAAGAAACGAGTTATTAATGACAGAAAATAGACATTGTCTTGAACGGCGGCTCCCCGGGCCCGCAGCGTGGGGAGGTTGGTGGCTCCTGTGCCCGCAGCCGGGGGGGGGACCCGGGCTCGGCTCCCAGGTCCCCCCCGGGCTCCGAGGGAGTTTTTTAACGCAGAGATTCGAGTTCTCCATTGCCCTCAAAAAAACTTTTCGTTGGAAATGAACGATTTTCAACCCAAAATGAGCTGGCAAGGGCATTCACGTGTGGTGGCAGCCTGGCAGACACACACGGGGCAGGTAAACACGCCTGGCTAACCCCCCAAAAATCCCAGGCAGGAACGAAATGAGCTCCTAAAATTTTCTCCAGTGGGTGAAAGCAGAATTTTTTTGTGGCCACAACCACAGGACAGGGAAGCACGTACCCAGCGTGAACTGTGGAACAGGTATAAATCCGTAGGGTTGTGTGGATGGAGGCACACGTGGGCTTATAAAAAAATCGGGGTTACCACACCGAGTGCCGGCACCACCCAGATACTCAGCTCCTCTGTTTGTGTGGAAAAACTCTCCGGGGAAGATACCTGCTACCCTCAGAATTAAATCCCTGACACTTCGGGAAGCGGGATACGGCATCCCACTGCTCCCAAATATCGCTGGTGCTTCCTCCACACACCCGCAGGGCTCTGTCCCTCAAAACCGATTTCTCTTCTGCACCAGGGTAGCTCAGAGCCCTGAAGTTACGGTTTGGGACCTCATCCAGCCCTGGAACAGGAGAGAAAATGCTCATTTTTTTTTCTTTTCTATTCCTCCTGTGAACAGTTTTTGGTATTTAACGTTTTCTGGAGACGCACACACACAAAAATCGCAAGAACTGTTTGGGTTATTGATGTAATCTGTATTTTTCCCGCACGGATAAAAATGGATTTTAGGATGCCCGTGACACCCGTCCGAAGCCGCGTTAACGCAGTTCCCGTGCCGGGGGCCCACAGCCACCCCCCCGCCTCCCTGGGAGCGTCTCCCGCTCCCGAAATTTGTGGTTAGCCGGGAATACAAAGGTTAATACGGATACAACAAAGCGGCCGGGCTGCGCTGTCGCCCGGCGTTATTTAGGGCCGGGGAAGGAAAGCGACAGGGGGCGAGAAAAGGGGCGAGAAACGGAAAAAGGGGAAGAAAGGAGGCGAGACGGCTTGGGAAGGAGGAAAGAGGGAAAGAAAAATGAGTTGGAGAGGAAGGGAGGAACAGGGATGAGGGAACTGTGGGGATGCCCGGCGTGTTCCCCCCAGGCCGGGGCTCCAGCGGGAGGGCGAGGGAAGGGAAGAACATTTACAGGTGTTGCTCGTGAGGCCTTTTATCAGTGCCTGATCCAAACCGTTCGGGATCGGGCTCCTTTTGCCACCCCCGCCTCCCCTTCAAGGTCATGGCAAGATCGCTCTCAGAGAGAGGCGCGGGGCGCTGAGGACTTTCTCCCCTCTTGCCCCCATTAGTTTCTTCCCAGGGCGAGAGCGAAGGCCTTATTTGCTTTTATTTTCTCCTTGGGGCCGAGATAAGGCCCTGATGGACACCCTGTTTGGGAAGAGCAGATTAGCCCGGCATTGATAACGCGCCCCTCTCCGCCGGGAGCACCGGGCATCCATCGGGAGTGGAAGGGGGATCCCACGGGCACCAAAAAATCACCCGCTGGTAATGGGGGGAGAGAGAAATGTAGCCGAATTCCCTCTTTTCCTGGGCAGCACTGGGCAAAAATTGAGGAGGGGGTCGACCCCTGTCTCCCTGGCCTCTCCTCCCCGAGACATGCCTTTTTGGGAAGAGACGGGGAAAACAGAATGGATCCCTTTTGCTCCAGGGAAAATCCTAGATTAATTTTGGGATCCTCTCGCTCTGCTTGGCAGCCAGGAGGAAAAGGGATCTTCACCCCACGCGTGGGAGGTGCGGAAGGGCAGCGCCGTGCCCGCGCCTCGCCGAGCCCTGCCTCTGCCCGGCTCCTTGTTTTTCATTTTCGTCACTATTTTAAAGCCCGCAGTCCGCCGGGAAAATTAATGGGCTGCAGGGAGGGGGAGAGAGTTTTAATTGCAAACTTTTTTTTTTTCTTGAAGTAGCCAGAAGGGCGGGAAAAAAAATCCCAAACACTTGAAACCACAAACTTTAAAAGAAAAACGCTATTCACCTGTAATTAAAAAAAACCTCGACCCGGGTATCTACCCCCGAAGGCTCGTCTGCAGGAACTCTACAGCACTAAATGCAGGATTTTGTAATGGAAATAATGACACGAGAGAACTGTACTGGCGGGACTTCTATACAGATATTTTGTTGATATCAGCTCTCAGATCAATGCAGTCAGTCCCTGCCCCCAGGATTGAGAGGGAAAAAAAAGGAAATAATTGGGGGGGGGGAAAACCCAACACACACACAAAAAAACCCCAACAAGTGAATGGACAAAAACTGCTTCCAGAGAGGAGGATTATTTTAAACACTTGTTTGCTCCCAGGTGCGTATTTCGCCAAAGCGAAAAGCGGCCAACAAAAGGGAAATAAAAGCAAAGAGAGAACTGGTCGGAGACGGGAAGTAAATTATCTAAAAACGGAAAGGAAAAATCATAATCCCTGCTAGGAGGGAGCTGATTCTCTCCGAAAATACGGGAAGGAGGAAAAAAAAGAGCGCTGGAAAGCCAAAAGTGCTGATGTATCTGTGCTTTACAAGCCGGGCGGCCGCGCTGCCCCGTCCCTGGGCAGGGTGGCTGCCGAGGAGCGGCGAGAGGAATGAACGCAAAAGCCTCTTCGATTCGGTTAAGCCGACCCAAAAAGTGATTTTAAAGGGGTGTGGAGGGCGGGCGGGGGGGAGCGAGTTCACGCTCGGCACTATTTCTTACTGCTGACACCTCGACCCCACTGCGAGCCAGCACCCCGGCCGCCCCCTCCCTCCACCTCTCCCGGGGAAATCCCGCTCGGAGAAACCTCCAGGGCGAGGGACACCCTGCAAAGGAGGGCAGAGGGGCCGTGCAGGGCTCCGGGATGCGGGGCCCTAAAGCCGGGGCTCCCCGCGGCCCGAGGCGCCGGGGCCGGGCGGTGGGGCCGGGGCTGCTCGGGCCGGATCCTGCGCTCCCGGAGCCGGCGGGGAGGGGCTGAAAAACCGGGATCGAACCTGGCAGGGCTGCACAGAGCTCGGGGGGGGCCAGCCACGAACCCGCCACCCCCACGGAGGTAAGTGCGCCACGGTGCTCGGGGCCGTGGCTGCTGGAGAACGCGTGTGGGGGGATTTATGTCTCTATAGAATATATAAATATACATACAGGGAGAGAGTGTGGTGCATAGGCGGTGCATCCACGCTGATCCACTCGCCCGCCTTCTGCGGGTGCGCAGATTTGCGCCCACTCCCACTGAGCTGTGGGGAGGGTGGGGGCTGATTGAGGCTGGTGCACACCCAAAAATCCGTCTTTAAACCCTGGGTAAAACGCAAATATCCACACAAACCCTATAGCGGATGGGGCAGGGGTGGCGTGAGCTGGCAGAAACGCTGCTGTGCAAGTGTTTGTGAGGATCTCATCACCTGCTCATCCACGCACACGCGATTTCTGCGCTGTGCCTGCGGATATTTACGTGTCCGAACAGCCGCGTTTACTCGCGTGTATCTCTCAGATCTCAGCACTCGTGCGGTTGCACCGCACGTTTGGTCTAAAGATACAAAATAAATAACATCTAGAACACACGGGATGTAAAATTTGCTTAAAGGCTTGAGCGAAGAGGCACCGTGTGTGGGGGCGTGTGTGCAAACGGGGTGTCCGCACTCGCGGATGCACATCCGTGCTCAAATACCTGCGTTTGTTCATCCGCGTTCCTGCGTGTGCTGCCTCTCTTACCCCTCATCTCTCCCCGCTCCCGGGTGGGCCCCGCGTGCCCCGGCAGCAGCGGGATCCGGGCTGTTCCAGGCTCGGAGGCCGAGAGAGAGCGGTCCCCGGGCGGGCAGTGGGAAGCGATTCCCGTCTCTCGGCTGCAGCGGCCTCAGGGGCTCCGGGGGGACCTCAGGGGACACCAGGAGATGATGCCGGGTGCCGGGGAGAGGATTTTATTTCTCATTTTGGGTGAGGCCCTATCCTGCTCCGGCAGCGCCAGCGCCTTCGGGCGGTCGGTGCCGGCTGCAGAAAAGCCCTCGGGGAATTTTTCTCTCCTCTCGGTTTTTTCCCTCCATCCCGGGTATTTGGGAGGACTCCGAGCTTGAGCACCCCGGCCAGATCCAGCAAATGGGGCGCATCAGGGCAGGGGGGGCTTTTCCTCCCTGACCCCCTTCCTTTTATTTTTTTCCTCCATCCTTGCTGGTGCTTTTCCTACGGGCCTGGCTTTCCCGGGAGCCTGCAGAGCTCAGCCTGGGGAAGTCAGGGAAGTGCAGGCAGGGCTTGCCGGGCTGTGGGGGATGCTGCCCGCAGCCTCTCGGCCCGAGCAGGGCCGGGGTGCCCGCTGGGAACACTCACCTTGGCAGCCTCCAGCGCCCGCACGATCTTCCTCAGGTGTTGCTCCTCGTTTCCTCGCTCCCTATTTTTCCTCCTCTCTTTTTCTGTTGGAGGAAAAAACGCTTTAGCATCTTTCTCTGTGTGTGTGCGTGTGTATATTTTTCCTTTTTTTTCTTCCTTTTCTTTTTTAAATTTTTTTTTTATTTGGGCGAAATCTTCCTGCTGCGACCGCGAGTGCATCCCAAAATTCCTCCAGATTTAGGGAGAGCTGGGACACGGGGCAGCGCCAGCGGCATCTTTGCAGCCACTGGCTGCACTTGGAGGGATCTGGAGGGTTTTGATTTTTTTTTCCCCTTGTCAATCTCATTTGGCAAATAATCGCCTGGATTTACTACTTTTTTTTCTTTTTTCTTTTCCCTATTTTTTTTTTTATTTAATCAGAGCAAATAATTGGTTCCCGAAGCACACTTGAATCCGTGCAAATAACCAGGTTATCATTTACTATATATAGCCCAGCGTGCTTGCTTCCAGAGGCGCCTGAGCATTCACCGGACAAGTTTCCTGCTCGCCCTAACTGCATTATTTGTTTAGAAAAAGAAATTAAGATGAATAATGCCAATCCCGTTGGATTAATTTAACCTCTGGTGAAGCGGGAGCTTTGCTCCTGCTTTCCCCCTTTTCTGCTCCGAGGATGAGTGAGTTTTCCTGAAGTTTCCAGCGGCTCCACGCCTGCTTGGGTGACAGACGCTCGTCTGTGATATAACCCCCTCACACCCGCATATATAAGTGTGCTTTGTAAATAGATGTATTGATACATCCATCCTACAGAGGTGGCACACACCCGGCCACGGTGTATTCCGCGTTTCACTGAATGGATTTCTTTCGGGGGGAGGGGGGGGGAAAAGGCAAGAATTTCCCTGATAGAGCTTTAAAAAGAGGAGAATAATACAAATTAACCTTCCATTACTGCTGCAGTCAACCATGACAGAATAGGCCAGTTGCGTGGCTGGTGACGTCTCCGTGTCCTATAGGAGCAAAGCTCGTGAGATAGCAGCTATCGCCTTGAACTCTCTTTATTTTATCGGAGTATGGCTGGTAATAAACAGTAATATTTAATTTGTCGGAGACCACAAACCGGCTTCGAGCTGGAGGGCTCCTCGCCTTGCCATTCCAGTCCTGGGGGAGCCTGGATTTGCCGTCCTTTTTTTTCCCCAGCTGCTTTTTTTTTTTTTTTTTCTGCTTTCCCTCCTTTTCCACTCCTCCCCCCCCAACCTGCAGACGGAAATAAATTCGATTTATTTGCATCGTTTTCAACTTGTCTTCAAGGTGTTTGAGAGCTAGTTTGGCACTGGAGAGGTGAGTGCTTTTCTAGGCAGCGGCCGTGCTCGGGTTCGCTCTTCCGAACTTCAGGGATTTTCACTTTTCCCTTTCTTTCCGCCGAGGGGAGGGAAGCTCGTGCTCTCTCTCGCTCGCAGCTGCGAGAAACCTTTCTCCTCGTTGCTTTCGCTTCTTTTTTAAGGAAAAAGCCGCTCTCCTTCGGGGCGAGCCCTGGGGGATGCCGGCAGCACACGTGCGGCGCGGGGCCGGCCGCACTCATCGCGTGCTTCCGCGGCTTCCCCGCACCGCCGTGCCCGCCCGCCTAATTCCCTTTTTGCCGCTTTTCCCCCCCAATCTGCACCTTTCGGAGCACAGCCCAGGCCGGGGGAAGGGCTCTGCGGAGCCACCGCTGCCCTCTCGCCCCCGGCCGGGGCTGGGGCCGCTCCTGCGGCCGCCGCCTTCCCCGCGGGGGGAACGAGCGCCCGCTTTGCTGCCTCGTTTATTTGTGTTTGGAAGGGCTCCACGGCTCCTTTCCCCTCGAAAAATAATGAAATATGGGACAAGCTTCGCTCTGTTTGTTTAAGTAGCATTCTCTGGCTTATTCTCTGCGGCTACAAGTGCAGTTATTTTATTATTCTTATTTGCAACCGTTTACTGTTGGCTGTTCCTCCTCAAGTAGCTGTTGGGACTGGCGTGCACATGGAGAGGGTTTGGGAGATGCCAAACTACACCCGCAGACGCACCCCCCTCCCCGAGAGCCGCTCGCCCCCAGACTTTCCCCTTCCTCACCTCAAACTTTCAGAGGGCTCCGGTGTTATCGCGCCCTGCGAGAGCTGGGAGCGAGGGTGGATTTGCTGAAAACTTCCTCGAAACGCAAAAA
>VZTD01001487.1:220574-290942 GCA_013397725.1 Rhagologus leucostigma | reverse complement strand
CCGGCGCTGCGCTCGCTCGGAGCCACCCAGCTACAGAAATATCTATATTTTATTAAACGCCAGCATTGACTTGTGCGTCTCTTATCTCTGCTCTCTCCCGATGTGTGCCTGCAGCGGGGGATTCGGCGAAGGAAGCTCGTAACATGGCGGATAGCGAGGAAGGCTTCGGGCTCCCCAGCACGCCCGCGGATCCGGAGGCCAAGGAGCTCCAGGCTGAAGCCAAGCAGGACAGCCAGCTGGGGGCCAGCAGCAAGTCTCCCACCTCACCCCAAGCAGCCTTCACCCAGCAGGTAAGCACCCACGCTCCTCTCCTTCAACCCGCCACTGTTCAATTTTGTCGGTATTTTCCCCCTTTCTCCGCGTTTCCCCCGCCCCAGCAGGGTGGCCGGGTTATTTTAGGCCCCACGCGAGGGCGAAGCCTCACCTGGCCGTGGGCCTCATCCTGCTTTGGTGTTATTTAAGGTCGTGCTCAGGCGCTGGACCTGCGGGGATGTGCCCGTGTGAGTTTTGGGGGTGTGGAGGGGCAGGCAGGGAGCAGGACCCCAAACAACGCCGAGGGGAAGCTGTTCCGTAGCGGCACCCGCACACCCACCGCACACCCACCCGCACACCCACCGCACACCCACGGGTGTCCGCGCCCGAGGGTGCGAACGCACGGGCAAGCACACACGGAGGGGAGATTCCTGCCGTACTTGTGTGAGATATAAATGTGTATGTTTTACACACGTACACATCTCCAGGCACCCCTTGGACACCCGGGCGGGCACAGCTGCACCCCACGCCCCCAGTGGGCACTCAGGGCAGGCAGTGGCTGCCGCGCGTGGGCACCCCCAGAGCGCCACGGGGAGCTTGGGGTGTCCCTGATCCCCTCCTTCAGCCCTCGTGTGCCGGGACACGCGTGGGCTCCCGTGCGGGACCTCCGCGCTCCGAGCCGTCCCTCGGCTTCTCCTTCCCGTGCTGGGAGCTCCCGGCGCTGGGAGCCGGCCCTCGGCCCCCGCCGGCTCGGGCAGCGCTGGGAGCGGAGGGGGAGAAATGCGGGGAGAGGGGATTTTCCACCGTGATCCCCCCTGTGGGGTCCCCCCGGAGAGCCCCACTTGTCCCCTGGCAGGGACCCCCCGATGAACCCCCGTGCTCTGGCAGGGCCAGGCTGGGCACCGGGACGGGCACCGGGGGCTCGGGGCCACCGGGGGCGTTTGGAAAGCGACCCCCGAAGTTTGACGGGGCTCTTCGGCTGCGATTTTAGTGGCGGGAAGAAGTGCTTGGCTTGGCTGGGGCTGTCCCCTGTGCCTCCCAGCCCGGGGGAGGGATGTGCTGTCCCCGCGGTGGCATCTGGCCCAACCCGCGGCTCGCAGCTCTCGGGCGGGAAGGAGAAAAGAAGGGGGCGAGGGGAGCAGGGTGACACCCCACGCCACCCCAGCCTGCAGAGCGCAGCCGGGGGTGTAAATCGCTCGTGGGAGGGTGTAAATCTCCTCCGGCTGCCTCTGGGAGCAGCTGGGCCGGAGCGCCGGGGGTTTTCTCTGGGAGGATGCAGTTGGAGCCGGCTCCGAGGGCTCCCTCCCATCGCCTCCCCGCCCCACGAGCCCCGCGGCCCGCAGGACCCCGCTCCGGGCCCGCCCTGAGCCGCATCCCCGCGCTCCGGCCTGGAATCCCGCTCCGGCCGCCTTTGCGGCAGGGTTTTCCCGGGAATGCCCCGAGCTCCGGCCCGCAGAGCCCGGCCTTTTCCCGGCGAGCTCCCCGGCGGGGCCGTGCGGGGCCCGGCCGCTGTGGCGGGGCTGTCCCCGCGGCTCTCGGGGCTGACGCTCTGTGCCTCCCCGCTCCGCAGGGTATGGAGGGCATCAAGGTGTTTTTGCACGAACGCGAGCTGTGGCTGAAGTTCCACGAGGTGGGCACGGAGATGATCATAACAAAGGCCGGGAGGTAAGAGCAGGGGGGGTCCGCGGTGCCCTTCGTGTGTGCGGGGCCGGGGGGGACGCGCCCGCCTGGATGGGGGCACTGGGCACCTCCCTGGCACGGGGACGGTCACATCTCGCGTGTCCGAGCCCCTCCGTGTGCGTGCCACTGCCCATGGAGTGCCCTCCCCGCCTGGAGGGACGCGGGAGAAATTGTTTCTTCTGGCTTCTTTCTTGACCAGAACAGTCGGATCATTAATTCCGGCTTCAGGCCTTTGGAAACTTTCCAGGCGAACGCGAGTTGCAACCACTTGGCCAAAAAGCAAACTTTGTTTAGAGCAGCTCGGTGGGCCATTATTACTATTCTTATTATTGTCATCATCATTATTATTATAATTATTTAAAGAGTACCTCGGCCCTTCTGCTTTTTTTCCCCCCAAAGTTTTATGCTATTTTACAGAGATTTTTATTTATTTTTGCTCACTCTGGGGCGAATATTCCCAGCACAGCCACTTCACCCCTTTTAAAAGTCTATGCGGTCTTAAGCTCCTGTTTATAGAGAGATAACAAAGCTGTTTAGATGCGGAGATAGAGGCGTCCGCAAATAAATATCATGTGGGGGTATTTCTGTGCGGGTGTTTATCCGCGTGGGTGTGCGGAAGAATATACAGCCTCGCAAATCCAACTTTATTGGGGTTCTAATCGATTCCATGACCGGCTCAGTAAACCTGATCCGCAGATATTTATATGTGGACGCGGGTATTTTTGAGGGGATTTAACATTATCCTTGATACTAATGTGGTGGAGGGTTGTTAAATTGAAGAGCGGCCAGAGAAATGCAGTAAAAAAGTCTCTCCAGTCCTATCAACAAATCCGGGGCAGCCCGAGGGAGGGTTTTTCGTTGGGATTTTCAATTAGAATCCTTGGAAAAAGAGGGGAAAACCCTCCACGTGTAGGAGTAGTTTTAGGTTGTAGGGACACGATCAACAACGCAGAGTCAAACTTTCATTTTGCTCTGTCATCTGGTATTTGTTGTGGTCTTCCAAAATTTGCCTGAAGAGGGAGGGGAAAAATAAATATCGAGCTGGTTGGATAAAGTTCTAGCGAATAGATCTCGCCTTCCCCTTGAACCTCGCTGCTGCAAAAACGGGTTTGAAAGGGGTTTGGGGCCAAGGGGACGTGGGATGATGTGGGGGGGTGAAGTCGGTGTTGGGATCTCCCGAAAAAATAAGCCCAGTTCAGGGAGAAAAAAAAAATTCAACTCTCGAAGGGAGATAGAAACCACCTTGCAGAAATTTCAAACAAATATCGCCGCGGACAGAGATCTCATCTGGAGAGCAATAAAACAGACATTTACAGGGCAGGGGCTCGAGGGGAGATGCGGGATAGGTTTCCTTATTTCTCCCACTCCCCGTGTTTGTTGTTGAAGTCCCTGGTCCTGCCGCTCAGGTGTTTTCGATGGAGTTCCAGATGAATCTCCAGGTGCGGTTTTGTTTCTTCTCCCTTTAAAACCTTGGAGTTCAGCGCCCGCTTCCTTCGTTGGGCGCTTTTCGCCCCTCTTGGGCTTTTAACAACCGAATTAAAGCCCGGCCCAGGTGCCCCACGGCAGCGATAAGACCCCGAGCCTCGGAGAAGAGCGCGGTATTTTTAGAGGTGTGGGGCTTTTTTTTTTTTTTTAAATTTTTTTTTGTTGTTTATGCGTGTTTTAAGTCCAGGGCTACATTTTCATCTGCTTTATTTTTAAATATTTGGAAAGCTCGAACTAAAATAACAGCGGTGGTTTAAGTGCCTGCCTTGCAGTAATGGAAAATATTTCGAAAAGCCGCTGCCTTGTGTGTATCCGAGGGTTTCCAAGGATTTGTCAGGTGTGCTTGCTGCCGTCTCGGGGCGATCACTCGGCTGCTCACGGATTTTCTCTTACACCTGAGGGCGTGGAGGGTTTTTTCCTCCGTATCTGTCCCTAGAACATCAAGGTGTTCATATAAAGGCATTTTAAAATGTTTATATTTCTGTATATGTAATATATGAGAACGTATTTCTATAAATATATACATTTGTAGAAAGATATATAAATACAATTTTTTATAGCGGTATCTGTATTATAACTTTTATTTTAAAACTTTTTTTGGCAAATTTACTCTCCTTTCCCAGAGGTTTATGGACGGAGGGAAGTAACTTGCTTCCAAAAGTTCTCACGCTCGGATTTGTTCAAAGAACGGAGATTCAAAACTTGGGTGAAACAAATAATTAGTAAAAATACGAACAGACGAGGAGGTGAATAAACAAACCCACCAGCCTCGAAATTCCCCTTTCGCTTTGAGAAGTCACCGGGTTCGCCTCGGCTGGGACCTGGAGCGGGACCCAGCAGCACCCAGCCGTGTCCCACATCCCGAGGGGAGGGTGCGCCCGAGCCTTTCGGGAAGATCCATCCGGGAATGTGGCGTTGCCCTTTTGTTAAATGACCCCCCCCGATGCCTCCTCCTCGCGAACACCCACGGAACCGCCTCGGCAAACTCGCTTTTCTCCGCTTTTACACTCTCATTTATTTATTTATTTATTTTTAACAGGCGAATGTTCCCCAGTTACAAAGTGAAGGTCACTGGACTCAATCCAAAAACCAAGTACATCCTGTTGATGGATATTGTACCAGCGGATGACCACAGATACAAATTCGCAGATAATAAATGGTAGGCACGCGTGGGGGAGCGAGGAGAGAGAGGGGGGAGGGACGAGACCTCTGGGCTGCCCGGGTGGGAGATTTCCTTCAATCAGCGGCTCGTCCTTCTTTTTCCATGCAAAATTCTGGGCTGCAGGAGCCTCACCTGAGCGCATGGCATCTCATTGGAGAGAAACGCAGCCAAAAAAAAGGGGAAAAAAGGAGAAATTCTGTCGCAATTAGTGAACGATAACGAATCCTGTTTGGCGATGAGATTATTTGCTATTGTGGAGCTGATGGTTTTATTCTGTCAAGGAAGGGAATACCTCCGGGCAGGAAAACCTTTAAGGATTGGTTCTTTTCCTGGCTCGAGTGCCGTTAGCTGGGGCCGGGGGGAAGGATGGGGTTAAGCGAGCAAGCAGCGAGAGCCATCTCCGACGGGAAAGGTGCCAAAGCGCTCAGGAATTCCCCGAGCCAGCGGGGCTGGAAATGCCTGTTCTCCCCAGGCAT
This sequence comes from Rhagologus leucostigma, assembly GCA_013397725.1. Taxonomy (NCBI): domain Eukaryota; kingdom Metazoa; phylum Chordata; class Aves; order Passeriformes; genus Rhagologus; species Rhagologus leucostigma. The sequence goes on along the minus strand of VZTD01001487.1, from coordinate 285,887 downwards.
GGGGTACCTGAGTGCGAGGGATCCCGCGGGAGGGGACGGATGAGGAGCTGGAGCCCACGGGAGGACCCCCAGGAGGGGGTGGACGGGGAGCAGGAGCCCTCGGGAGAGGATGGACGGGGAGCAGGAGCCCTCGGGAGAGGATGGACGGGGAGCAGGAGCCCTCGGGAGAGGATGGACGGGGAGCAGGAGCCCTCGGGAGGGGCCGGCGGGGCAGCAGGTGACCCCCGTGGCCCNGGGGAGCAGGAGCCCTCGGGATAGGATGGACGGGGAGCAGGAGCCCTCGGGAGAGGATGGACGGGGAGCAGGAGCCCTCGGGAGAGGATGGATGGGGAGCTGGAGCCCACGGGACGTCCCCGCGTGGCCGCAGCTCAGCCCCGTGTCCCCGCGCAGGTCGGTGACGGGCAAGGCAGAGCCGGCCATGCCCGGCAGGCTGTACGTGCACCCCGACTCCCCGGCCACCGGCGCGCACTGGATGAGGCAGCTGGTTTCCTTCCAGAAGCTCAAACTCACCAACAACCACCTCGATCCCTTCGGACATGTGAGTACCGGGGCTGGGCGGGGGCAAGTGCGTGTCCAGCACCCACGTGGGGAGTCTCCCCACCGAGGTCGTGGCAGCGTCACCCACCCCCGGATCCGGGGTTGGTGGGGCGGTGTTTTGTCCCCTGAGACAGCGCGGTGAACCTCAATGAGGACCCCCCCAAAAATAATAGAAGCATAAACCTTAAACCTGGGTTATTTCGTGGGAATTGGTTACAGACCCCCGGGACCTGGAGTTCGCGAGTGGGTGAAACTCTCCCGGCCTAACTGAGTGTTTGGTACCTGATTTTAATCGCATGCGGAGTCTCGGATCGTTAAAATCCGCCCGCTGCCTCCGGGAATTTGCCTAACAGGTAAAATCAATCAGGCATAATTAGCGGAGGAAATAGGAGCTAAAACCACGCGGATCCCTCAATCAGGGAAAAAAAAAAAGGAAAACTAACAATAATTAAAGACAATTAGAAAAATTGAAATCCCGCTAGAACTTCTTGGGCATAAAAAGATCTTTGCGAGACTCGTGGGGCCGTGAAAATTTGTGTGAATTCTGCAGCCAGGAACAGCCCTCCTTCGAAGGTCTCCAAAGATGTGAGTTCCTCTGAGCAAATATATATGTGCATGTATGAATAATATATATGTATAATCTATAAAAATATATATATAATTGAACGAATATGTGGATCCAGATCCTGCCAGCCCTTTCCAAGAGCGGCTTTTTCTCCAGTCTCGTTTCAACACTTCAGTTTCATTTTTTTCCAAGCTGTTTTTTTTTCTTCTCTTTTTAATGATAAATTTTGTGCTATTAAATCCTCGCCCACGTGGTCGCCAAGAAGTGAGAGGAGTTTAGGGGAGAGGAGCCAGCGGAGTCCCCGGCCCACCCCAATGCCGAGCATCCGTTTCCAGGCACCTTTTCCTTTTGCACCTCCAGTTGCGGGGGTTGATTTCCTTTCTATTTTCATAATTCTAATTTTATTTTAATTCTGCCCTGAGCTGGTGGCAGAGGGGTTTGCAAGGGGCGCTTCCCAGGGATCAGGACCTTTCCTGCGGGAAGAGCGAGGGGAGCAGCGCAGCCGGGTGAATCCATCCCACCCCCGGGGTGCTTTTGGGGAGAAGGCGGGGATCCGGCCCGGGGGGACGGGGCCAGGCATCCCCGCTGGGAACAGGCGGCTCTGGGGAAAAAGTCCCTCTAAACAAACCGAAGACGCTGAGGGGACAATAAGGGACTTCAGAGGAGGAGCTGCGCCAGGAGCCTCTCAATTAGAGTCGCTGTAATGAAATTAAAAACCATTAGATCGTTCACCGTTGATGTCTACGACTTTCCTGGATGTCAAAGCAATTTGCTTAAACCCCCGGGACGGGGGAGGCGGCGGCGGGACGCGCTGCGTCTCGCTGTCGCCAGGGTCCGGCAGTCATTATCGGGCCCGAGGGCCCCCCGCCGCCGTCCCCGCCCCCCCATCTTCCCCCGAGATTAACCCGGTACCGAGCAGGGCCCGCTTTTTATCTGCAGCACAGCGCGTCCTCCCCTCCCGCCTCCGCCACCCTCCTCTCCTTCCCATCCTCTGCGGGTGGCTGGCGGGAAATGTCCCTAAATCCATAAATCCCGAAATCCTTCCAGCTCTCTTCCCTCGCCCTTTCTTCACTCTTTACCCCCTGGGATGGGACGGGGGGGTTGAGATGCCCTGGTCCCCCAGTACGCGTAGGGGGAGCAGCTGCAGCCCCCGGGGGTTTGTGTGGGAGCAGCGGGGCTGCGGCGGGGGGAGCAGGTGAGGAACCACCTTTGACAGCGTCTCCCGGCCCTGCTGGGCTCCTGGGTGGGGGTTTCTGGAGGGACACGTCCCCCTACCCCAGCACCTCGATCTGCCCTTCGCCTGAAGAGGGCCAAGGTTTTGGGGAACGGGATGCGGGTTCCTGCTGGTCCCTGTCCTTCTGCTCCCTGGGGAAGAGGGGGAACGCGCCGTGCTGTGCCCCCTCCATTCCCACGGGATGTCTTCTCCTTCTCCCCTTGCCCAGATCATCCTGAACTCCATGCACAAATACCAGCCCCGGCTTCACATCGTGAAAGCGGACGAGAACAACGGCTTCGGCTCCAAGAACACCGCCTTCTGCACCCACGTCTTCCCGGAGACCGCCTTCATCGCCGTCACCTCCTACCAAAACCACAAGGTGAGGGGCTGGGCCGGCCCCCGCCCCGGCAAACCGCGTCCCGCTCCTTCCCTCTTCCCGCTGCTCTTCCTCAGGGCCTCAGCTCCTCTTCCCACCCTACTTCTTCTTTCACCCCTTTTCCTTTCCACTCCTTCCTTCTCCTTTTTCTTTTTTTCCTTCTCCTTTTTCTTTCCCCCTTCTTTTTCTTCTTCTGGTCACCTTCCATTTCTTCTCCTTTCCCGCTTTTCCTTTCTTGTTCTGCTCTCCCCTCCCTGTCCTTTTCCTTTCCTTCCTTGCTTCTCCTTTCTCTTCCCCCTTCTTTTTCCTCTCCTTTCCCCCCTTGTCCTTCCTTCTTCTCCTTTCCCCTCCCTTGTCTTTTTTTCTTCCTCCCTTCTCCCTCTTCTCCCTTCCCCTTTCCTCTCCTCCAGTCCGCATCCCATCCCCTCTGTTATTCCTGGCCGCACAAAGCATCCCAAGCCGGGGCTCGGGGCGAGCCGGGGAGGGGGATGAGCTCACCAGGACGCTTTGCTCACACGGAGACGACCAACCGAGGAAGTTGGCTTTATCTGCCCCCTCCCCGTGGGTCAAAGGCTCCTAATCTGGAGGAGGGAGCCGGGCGCTCCCCTCCGCGGCCGGGCGCTGATAACCCGGCTGCGCACGGGGGGCTGCGGGCTCGGCAGCCGGGAGGCCCGGGCAGGAAAGGGAGGCTCAGCTCCCGAGATCAGGCGAACAAAGCACGAAAATCGCGGGATAGGTTTGAGTTCTGCTGGAACAGAAGAGGGTCGGGTGGAATGAGGGGTTTCTTGGCGTGCTGCTGCTGCCCCTCTGTGAGAAGCCCGCTGCTCCCTCTCCTTCCCTGCTTGGTTTTGGGCTTCCTCACCCAGCAGGGAAGGAGGAGGAGGAGGAAGGCTGAGGGCAGGGTGGCTCTCCGCAGATCAATTAGGGATGTCGTTCACCAGCTGTCCCTCACCACTGCCCACCGACCCTCTCTAGGGCACAGCACCATGAAAACTCAATTTTTTCAGCAAATAAGCAAATTCCTCTCTTAATCGCATGAAAAGCACTTATTATAAACTTGTACTCACAGGCAGGCAGGATGGCTCCTTTGTACTCGATACAATAATTGCTTTTCAAACAGAGAAAAGTCATTTAGCACCCCAGAGAAATCCCAGATGCTTTCCTGGAAATGCAGGTTCCTAAACCTGTGTGAAAAAATTGCGCTTCCTCCATCAGCTGACCAGCAAGATGCAGAGAGCAGAGCTGGGCTGGGGAAGAAAGTGTTCCACCATAACTAGGGAGAAAGGAAAATACTTCCCTGCCCTTTAAAATAGGAGCTGCTGGCATGGCCAGGACAAGCAAACTGAATCCAAATTGAGTCCTTGCCAAATTATGCCTTAAATTATAACTCCACTGTGGATGCTATAAAATCAAGTTTAACTTCTGCTTGATGGATTTGGAGAAAGAATATAATATTAATAGAAGTGGGAGTTAATAAAACAGGACACACTGCCTGCTTTAAAGGCATTTCCCGAGGAGAAAACAGACGTGAATGGAACTGCTCTCCTTTGAAGAAAAACGGGGCTGGTTTATAGGAAAAGAAATGATCGTGAAAATAAAAGCGAAGCAGGAACACGCAAGTACAGTAGTTCGGGAAAAGTGCCATGTTAGGAGGAGCAGGAATATTTGATTGTAAATCAGCAACATCTGTGTGATAAGAAATGACATCTGCGGATCTGCCTCTGTCAGAACAGAGGCACTGACAGGCAGGGATCCCCACAGACGCGCGCTCCCGGCCCAGCAGACACTCGCACCCACCACGACACGTTTTACAGACCCCACGCACGTTTGATATCCTCTCCCCCCGACGCACGCATTCCTCCCCGTGCTGCTCGGAATCGGGGGGAAGAGTGGCCGTAGCTCCGAGACAAAATCCCAACTGGGAAAGACAGAGCCATAGATACAAACCAGGGGATGATCTTCCCTAAATGCCATCTCCCTGCAGGGAAGGGACGAAAATTTGTAGCTTGCCCCGGTGCAGATGGGGAAGGATGTTGGGGCTGATGGAGATGCTGAGGAGGAACATCCTCCAGCTGAGCTGGGTGACAAGTGGGGTCTTTTCCACCAGCAGAAACTTGAGCTCAGCTTTCACAGCCGAGAGGTTCCTTGGAAAACCAGGTTTTCCTCTTGCAGCACAGGCTGCATTTCCCCCTGCCAGAAAGGATGGCAGCCCCTGATGTGTCCCCAGGTCCTGCTGTCAGTGCACTGCTTATTTTTTCCCATTTTTCTCTCTCGCCTCCACCCCTCACCTCATGCAGACTTTGCCATCCACCCTCTGACACGTTTTACACGTAGTTTTATACACCCCTGTGTTTTACACACACACACACAAATTCATCCCTGCACGTGGTTCAGGTTTCAAGAGCTCTGTTATAGCTGAATTCTATTAACAGAGTTAATTGTGTGACTCACCCCAAAATGCATTTGAGCCCATACTTACACAGCTTATAGAAATACCTGCCTGCTTCCAGATAGCTCAATTTATTTCAAGAGCACAGCTGCAACCCCAGTGTAGGGCTTGTGCTTATTTCCCCTGATATTTTAGACAGCCTGAAAAGATATTTAAGCACCCTGGGATCTCCCTCTCCTCAGCCCTACTCCCCAAAAAGAGGCTTAAGCTATGAAGAGAGTTTTGGTGAAGTTTTCAGGGCGGTTGTCAGCAGCTCCATTGACCACCTCCCCCCTCTCTGCTACCCTTAAAATACCCCAGAAATATCGAGGTGTTAAAAAAGGTCATATGAACATTTCATTTCCTCGCCATTTACACAATGGGTGCTTGCAATCACGGTTGATTCCCAAATATTAAGTTCCCCTGCAGTTAAGCACCGTTTTGCTGTAGCTTAAATCATTGTGTTCCTGGCTCATATTTATTAGGTACGAGCTCTCTGCTTAGGATCAGGAAATGAACCCTAATAGACAGAAATAATTAAGGTTCTGCCCTCACGAGGGTTCTTTCAAAAGCAAGAATTCACAACAATTATTCTCATTAATTTTTACAACCTATTTTCCCCCTTAGCTGGGCTCGGGCTTTATATTGGTTCCCCCCCTCAGGATATCCGGTTTTATGCTGATTTTTTTTCCCCCACCCTAAGTTATTTAACATTCTTGGTAGCCAAAATTCTTATAAGGAAATGTTAGCCCCAGGTGGGATGCTACAGGCACCCCGGAATGGTGTGCGGAGCAGAGGGGCAGGGCATGGCTGGAGACTGGATCCACTCCCAGAAATCTGGTGGGATTTCTGAACAGAGAGGTTCATCCTTCCCCTACAAAGACCCAGTGCTAAAATGGTGCTGGGGAGTTGGCCAGGTCAGCTGGTGCTTTGTCCTGGGGAATGCTGGAGAGCTGCTTGTGCAGGTCCCCTCTGAGCATGTGGCTTCTTGTCACCGTGTTTGAGGGCTGCAGGTGGGCAGGTCCTTGGGCTTGGGGTGTTTTCTCCCAAGAGTTCCATTTTCCTTGTCTTTGGTGGCAGGCACCACCTCCACCACTTCAGCGGAGGACACCAGTGTGGTGGCCTGGCTGGCATCTCGTGGGGTTCCTCTGTCCAGCCCCCAAGCTCTCCCTGCCCAGCCTGGGGTCACTGTCCCCATGTCCCTCCATCTCGGTGGCAAGAGGGGACAGCCCCTCTCCTTCCCCAGGACAGACTCTTCTCCCCCAAGTGCTGAGAGAGACAAAGATCTCTGGGGTTGAGTGAGACCATGTAGCTCCTCTTCCTCACCAGACCTGGTGGCTTCTGTGCAGCCCTCGGCACCTGAGGATGGCAGGGAGTCGCTCCTCTGTCCCTGACCCTCTCTGAGGCTCCTCACACCTCTGCTCTCAAATCTTAGTGCTGCTCCAGGCCTTGGTGGGACAGAACTTCCTTCCGGAGGTCTCATGTCCTTCACCTGTGGCCAAACCGGCCTTGTCTCCCTTGGTTCCCAGTCCTGTCGCTGCTCCCTGCCAGCCCTGGGACAGTGTGCTCAGCCATCCCCGAGCCCCTGGACCCTTTTGGGCCTCAAAGCAGCCCCTCTCCTCCAGCCTGGCACAGACACCCTCTGCGTCCAGCGCCATTCCCGCCTGCAGCCTCGCCTCCTTCCCCAAACACTGCGCCAGGTCTGTCTCTTCCCATCCTTCGTCCTCGTGTCCCAGTCCAGCCAGCAGCCTCCTCAATGAGCCCCTCTGTCTCACCCCAGTACCTCCAACCAGCCTCCCAGTCCCTCCCATTTCCTTCACCGGCTTTGGGGTCGGCATCTTCTCCCCTCTGCCAGCAGCTCCCCCCTCTCCTCCCCTCTCCTGGCCTTTGCCTCGGGCTCCGAGTCCCAGCTCCCCATCCAGCTGCTCTGCTGGCCCAAATGTCCGTGGGCTCAGCAGGCACCTTGTCTTCATCTATTTCTCTCCTTCCCACTCCTCTGGTTTGGCTTCTCCTCCATCCCGACTTGGTTTCCATCTGGGCTACGTGAGAGGGAGAAAGAAAAAGGCTCTGTGCTCTCCAGCCTCCTGTGGCTCCCAGCACTGCCAGCCCCAGGGGGGCATGGGTGCTCCTGGTCCCCCCTCTCTGCCACCCCGAGCAGGACCACGGCCACCTGTGGGGCAGGGAGAACATGGATCCCCACGGAGTGCTCTGCTCAAGGGTGATCACCTGCACCTCTTCATCACTAAATGCTGATTTTTTTCTCTCTCGTCAGTTTTAACGTCTCCAAGTGGCACAGATGAGAGAGATCTCACAAATTAAGGATCCCCATTCCCTGCAGTCCTTTTCCAGAATGCCCAACCTTTCATAGTTTCAGAAGAGCCCAAAGAGATCGGCGTGTAGTGTTTTCCCTTAGCTTAAGTGCTTAAAAAAAAGAGACGTTGATAGCAAAATAAGTAAATAAAACAGAGCCCAGGGCACCTGGTGTGGAGCACATCATCCCTAACAAAGTTTTAACTTTGATCCAACTTTTAAAGTGAGAAACAATTGGGAAAAGTCTTATCATGGCAAGTTCTTGACAAAAAATAATACAAAATGGTGGTTTTGGTTTTGGCCATAATGATATTCGTGAGCCCTCAGGCACAAATCCCGTATAAATACATGTCTGTGGAAAAGGGAAAAAAATTAAAGCATCTTTCCTCGACCTAACTCGATGCAAAGCTGAATTTTCTCATGCTGGAGCTAAAGATGCTGTTGGAAAGGCCTCAGCAGAAGAGATTTGTGGCCCATTAGCCCAGAGAAAGGAGAGCAGCCCAGGGATTCCACTGGGAACTGTCGCTTCCCGTTAAGGTTCAGGTGAACCCACAGGTCAGACAAGCCCTGAAAAGAGGAAACCTGGGAGGCTTCGCCCAGCAAAGCTCTCGTCTCTGAGGCTCTGCAGCAGCTTCGGGAGTCAGTGGTCAGGAGGGGGCTTTGCCATTGGTTTCCTTTGGTAACAAATACGCAAACAAAGCCCTTCAGTTTCATTGAACCTGTGTTGTATAACTCAGCCCTGGGCACTCTCTCTTAATGACCTCGCAGGACGTTGTATTTTGGTTTATTTTTCATGAGGTAATTGTCATTTGACTTTCTGACAGCTTTTCTTCCCCCTGCCCCCCCAATGGGTTATAGTCAATTAAACTCAGTTTCGCTGTGGCAAAGCTTATCCAGAAGAAGGTTATTTCCACCCCTCCATTTGCTTTTCCACCTCTGAAATAGTTTGGAAGTCAGGCAAAAAGTGGCCAAAGAAAATATCTTCCACAGGTTGTTTGCTAAAGCAGGGATTCACCAACTTTTTCTCTATTTTCTTGTTTGTTGTGTACAGTTTTGTTGAGCCTGGCTTGGGCTCTCCTGGCTTTGTGGTGGCTGATGCCATGAGCTGTCACCTAGGGAAACTTTGTTCTGGAAGCTCCAATCCATCTGAAGTACACCAGAGGTCTGAGAATTAATTCTAAACCTGCAGTCCCTGGTTTTTAGATGCCTTCAATCCAGCAGATCCCTATTTTTAAGGAGGCTGAAGTTGGCCGTGGTGCTCTTGGAGCTTTTGGCCACCAGCGTCAACGTCTTTGCTTGTTCCTCACGTGGGTTAGGGGACTTCTCTACTCCTAAATCAACGGATTTGCAATATTGAGGTCCCATTTTGATATTTTGGCCGATGTTTCATGGGTGATTAAAAGCTTGAAGAATCAAACAGGGCATTCAACTGAGGAGCTTAAACGAGGGGCTGGAGCACTGCTGGCTCCTCCTGCAGTGACCAGAGTGCACTGGGGACCTGTGGAGGCACTGCCACCCACCCCAGAGCCCCAGTGCCCTCTGGCAGTCCCCATCTCCCTCCTGCGATTCCAGCAGGGAGCCGAGGCTCCGGGTGCAGGCGCCTTGGTTAAAATGCCTTCGGTCGGGTTGGGATGAATCCGGCCCTTTGTGCCTTTGTGTGCCGGTGCCAATCCCGTAAACCCTCGCTCAGTGAAGGACTTCACTTATGTGAGCAAATATTGCCATTGGGGTCGGCGAGGGAGGACAACTCCTACATTTACAGGGCTTCAGGAACATTCAGAACGTTGAATAATGCCTATTATTCATGCTAGAAGAGTCACCACCTCCAAACCGATAGGCTTTGCAAAATACACAGCTGGTTGTGTAAGAATTCGGGGCTTTTAATTGCAAAATGCGCCTCTGTTTTATTGCTGGAGAATGGCTCAGCTGGCAAATTGACCCCAAAAGATCGTTTGTTTACCCTTCTCTTTGAAATCTGAAATGAGGGACAAAAAAAAAGTGCAAAGGGCTTGTTTATGTGCTGAGCATGGTCCTGATTTAATGGGAATGACCCTGCAGATAAGTGTAAGGGTGGTGGGGGTCTCTGGGAGAGATTTGGGGCTGAATGAGGCAAAAATAGCAAATAAACAAACGGCCCTTGGAAAAAAATACGCAAAAAGACAAGAAAAGAGCAAAATAATCTGGTTGTTCACACACCTGGCGAGGTTTGCTATTGACACTGGGCGAGCCAGATTTTCCTCTCTGCATTTTGGCAGGGAGGTGGGCCCGGTTGTTTGTGCTTGACTCGGTGAACATGAACCTCTGTCTGTTCTCCCTCCATGAATCCCAAGCTCTTTCCTTCCCCTTGGTCAGCTTTCAATAGGAAGGAAGGACAGGGTTTCCATGAAACGTGGTGAGAGCGTGAAGTTCCTCCAGTGGCAAACACGGGCTCGTCTCTCCTGCTGGGCAAGTGTCTCTCCTGATTCCTTGCTGAGGGCTCAGACTGCCAGGCAGTGATGGAGAAAAGAGAAAAAAAGGGAACTTTTCCCCCTTCTGCCCAAATTTTAGGGCTTTGCAGCACTATCACACAGGATCCAGGCTCAGTCCTGTTCTGCCAAGGCACCAAAGCATTTGCATCACATTTGGCATGGCAGCGTGAGTTTTTACAAGATCCACAGGGCAGCTGAGGGTGTTGCTGCTCCACATTAATATTGGCTTAAGTGACAACTCCTACTCACCAAAGCCCCCAGGAGAAGTAGCGCAGGAGGGGATTGGGCCTCTTGGAGCAGCAGAGCCCCTTTGGGTAAGGGCACATTCTGTCCAGCAGCTGCTTTAAATGTTACATTTACATGTTTTGAGAGGAGTTGAGTCTGAGGGGATTCATCCCATTGAACTTTAGATTCTCAAGGCAGCTCACTTAGTGAGCAAACTGGAATTACCGGGGAGACAAAAAATCCTCCGGGGCTTGATGGTCACAGGTGAAGTTGCCCTCCAAGTAATTCAGGTAATTAGTCCCTGCACTGGTGACAGGAGTGGGGCAGGATGGCAGATGCAGAGCACCTGGAGCACATTTAGCTGGTCTGAAACACCCAAAGGGTGAGATTCTCTGGTCTGGGAGAGAGGGTGCAGGGCCTGAGAGGTGAGGTTTCGGTCTTGTCTGTGCATTGGTGAGAAAATACTCGCTGGGGTTTGTTCAGGCTTCCATCCCTGGTCCTCTGAGCAGTGGAGCCCTCTGTCCCAACAGCACGATGGAAGTAAGAACTCTCAGAAAGCAGATTTTGTCCAGAGAAAAATGAGTGTGTGCAGTCCCACGCGTTAGTTCTGGGACGAGCCTGGGAGAGGCGAGAGGTTGTTGACAGGAGATATTTTTCCTGTGGAGCGTTCTAGGGAAAGGCCCATCTGGAGCGGTCAGCGAGCTGAGGGATGACTGGGGTTCCTGCAAGCTGGATTTCCCCTCTCATCCTGCCTGCCTTGGGTTTAATGACCACCATCCCCTCTCTCCCAGGCCGTGCCTTGAGCTCGCGGTGACCCCGGTGCGTTTCCTCCTTTTCAGATCACCCAGCTGAAGATCGAGAACAACCCCTTTGCCAAAGGCTTCCGCGGCAGCGACGACATGGAGCTGCATAGGATGTCCAGGATGCAGAGGTAACGCGTGTCACCCTCGCGGGGACCCTCCCAGGGCCACCAGAGCCACCTGGGCTTTGCTGGCCATGTCCCTCGTGGCTTGGCCTGAGCCAGGACGTGGTGCCGCTCCCTGCCTCAGCATCTGCCTGAGGGTTTTACATCAGGCTGTTGAAATACTCCACGGACATGGGGCCAGAATCCTGGGCCTTCTGCTCCCAGGGGAATTCCTTAATTGCTGGGTGGCAGAGGCAGGACCTCACTTGTGGGATGCTGGCTTGGCCACAGGGACTTTGCATTTCTTTTAGACATGTCCCCATCCAGAATGACCTTTAGCTTTGTGCTAAACTTTCATCTTTGAGGCTGCACCACGTGGACTTAGACCCATTACAAACTTGGACTAGCTGGGCACAGCTTTGGCCACCAGGCTACTGTGGAAGAATTCCTGAGTGTTCTTTCCTCCTAGGTGCTTTAAAGACAAAGCTCCCAGCCTTGTTTTGGGAGCAGGTTTTTTAAGGATGCTCCAGCTGCCTCTGGAGATGGTGGCAGAGTGTCCTGGGCTGTGTTGTTACTGGCTCTGGAGGGCCTTTGGCAGGAGGGGAGTGTTTGCCTGCTCGGTTCTGGATGCGCAGAGCGGGAGCAGAGGTGTGGTGGTTTCAGGTTGAAGAAGGAAAATGTTGGGATCTCCAGGGCCAGGTGGCTGAGGAGACCTTTTCAAATCTTGGGTTTGGCTGCAAGTACTTAAGCTGAAAACCAAGCCCAAATCTTGTTTGAAAATCCTGTTTAATGTCCTTTTCTAAATGTCAGGTCCTGCTGGTAATTAACTTCATGCCTTTCCCTTCACTTGGAACTTTGTGCATGTGTCAAGCTGCTTCCTGGTGCAAACGTTTTGCAGGAATGGTGCCATACCCACGGTTCTAACTAAGGCAGATGGAGATCCTCAACAGAGCATTTTCCAGGAGGGGAGGAGCCACTCGGATCCTTTTTTCTCTGGCTCCTGCTGGAGGGACCTGCTTTGGGACCTTCTGATGGGAGGGTTTTTCCCACTGCCCACCCAGGAGCCAGCTGTAGGTGGTCACTTCTGGTGGCTGTAGTGGCCGACCTGAGCGTGGCTCTCTGTAGCCAGGGAAATCGTGCTGTCAGGCACCAAATAATTCCTGCAATCCTGCAAACATGCCCGGAACCCTCCCCAAGTTGGGCAGATCTCCTCCTGTGTACAATCATGTTCAGGCTCAGCCTCAGGAAAGCCAAGATGTACGTGTAAAAAAGGTATATGTAACACTTCATCTGCTGCGCCTAAATCCTCTCCGTGGGCTCCTGAATGTGCCCTGTGTTCCCTGCCTGCCCTTTCCAACAGACCCTGGCATGAGCTGTCAATATTTATTTATTTATGGCAGCACTACCACTCGAAAAACTCCCCCCACCCCGTGCCAGTCTCCCAACCTCTGCTGGAACTTGAGTGATGATGTCCCCCCGCCTCATTTTTGTTGCTGCCAAACCACCCTTTCATTCCAGTCCCTGGCAAGATTTGAAGGTTTGGATTCATTTTTTGGAGCGGGAGGGAGGAGGTGGAACAGGGAGGACTCTTAGGAAGGGCTCGGTGCCATACGAGGAGCGCGGCACCAAGCCGCGCTGAGCCCGTGCTAAAAATTGCTTGGCATTTTTATGCAGGGCCTGCGGTCGATGGCCCAGGGAACAGAAACACTTGGAATATATAAATGCACCCACTCAGGCCTGGCGGGGCTGGAAGGGTTAAAAATCGTTGCCTTTACAGGATAATTTGTGATGTTCATTTTAATAACTTAGCAGAGGAATGGCTGTGTGCCTTTACAAAGATGGCATTTTTTTAAGGGAGGGCAGGATAAGATGATTATAGTAAAATAAAGACCCATTCAAGGTTGCAAATATGGGCTCACCTTTGTGGGTTTTTTATGTAGAAATATGAATATATCCAAAATTATATATGAAAATACATAAACCCATGTATAAAATCAGGTATATATATAAATAAATTGTAGCTATAAAAAATAGGTTGTGTCTATGAGATAAAGAACCATTCAGGATTGAGAATGTTGCAGAACTATGCCCTGCCTTTTGTGGGTTCATATAGATTTAATAAATAAATATATATTAAAATGTCATTAAATTTATATATAATATATTTTAATATATAAATGTATGTTTATGACATTGTTTCCCAGTGACGGACCGGTCAGTCCGTCCTGGTTTTAGGGGAATGATGTCCATTTATGCCCTTGGAGAATGTGGTGGGATGGATTTTTAGTGCTGTTGGTTCATTATGAAAAAGTAGCTGGAAAAACCCCACATTTTCATAACCATGCACAGCCTTTCGTACCAGAAACTGCTGAGCTCACATTCACCATGGCTTCGAGTCCCTCCCTCTCCACGGCCTCCCGTATTGGTTTTTTCCCTCTTATTTCCCAGAAAAAAAAAGTTAATAAATCTGTCCAGGCAGAACTTCGTTCAGGAGTGAGGTGAAGCCTTCCAGCAGCAGATGATTGCAGTGAAAAAGAGGAGCCACGAGCTCCAGAGAGATCCAAATTCCAGTCAATGTTCGTTTTCCTCTTTCCTCCCACTGCCTTTCTCTCCTGCAGCACAAGAGGTGCCTTCAGCAGCTTCTTTGGTAGGATAGGTCCTAGGGCAAGAAGAGGTTTTTCAAAGTTTTCAAGTTTCTGAGCATGAGATTGAGTTTGGGATTTTCTTGATTAGGGAAAAAAACACAAAAACATTAAAAAGATAGGAAATTGCATAGAGGGATGTGAGTTTTACTACATGACCCTGTGGTCATGCTGCAGTTTAAAAACATAAACCAGGTAAAAGTGAGGTAGTTGTGATGGTGGGAATTTTAGGTGAAGTGTTCATTTTGGATCTCTTGCCCCTCTGTGCTGTAAAAATCTCTTTTGTCTTCACTTGGAGCTTCTGCCTGTGCCAAGGGGAATTTGGTGTGGAGAGCAGGAGCACAGCCCGTGGCAGGAAACCACAGAGGGTGAAGCTTGTGCAGAGACAAGATCTGCAGTGAAGGGCTCTGCCCTTCAAATCCTCCACCCGTGAGAGTCCAAACGGAGCTGTGCTGATAAACCGTGGGGTGATTGGGGCTGGCACTCGAGTCACAGCTTTTATTATATTAATTTTTGTCATCTGTGGCTGCCAAAGGACAGCAGGGGAGAAGAGTTTGTGGGTCTGGGGCGCTGAGGGAGCAGTTCTGGTCAACCCTAAAATCAATTCTTGCTGCTCATCTGCAGCTCCCATTGTCTGTGGTGGTTCTTGTGGGGGCTGATGAGCTTCTGGAAGTGTCAGGCCCTGGTTATTTTGTGTTCAAATTAATGCAGTTTAGCCCTTGAAGCTTCTTATTGGGAAGGCTTTTGAGGGGGATGGTGATGCCATGGAATGGTGGCTCTTGGCTCCCTCGATGGGTTCTCTGAGCCACTTGAAAAGTGACAAAAGAACCCAGAATGATCCACTGACAGGGAAGAGTGACAGCGGAGTCTGACGCTGGGGCTGTGCTCTCCCCGTCCAGGGTCACGAGCCACAGTTTGCTGCCTTTGGCATTAACCCACAGCAATCTTCTTGGCTCCAAAGGAATTATTCCAAAGATTCCCGTGTGTCATCGGGAACAGAAACAGGGCCAGCACAGAGGACATGAAATCAGTGCCATGAGTCAGAGCTGGCGTGACAGAGGTGACAGTGCAGTTTGGGGTGCTGGCAGGAGAAATGGATGAGCCTCTGGGCTCCGAAGGGGTTGTGTTCCCTGGCCTTCCAACCTGGGAATTCAGTTCAAACACTGGACTGATAGACACCAGGCTGTCGTGCACGTCAGTCTTGGTCTGCTGCAAATGACCTCGTTCTTCTTGTGTCTTCTCACTGCATCTTTAATCCACTTCCATTGCCCGGGTTCTGTCCCTGAGATCTCCCAAGAGTCATCCCCTGTCTGATACGTTTTCGGTGTGAGACTTGGAGTTGTTACATCTGCTGGGGAGAGGATGCTTTGCTCCAGCACACAACCCCCAGGAAATTTTCCTGGTCAAAGCCCCAGTGGAAACCGCAGGCTTGAGATGTGTTCCGTAGGATTTGAGGGAATTCAGATGAAATCCAAAGGGAAGCTGTGCAGACCTCACTTATTCACAGCTCTTCTGAAGTGAGAAAGCCACTCAGGAAACATGCGGTAGCTGCAGCTTCTGTCACTGCCGCTCCTTTGGGAGATCTGCCCAGCAGGTTTTGATCAGCAGGAGCTCAGCCCAGCACGAAGGGATGCAGGTGCTGCCTCTGGCCCACATCCCTTTTCCAGCCTCTCTCGTGTTCCTCTTACTCCGACATATTTTTCTGGAGAAATTCACCTTTTTATTTGCCTGCTAATGAGAGCTCTTGAGCTCTACCTGGTTCTTTTCACTGCTGGTTCTTGGGTTTGTTGCAGTGATTTTGGGCTGCGCTGCTCAGAGGAGCTGATAAAAGACCACAGGATCATCATGGAATGGGTTGGGTTGAAGGCACCTTAAAGCCCATCTCCTTCCACCCCTGCCATGGGCAGGGACACCTTCCCCTGTCCCAGGCTGCTCCCAGCCCCATCCAGCCTGGCCTTGGACACTGCCAGGGATCCAGGGGCAGCCACAGCTTCTCTGGGCACCCTGTGCCAGGGCCTTGCAACCCTCACAGGGAAGGATTTTTTGTAATATCCAATCTAAACCTATTCTCTGTCAGTGTGAAGCCATTTCCCCTCGTCCTGTCACTCCAGGCCCTTGTAAACAGTCTCTCTCCAACTTTCTTGTAGGTCACCGTGAAACCTTCTCTTTTCCAGAGAGAAATTCCAATCCCAACTCTCCCAGCTTTTCCTCCCAGCAGAGCCGCTCCATCCCTCTGACCATCCTGGTGCCTCCTCTGGATTTGCTGCAGCAGCTCCAGGTCCTTCCTGTGCTGGCCCCAGGGCTGGGGCAGCTCTGCAGGGTGGGGTCTCACCTGAGAGGAGCAGACGGGCAGAATCCCCCCTCTCCTGCTGCCCACAGTGCTGGGGATGCAGCCCAGGCCGTGGGAGGTTTTTTGGGTGCTGGGGCATGTCCAGCTCTCACCCCCAGCACCCCCAAGCCCTTCTCCCCCGGGCTGCTCCATCTGTTCATCCCCAGCCTGGATTGATCCCGGGACTGCCCCAACCCAGGTGCAGCCCCAGCACTTGGCCTTGTTAACCTGCCTGAGATTCCCACGCACGCGCCCCGTCCAGGGGTGTTGGACCCCTCAGGTCCTGGCAGGAGGGTCAGGACATTGGCTGCGTTGGAGGGGGATGGGGCAGCGAACAGACCCCCGTATTCCTCAGGGGACGTTTTGATTTGTGTTGCTGCACACCCAGTCCGGGATGTCGTTCTCTGCGGGGCTGCCCCGCAGTCCCCATGCAGACAGGGGTCACGTTTAATCGGAGGCTGAGACTGCAGGAAGCACTCAGCAATTCCTCTCCTACCACGTCCTTTCCTGCTGCAGTTTATCCACTTCCAGACAGCCTCTTGAGAGTGGTTCAATTTTATTTCAATGTGCTGGAAATCAGCTGCAATGAATGCACGCTGACAACTGGTTTTGGTTCGATTTTCTTTTCCTGGGAGATGGTCTGTTTATCCCAGTCCCTTTTTTTCCCCCTTCTTCCTTCTGCTGTGTCTGTTATGGCTGACTTCCACTTCTTCCCTCCTCTTGAGCCTCAGCAGGAAGGACAACAGTTGGTGGCCTGGGAAATATAAACCCCGAAGCCACTGAGTTGTGCTTGCACATCTGGAATTGGGGTTTGACTCTGTGCTGGATAGAGGGGACAGCACTGAGAGGGTGTCAGACATTTGTCCTTTTGTTGTGACTGCCCAAGGAGGAGCTAAAATCTCCTGGAAATTTGGGAAGAGTGGAGGGGAATCCCTGTGTTCAACCTTGTGTTGAGTTTTAGGGTAAGATTTGATACTGCGAACAGGATTTAGACAGCTCGGAGGCTTCCAAGGGGCTGTAAAAACATGGAAAGGAAATCCTTTTCCAGATCATACTCCATCTGGACCTCCAACAGATCCTTGGGATCTGATATTTAATAAGCCTTTTGAAGCCTTGTTACCATGAGCTACAGCAGCTCTGGAAAGCTGTGAGGTATACAAGGTTTAGTTGCAGAAATATGAGGAATTTAGAACATCTTCTAAAATAACTTGTTTAGGGCTGGTAGGGGTTGGATGCTTCATTACAGGAACTTCCTGGTTCTAAACTGTGATTTTTGAAGAGGTTTTAAACCAGGTTTTTGTCTGGCAGCTGCATTTACTATGCCTTGGCTGGTACATCGGGAAACTTCAGGTTTGCACATGAAAATAGATGAAAATTATTATTCTCTTAGTGTGTAGTAATTAGCAAGAAAGTGAACTGGACGTTGCTCTGTGAAGGTCTGTATTTATAATTTTTTCAGTTGTTATTAGTTTGCAGTGGCCAGCAAGGTTTCTGGCTCTGAGATTGCAAAATCATCTTGAATTTGCTCCTTTGGATTCTTTGCTGGCCACGAGTTTGTGGCAAAGGTGATCTTACGAAACTCTTGAGTCTGTCGTGGTGAGAGCATCACTTGGCCAGGGAAAGGGGAAGCTGTCATGAGAGAAAATGAGACTGAGTTTCTAATTGTTTTTGGCAGAGGTGGGATTTGGGATTTGGAACTGCAGGAGGGATTCACTAGTCAGGCCTGATCTGTAGGATCGGGGTTTTATGATGAATTTTAAGTGGAGTGTGGGTGCTATTGGGAAAGTTCTGCAGGGCTGGTGTCCAGCCCTGTGGGTTTGGGAAACCTCTGGCCAGGTGGGAGTTAAGAACAGAGTCCAGACTTCAGCGCCGATGGTCTTGGGCCTCACCCCTGATTTCTTTCCCCAAGTTTTAACAAAAATCAAAACATTACACAGCGCCTTGTGCTGCTCCTCCCTGTCCCCCTCTGCTATTTTAATACAGCAACTCAATATTCGTTATTAGCCTCCGACAGACTTTAAACAGACCAGTAACTTTAAACAGACAGGTTCCTCCTCATAAATTCTTTTCCCAGTTAACTTTTTAAAAAAATTTCTTCTGATTTTGCAAATTTTAATGCAAAAAAAGAAGGGCTATTAACACCCCATATAAAACTAACTCACCTTCTGGCCCAGGAGCAACAACTTTCTCCTTGCTGTGTGGACAATTTCCTACATTGCTTAGGTCAAGCTTTAATGCTTTTTTTCCCCTTTTTACTTTGCTACAGGTTTGTTTTGGACAGCAAAATTTCTGGACATGACAGAGACTTTTCATTCTATTAAACTATAGCCCAGGTTTACAACCACTCTTTTGGGAATAGTGATTTTTAGGAAAAAAAGAGACTTTGATCCATTTTAGTTTGTCCTTCAGGCTTTAAATATGATAGGTGTGCACTCTACATATTGAGTGGGCTCAGGAAACAATATAAATATTTTGAGATGATTGTTGCTGTAGAGGATACCAAAGATTTATTTCAGCTCAGCTCCCATAAGGAGGAACAGGTTGAATTACAGAGATAATGGCCTTTGTGAATTGAAAAATGTCAAAGTGGCAGAAAGAGAACATTTGAGACATTTAGTGAGAAAATGCTTTCCTTCGTCTCCCTTCTCCAATAGCTGATTTTTTGGCAAAAATAGCACCCAACGTGTTTTGACTGAAATGGAAATATTTCAGTCTGGAGTTATTGCAATACCTCCGGGGAACTGCTGTTTGGAAACTTGGTGACTCCAACCTGTTCCCTCTCCTGCGGGATTCCCAGCTCGTGCTGTGTCCCACAGAGCACCACAGTCCTCTCCTGTGGCCACGGAGATTGTCGTATTCCCTGGGAAATGCAGTCTGGAAGGAGTTGGGACCCAACACCCTCCGTGGTCTGGCACTTCGGGTAAAAATATTGCTGCTGCAGAGAAACAGCTCCTTCGTGGCAAGAAAGGAGCTGAGCTTCACCTTGGGCATCAGGAGGAATTTCCTTGTGGAAAGGGTGGTCATCAGGCATTGGAAGGGGCTGCACAGGGAAGTGGTGGAGTCTCCACCCCGAAGGTGTCCAAGGAATGACTGGCACTCAGTGCTCTGGTTCAGCTGACAATGTGTTGATCAAAGGTTGGACTCGACCTTGGGGGTCTCTTTTGACCTTCATGATTCTAGGAAAATATTTTTTCATCAAGAAAAGGTTAATTTTTTCCTGCTCTCAGCTCTCCACTGAAAGAGAGAAAAGTGTTGGTTTGGGTGAGGAGTACCTGGGGTGGGGATGGCTCCTCAGTGTTTGTGTGGGACTTGGCACAGCGAGGGTCTGACCTTTATGGGGTCCCTCTGAGAATCTGTGGTCAGAAACCCCCACAGAGATCTCATCCCGTGTTCCAAAGAGACATCCTTTGAAAATGGTCATAGAATCACTGAGGTTGGTAAACACCTCTGGGATTTCATCTGAGATTGCTCCACCATGGCCGAATCCACCAGTAAAAATGTCCTTGAGTGTCACATGGCCTGGCACCATGCCATAACGTGTCCCTCCTTCTCCTCCACCAGAGCTCTGGGTACCCACTCAGAAACAAAACGAGGCTCTGTCATTTTTTGGGAATTGGATGTTGGTTGTGCGGGGCTGAGAGAGATGAACCCAGCCAGTCCACGCAGCCTCTCCTCAGCGAGGAGAGCTAAGGGCACATCCAGGTGTCGCCTCCTCACAGATGTCTCCTTGGAAGGGAAGCAAGGTGGGGATGCAGCTTAGGGCTGGTACCATTTCGCTGAGGATTGCAGTGTGAAGGTGGAGTAGGCAGCTCAAAACCATGGCCTGGGAGGGCTGGGAGATCCCTTAGAACCCAGGAGATTTGAGGGTCATCCCTGAGGTTCGATGGCCACAGCTCCTGACCTTCCCCAGAAGCCACAGAAGCTGCCCTCCAGCAAGAGATCCTGGCGGAATTAAGTGCTGGATGTCAGGCATGTCCTCTGAACCCCACCACGCATCCTGACATCCACTGCTGCCTTCAACATCTGAGGGATAAATCTCTGCTTCCTCCCGCTCCATCTCTCTTTTGTTCCTCGTGCACAGCCTGGACTTCAGTTCTGAGAAAATGCCGCTTCCAGGGGATGAAACCCCACCTTTGGAACAGGCTTTCCTTGGCAAGCCCCCAGTGCCTGGGGTTTGGAAAGCTTTCATGGCCCAACCAGAGCCACATTTCTTTGGGTTTGAGCTCCTGGGTGAATTTCCCTTCCATTCCAGCTCGATTCCTGATGTTTCTGGCAGCCACCACTGCAGTGGTTTGGATGAAAGCTCCCTGCTGGAGCAGGTTTATATAATCGTTATTGTTAAATTTTGTAAATAAGTTCTGAGTTCTGCGGTGACAGGTCCTCTCTGAGGGGTGTAACTGGAGCTTCAGGGCTCCTCCTCTGCATGGAAGTGGCCAGGTGAGCCTGTGGATGGGATTTAAGGAGCTGTCCTTGCTCCAGCACGATGATTTCGGACAGGTGAGGGGGGTACCTCAAAGCCAGCTTGGTCCAATGGTTACAGCCTCAGAGGAGAAAACTTGTGTTGGAATCGGCACTTTGCGGCTGCTCCGAGCCAGGTGACAGTATGGGGTGCTGTACCACCTGATCTTTGTGCATTTTAGCAAGTCTCTGGGTTCAGGAGGAGGCTTGTGCCTCACCTGAAGTGTCTGAGACCCCCATTCAGCTTCAGCTCTCCCAGCAGAGCAGGAATCATCTTTGGGGTTGCCACATTGCCGATGTGTTTGGAGAAACATCTCCAACAACCATTGCAGGGTCTTTGAGGAGAGGGGATTTTCAGCCTGTGTTGGCAAAGCATCCCGACTTCCAACCAGATCTGGGGGCAAGGGAGCAATCCAGGCTTTCCTTCCCGTCCTGGCTCTGCTGAGGCTCTGGTGTGCATCAAATCTCAATGATTTATTTATTTATTTCTCTTTTCTGAGCTCGGTCTGTGGTGCAGGGATCCCCCATCCAGGACAGCCAGGCTGACAGACTCCGGGGAAAAGGAATGGGGACAACTACCATAAGGGGAAAAAAAAGCAGACCTAAATATTTAATTCATTTCCAAGTGAGCTTGGCAGAAATGAGGTTTTTATTTACATGCGTGTGCATATTGCAAATACCTTATAAATAGTATACAGCTTATAAATGCTACAGCGTGTAAATATAAATCTTCTTTATTTTGCTAAAACTTCATTTATCTATTTTATGAGTGGGTATAAAATAGCAGCAGTGGAAAAGGCATGAATTTAAGGGGAGTAAAAGGAAAGGCAATAATGAGTGCTGCATGGATGAAGTGTGATGGGGCTGCAGCCTCCTGGGAGGGATGTCTCCGTTTCCCTGAAAGCCTAAACAAACTCCATGACACTAATGTGCTGCCTTCATTTATTAATCCTCTGATCTATTTATTAATTGATTGCTTTGCTGACTTGTTTTTCATTTTGTTTTTTTTGTTTCTTTGCTTGTAGTAAAGAGTACCCAGTTGTTCCCAGGAGCACAGTGAGACAAAAAGTGTCCTCGAATCACAGCCCCTTCAGCGGCGAGACCAGGGTCCTTTCTGCCTCCTCCAACCTGGGCTCCCAGTACCAGTGTGAGAACGGGGTGTCCAGCACCTCCCAGGACCTGCTGCCGCCTGCCAACCCCTACCCCATCTCCCAGGAGCACGGCCAGATCTACCACTGCACCAAGAGAAAAGGTCAGAGCTTGGCTGCTCCCTGCTCCCTGTTTTCCCCCTCCTAACGTGACTGTCAGCATTGTTCCCCGATATTTCCCCTCGGACAGCCCCAGGGATAACTGTCTTTGTGGATGGAAAACATCGAAGTGAAAGAAAGGGAGTATTTTAGATATTTAGTGAGAAAATACTTTCCTTCATCTCCTGCCTCCAATAGTTGATTATTTGGCAAAAATAGCACCCAACAAGTGATGCTGGTGGATGAGAGAGGGATGAGGGTTGTGGGCAGCTCCCCCAGGCTGAGCGAGGCTCCTCTCACCTAAAATCCCATCTCTGCCGGGCTGGGAATGAGCTGTTTGGAGGGCTGGCAGTGCCTTTCACCCACGGTGAATCCACATTTGGAAAGATAGCTGGTGCTGGAGATAAAGATGACTTATCTGCCGCCCCTCAGACAGGGTTAATCTCCAAGTGGAGATACCTTGACAGTTTGTATTTTGCCCAGTTTTTGGCTCAGGGCTGTCTCACAGCTGGGAGACAGTTTTCTGTCTGCAGAAATGCTCGGGCTAATGAAGGGCGCCTGGGATTGAAAACCATGATATCCATGTTCCTTCCCTTCTGCTGCGACTGACCTGCTTTGACAGAGCTTTAGGGATCAAACTGTGAGGGCTTTCCACTGACTGCTTGGCTCAGCCTGGCGTGAAGAGCCCCTGATAGTGACGGGATAATTGTTCTGGGCAGGAGCGAGTGGTTCCTGGTCTCTGCCTTCCTCTCCCAAAGCAGTGGGAACGCTTAGATGCAGCACCACTTGTAGGACTGAGATAGCAAAAGCTTTAGATCAGTTTTACTTGGAAAAAATAGGGGATTTCCAGGGCTGGATGCAACAAGGGGTGGGCAGGAGCTGGTTTGCGCCGACCCCGTTCCCTTTGTCAGGGTTTACGCCGTGGAAAAGCTACCAGAAGGCAGCAAGCACCGTGGCTTTGAGTGCACCAGGAATTTGTCCCCACAGCCGATCCCTTCCCGCCTCCCTGCACGGCCCTATCAGTCAGACACATGTCATTATTTTTAGCAACATAACCCCTGGAGCTCTGGGATGTGCAGACACACAGTCTAAGGTAGGGAACACTGGGAAGCGCTGGCAGAGGAGGCAGGAGGGCACTGGGAATCTCTCCCATGTCCTTGGTGAATCCCCTGGAAGTTGTAGGAGCATGTGTGTTGTGTACAGGTCTGTATGCAAAGTTAAAAAAGCTGAGAAATCCTAGTATTTTCCTGAGATTGAGGTAATCAGTGGAAAACAGGTGGCGTTTTCTGTCCCCTGCAGCTGACCAGGTGACTGCTCGCATAGAACCTGTCAGAGCTGGGACTGGAAATGGGGGTGCTGGCCTTGAGCTGGCTGTAAGGCACGGAATAAGGAGATGCTGTGGCCTCCCAAAGCCACCCCCAGGGCAGGGGTGGGGTGTGTGGCCTGTTTTACTCCTGGGCTGCTGTGGGGCTGTGGGTGTGAGGTGCTGGGGTGCTGCACAGTCCCACTGCTGGTGACGGAAGGTCCCAGCCTATGTTCCCTCCTCAGTGCTGGGAGCTGCAGCTCCTGCGAGTCCTTTCTCAGCTCCTCTGTCCTGGGAGCTGAGCATTCACCTCTCCTCTTCTCCCTTTTGCCAAAACTAGCCGAAACAAGCTGGCCCAAATGGCAACCAGCCCTTGGGACAATCCCTGACTGCCGCGTGTCCCTGCCCCGCGGGGCAATTCATCATTCGCCTCCGCATTGTAACGCGATAAGGAATCAGCAGAGGTTTCCTTCCAGTTTTGGGATTCTCGCTAAGTGGTGTCTCCATGGGTGGTTTCCCTCAATCCCCCAATTATCTCACTTCCTCTTATTGTCACAAAAGCCACGACTATCTGCCCTGGAATAAAGCTCCCGGCCCCTTTGGCCTGCGTGGCCCTCGCGACGGCGCAGGGGACGGGCCGAGGGAGGCCTCGCCTGCAGGGCCGATGGCCCCTCGTTATCTCCGCGATGGCTTGAGTGGCACAAGCAGTTAAGGGCCTTTTATCAAAGCCGCCAAACGCTTTAATCAAAGGGGAGCAGTGTCCTGCCCGATACCACCGGCCTCTTCCGCGGGCTTGGGTGTCCCCGAGCCTCTGCTTCCCTCCCTGCGCCTTTTTCTCTCCCCTCCCCGTGCCTTGGGTAAATCGAAAACAGCCAGCAGGGCTTAGGGGAAAGAAACACAAAGTTAATGGGAACCAGAGAGCCAGCCTGAGCTGCCAAGCAGCTCCTCGCAAAGTGAAATTAATTAAAAGGAAAAAAAATAATTCACTAGAGATGAGCAATTCGGTTCGGATAAATCAGAGCGTGATCCAAGGTTTCATGTCACTGAGCATGGAACTTCCTTCCAGCACCAGCAAGGATCTTTGTTGGACATGGGAAAATAATCCTGTGGATAATATTCCTCTTTTTTTGCTGTTCCAACCTCTCATTTCTGAGTTTTCCCTCACAGTTCTCCTGCTTTCCTACATTTCTGCTTAACAGTTATCAAGCCTCACCACCTTAGAAAACCCAAAAGCAAGAGTGTGTTTGCTCCTACTGCCCCTCTGTCCATTTTCTGGACTGGAAATCTCATTGATTGTGTTGGATTATCCACTCCCCAAGCACTGACTCCTCAGGCAGTCCAGGATTTATCTCAAGCAGATTATTTCCTTTCCCAGGGCTGTGGTTACGGATAAGTGCCCTCGGGGGCAGAGGGCAGCTCAGCTGGGTTTGAGACCAGCTGCTGCCTGCATCTTCTGGGGTGAATTCCACCGCTGCTTTCCAAGCCAGTCTCCTTCTAGCTTTGACATCTCCTGACGTTTCTCTGCGTCTTTTTCAATCAGGGCCAAGCCTTGGGTTAGGCTCAGTTAGGAACAGCTCTGTGTTCACCCAGCTCAGAGGAACCTTGTTCAGTTTCTGCTTCCCTGGTGACCTAAGACAAGGATTATTCTCTGTGGTTGGCAGTGTTGTTCTTAGCTGTCAGGGCAAGATGGATTCACTGTGGAGATCTGATATGGAATCACATTAGGGGAGAGCAGCAGGGCTGCCAGGGCTTGTTATCTCTGAAGGCTTCAGGGAGGTGATGCTCTCCTGCCTGAGGAAGGAAGGAAGGACACGTCCCAGAGCTCCTAATCTGGTAATTCCTGGTGTGCAGGTGGGAGGGCAGGGTCACAGCATTGGGAATGACCCCACCGTGCTGCAAGGGGGTCGCTGCTCCGGGAGTGGGGAATGGCAAGGATCATCCTGCCTTGTATCCCAGCTCCGCACTGGGATTGCTGATGGCATGTGACAGTCACTGGTCCTGAGGGGACGGATCAACTCCAACCCTGTATCTCACCAAGGAGTTCTTGGTGTGGATTTTTAGGCTGACACAAAGAGCAGTTGAAACTTTGTCTTTTTTCTGATTGTTCTCCACCTCTCCCTGTCCCATTGTTGTGCTTGGAGAAGCCCAAAAGGCCTCGGCAGCAGGCAGCTTGCCTTGTGTCTTTCATTTAGCCCCACATCCCAGTCAGGATACTGGGGCTTGTTTTCCCTTCTATTATCCTGTCTCTCAGATATCCTGTGGACTAAAGAGTCATCCCTCTAAACCTCTGCTCCCTCCCAGCCTTACACAATCCCAACCACTTGGCAGATTTCTGGGATGCTTGCGATGCTGAACAGGAGGCAA
Source organism: Rhagologus leucostigma (assembly GCA_013397725.1). NCBI lineage: Eukaryota > Metazoa > Chordata > Aves > Passeriformes > Rhagologus > Rhagologus leucostigma. The sequence continues at coordinate 260,515 of VZTD01001487.1, read as the reverse complement.
CTGGAACAGCCTCTCCCTGGGGAGGTTATAAAAGTTGTCAAGTTGGCACTCTGAGGGAGAAGAGGGACGTGGCAGAACCCACTGGCTCCAACCAGTGAGGACTGTGTCCTTCAGCCCCCTAACTTGGCCATAACCCTGGGGAAGGATTTCTCTTCCATCTCCTTCCTGCTCTGATGAGGTCGGTGCAGGTACGGGGATGCCTTTCCACCTTCTCTTCAAGAGCAGGCACCTCTTTGTTGACTGAACTGACTTCTCCCACATCCTACCCAGCTTTGCTTTTTCACTCGAAGAATCTGTAGGACAAAATTCAGGTGTGGGATGTCTCCTTGGAGGACACGCTGCTCATCCTGCTGATGTTTGGAGATGCAATGAGTTGGCCAAGGCTCGAGCTGTGCTGCAGCTGGAGAGATACAGTGGAGCCCAGAGCAGGGTGGCTGTGGGACACTGAGGGTGCGGAAGGACTCCCTGCGTGGGCAGGAGATGTTCAGGGGGCCGGGATACGCCCAGGGTTTGCTGGGCAGCCACACTCTCGTGGCAGCGTAGTTTCAGCAGCTTCGTATCTCAAATGAGGAAAGGCTGAGGGAGCTGGGCCAGCCTTGACTGAGAGGGGACCCCAGCAGTGTCTGTCAGCGCCTGCAGGGAGGTGCCAGAGGATGGACCAGGCTCTGCTCCGTGGTGTCCAGCAGCAGGATAACAGGCAGGAACTGGTGCCTGGGAGCTTCCACCCGAACAGGAGGAAGAACTTCTCTCCTGTGACCAAGCACCAGTCAGGCTGCCCAGGAGGGTGTGGAGTCTCCTCACTGGAGATATTCCAGAATTTTCTGGACACAATCCTGTGCCCTGTGCTCTGGGATGGCCCTGCTGGAGCAGGGAGTGGGACCAGATAGCCCATCGTGGTCCCTTCCAGCCTGACCCGTTCTGTGATCCCACTTTCCTGTCAGAGGTGCCTCCTGGGCCTCTGCAGGCAGCGCTGGCAACTTGCCTCCTGTGGAAAAGATTCCAGCTTCTGGGGCTTGGGTGGTCCCTGCCCCACAGCCCTGTGGTGTTCCCCTACAGTACGACACAGCCATATCACAAACAGGGCAATGCCTGGAATGACTGGCATTTTAGGTTCCATGCCCTAGGATTCAGGACTTGTGTTCCCTTTAGAGAAGTTCATTTTGATTGAATTTTCCTTGTTCTTTTCTTCTTGGACAACCTCTGTCACTCTTGCACCCTGGTATTGGCTCTTCAGGCTCGTGCCAGATCCCTGCTGGAATCCAGACTGGATAAAAAACAGGGTTAGTGATAATCACCCATTGTGTCTCCCTCACAAAGTGGGGATGAACCTCCTGTAATGCCCTGGAATTGTGGGTGAGCTCTGAAAACCAAACCAGTCGTGTCCCATTCTTCACTGTCTTCCATCCTGGGGACCTGAGTGTCCTGGATGGGAAAGGAGCTCTCCTGATTTAGACCAAGGCAGGAGAGGAGGGCCCAGTGCACCCTGAAATCCAGAGGCTTTCCATGTTTGCATTTCATTGTACATGGCCCTGATCTTGGAATTGGGAAAATTCCATTTAAAAAGCCATTTGTGCGGTATTTACAGCCCAGCTGGAAGTAGTAAATACCGGAAATCTTGGAAGCGCTCACGCTCTCGCTCAAGCTCCTCCATTAGATAGATCATCAAATTCCTTGTGAGGGAGCCAGTTTCCACCCCATTCTTCAGGCTCCGTTTTCCTTGGATTCCCTTCGGAGCAGCTTCTCCCCGGCGCTGGCAGCTTCCCCTGCTTGGCAGCACCTCCTGCTCTTTGAGCGTTGTGCAGGATCGAGGGGCTGCTCCCCAGAGCTGATCACCACCCTTGGCTTCCAAGAACAGCCACAACAGTCGGGGATGGTCAGGATAACTCCCAGGATGACCAACAGCTCCTCTGAGGGCTCAGGGGCACCTGGAAAAGGACAAGAAGCTGCTATCAGGGAATCAAACCCTGAGCAGACAGTTCAGTATCTCCTGTGCCCTGCTTGCATTGGTAGGAGGAGGTAAGAGGACCTTGAGAGATGGGATTATGGCCTTGAGCTGCACTGTCCAGGCTCCAGTGAGGATGAATTGAAACTGCAACATTTGGCATTGCATGAGGGATTTGTCTTGTGCTCCTTTTGTCATTGGTGATGTCCCCTTTCCAACCCCTGGTCTGCTCCACACAGCCTGGGGTGGGGACGCTCTTCAGCTGCTCTGTGCTGGCTCTGGTCTCCTCTGTGAGGAGCGGTGGGACAAGACCGGAGAGCCTGGCCCGGTGTAAATTCCTCAGCCAGCACCAGCTGAGGCCCTCTGGTCTGCACCATCCCACCTCACGATGCACGTGGACCATTCTCGTCCCTCTCTAGAACTTTGAGGCTCCATAGATGGGAAAATCACTGGGCAGAAGGGCAGGAGGACAGGCAGAAGCTGTTAGGGCAGGCTGAGATCCTTTGTTAGTGTCTAGGTCTGGTTTGGAGACGGGAACAAGGTCCTTACACACCTTAAAATCCCTTTCCACACAAAACATCAGTGAGCCTAGCTCTAGAGGGACCAGCAGAGCGATCCCGAGAGCTTTCAGGACAGAGGGCACCTATGGGGTTTGCACTGAAATCCTGGTTGGCTTTGTTTTTCCCTCTTCACCTGTGCTGGATTCTGGAAGTGGCTCCGTGACACTGCGGCTCGGCCCGGCTGGGCTGGGGCAGGCAGAGAAATGTCTGGGCTAAATGGAAAAATCAGCAAGCTCAGGTTGTAAGTCAGGCAGTTTTACACAACGGAAAAACAGAGTTTGACTGGTTTGTATTGTATATTTAAAAAAATCAAAATAAAATAAACAGTCAAACCCCAAGCCAATGATTTCTAGTGCCAGCAGAGTGATGCGGTTTAATGCTGAAAACTTTATTAGCAGAACAATGCTGCATTTTACAAGACATTGTTTTTCCACCCCAGTGTTCTTATTACTCAGCGGTGCGTTAGGAGTCCAAACTTTTTACACTGTCCATAAAAGCTCCGGCTCAGGCTGTTCTTCAAATGTCCCTCCTGTCATGGAGCTGAGATGAGGGGAGAGGTTAGACCTGTGCCTCAGCTTTTGGCTTTCAGGGGGACTCCATCCTCTCCCCTGCTCCTCCACAACACGGACCTGAGCAGGGCTAAGGAGAGTGGCACATTCCTGCACCTCCCTGCTTATTGTGTCAGCTGGTTTTAAAAATGGGATGGAATTGCTCATTTATCCCACCCTGCTTTCACAGGGAGGGCAGAGGAGGAACTTGATTATCAAGGCTCTGCATTGCTGAGGTGAAGGAGCCAGGCTTTGATGTTGTCAGGAGGAGAGGAACGGGACTGGGGCTTTCCAGCTGGATTTGTGCCATTACAGAGCCAAAGGCCACTGTGGGGAATGTCCCCACGGTGTCCCTCAGTACCTGCTCTTTGAGGGATCGTTGGTGAACAGCAGCAGCTGTTCCTGGACTTGGGAGACCCCTGGGTGGGAACAGTGGATTATTTTACATGCAGAGAGGGTGCAGCTTCCAGGAGAGCCCCCAGGGCTGTTCAGAGCAATAAGGGTTATGTGCATGTGTGTGTTTAGAAGAAACAAAAGGTGCCTGCACTGCCCACCTGCCCCTGCTGAAGGTGGGACATGAGCATTCCCCTCGGAGCAGCCTGGCAGCAACATCTTGTGGGGCAGCTGCTCTCAATCCTCCTCTCTGTGAAACTGGGGTCTTTTTATGTCCGTTGTATTTTGGGGGTGAAAAAAATTACAGCTCAAAAAATTGTAAAGGGTAACTTGTTCCAAATTTCTTTCAAATCTGACTCTGCTAAAAGGGTGCAGCCAGGAGGACTCTAACCAAGTGGGATGTTTTCCTGCCTGCACCAGAAATCTTGTTTTTGAAGCAGCAGCAAAGTTAATCCGTGTCAGAACAAGCTCCCCTTCCCTTGCCACGCTGTCCTTAAAATCTCTTGGTGAAGTGCTCGTCCCTGGGAATTTTGCCATCCATTCCAGCAGAGCTGGATTTCATTTGATGACCCTGCGGATGAATAAATAAGTTCACATTCATTTATTCATTTGGCTTCACCCTGGAGATTTCACCTAAATTGTTTATCTCCTTCCCTCTGCTGGCCTGGGATGCTGCAGGAAACAAAGGGCTCTGCAAGATGTGCCTTGTTGTTTCTAGCTGTGAAATTTACTTTTCTCCTTTGTTCCCCTTGGCTCCAGCACACGGCCCTGTGTGGATTTATGTGCCCACGGCCCTGTGTGGATTTATGTGCCCAGCTGCCTTGGCACAGCTGAAGGCTGGGGCTGTCAAACTCCAAATCTGATTGTCCCAACCATCGCTGGCACTCTCCTGGGAGGATTTTTATTGTGATCTCCATTTTTGTCTCTTTTTCTCGTGGAAATGTTTTGTTGTAGAGGATTTGAGTTGACAGCATCAGCTCTCAGCCTCCTGGCTGGGAGTGGGGACCCTGGTAGGTGCAGGGGTCACAGGAAGATGTTATTCCTCAGGTCAAAGTGGCAGCGGGGAGGAGATGGGGAGTGTGCGTGGGGATCACGAGGCGAGATAAACCTCAGGATCCCTCCAGCATCTCGATTTTCCTCGCAGAGCTCCTGGCTGATCCCTTCCCCACTCCAGCAGAGAGGGCCAAGTGCGAGGCTTGTTCTCCACAGGATAGACTGAGATCAGTTCCAAGGAACTGATGGGGATTTGCACTGCGGGAAGTGTCGGACTGTCCTCGGTAAAACCAGGACAGCGGAGAGGGAGGCTCAGCTGCGGGCACCTTCTCCTTGGTGGCTACCAGGACTTTTCTCTCCCAACAGATGAGGAATGTTCCACCACCGAGCATCCCTACAAGAAGCCCTACATGGAAACCTCTCCAGCAGACGAGGACCCTTTCTACAGGTCCAGTTACCCGCAGCAGCAGGGACTGAACGCGTCGTACAGGACTGAGTCGGCGCAGCGCCAGGCCTGCATGTACGCCAGCTCGGCGCCGCCCACGGAGCCCGTGCCCAGCCTGGAGGACATCAGCTGTAACACGTGGCCCAGCGTGCCCTCGTACAGCAGTTGCACAGTGTCTGCCATGCAGCCCATGGACAGGTTACCCTACCAGCATTTCTCTGCCCACTTCACCTCGGGGCCGCTCATGCCCCGCCTGGGCAGCGTGGCCAACCACACGTCGCCCCAAATCGCCGACACTCACGGCATGTTCCAGCACCAAAGCTCTCACCAGCCCATCGTGAGGCAGTGTGGACCTCAAACGGGCATCCAGTCCCCTCCCAGCAGCCTCCAGCCGGCGGAATTCCTGTATTCCCACGGCGTGCCCCGAACCCTGTCGCCCCACCAGTACCACTCGGTGCACGGCGTGGGGATGGTGCCAGAGTGGAGCGAGAACAGCTAACCAGGGGGGCAGGAAAGTGCCGGAGCCATGGGAGAATCCGAGAAAAAGGGAGAAGGAAAAGGAAAAGAATCCCCCTGTTGATAACAAAGCATTTTGCAAGACTCCTTGAAGTGAATGTTCACCGCTAGCACTCGAGAGGGACGGACACTGACTGAACCCACGGCTGGAAGTCATCGGCCTCGCTGTGACTTGCCCCGACCCCCCTTTTGTTTTCTTTTGTTTCAAAAGAAAAGCCAACAGCCCAGCTCACTTCTCCCCCTCCACGGTCCCACCCAGTTTGTGTTGCTGCCACCACGCTCGTCCCCCCCGTCCTTCTGCTCTTTTTGTTCTCCGAGGGACACCAAACTCCTGCTGCCTTTCTCACCACGGTCAGAATGCTTGAACGAGAACAATTAGGATGTTACTTTTTTTTTTTGTGGTGTTGATGTTGACAATGTTATATAATAAATAATAATATATGTATTTTTTCTTTCCATTTTCTCAGAAAAAAAAAAAGAAAAGAAAAAGACACCGGCCGTTTTTACCAAGGGTGGCTTTTGGAGTGGTGTTTCTTTTTTTTTTTAATTAGTGTTATCTTTGTTACTTTTCAACAGAAAGAGGTACTGAGAACACAAATAAATCCAGTACCTACCTCCCCCAGGCATTGTACCAAGAGTGAAATTGCTCCCACAGGGAGCTGTGTCCTCACAAATTCCCCAAAATGCTCTCCAGGATCCATCCCATAAACCATCCCCTCATCTCCTTTCCCACTTGTAATTCTCTCGCTCCTCTTCCCTTCCCATCTCCTGGTCTTTCCTGGTCCCTCAGCTGTCTCTGACGGAAGCGTGGGCTTATTTCCAAGCTTGTGAACATCCACAGCTCGACTCCTGCTGGATTTTTAGCGGCGTGTGGAAAGCCGGGCTCTGAGCCAGCTGCCAAAGGGGGGGAGAGGGGCAGAGGACGCAGACACCGAGAGGAAAAAGTTTGCGCATAAAAACGATGATGGTGACGCTCGTTCGCAATCCCGGGCTTTCATTTTCTCCCGTGTTCCTTTGCTTCCTGTCCAAAAGAAAAAGAAACAAAAAGGGATATCAGTGTGGGTATGTGAAGTGAGATGTTACCTAAATGTGTTTGAAAGGGGCAGAAAATGATCCTGAGAGGCTGGGAGTGGTGGAGGCGAAAAGAGAAGGAAAAGCAAATATGTGCAAGGAAAAATGTCTACTGCAGAGTATTTCAGGTGTACAATTTCCTGGTCCTATTTATTTATACGTGGGAGTTCCAATAACTCCGAGGATGTCACAAAAGCAGCTGATTCCAAGAGGTTCAAATTTCTATTGAAATGGAAGTTTGCTTTCTTTTCTTCTTTTTTTTTTCTCTCTCCAAGCTGTGCACACTCTATATAATTTACATATATTTTTAATTAAAAGTAATTCTAATTAACTGAAGAGATATACCTGCGTGTCAGCCACTGGGAATGGGGGCGGGAATGTGTGGGAGTGCTGATGTGGGAGGGAATACAGACAGGTATCCAAAGCCGTGGAGCCAAGGAGAAAAAATAATCCCTACCTAGCTACGCTCTCCTGTTTTGTGTGCCAATTCATGGCTGGTAAATACCACACACTCCCAGTGGCAAGGGAGTGCCCACCTGTTTATAATGTATTTTTGGGTTGGGGGTGGTTTTACTTGATTTTTTTTTCCTACTTGATGCCTTTAATTTAATTTTTATTCATTCCTGCTGTAGCAGAGGAGGTGCAACTCACCCGGGGGAGGGAAGGGATGGGCTGGGCTTGGGCTGCGTTTGGGGCTGCGGCCTTGTCTGCTCCAGAGCTGCCTGGGTCCCGCAGGGCCATGCTCGCCTGGGGTCACTTTCCCATCAAGGCAGATTTAGAAGTGACCTTGGTGGGTGCTGGGCTGGCATTGGGAAACCCAGTGAGGTGGAACTCCACCCTGTCCCCATGGGAGAGAGGTTGTTGGGAAGGGTTTGGCCCATGGGAGGTGTGGGGCGGTGTCCCAGCCTCGGCAAAGCAGGGGAGATGCTCTGGGAAGTGGAAACCGGGTGGGAAAATCAGCTCCAGAGGAATGAGGAGATTGCAGTTGGGAAGCCCAGCAGGAAGGCTGGCTCTGTGGGGCTGCTGAGCCGGGACCACCACAGGAAGAGCATGGAAGGAGCTGGGGAGGTGTCCCCAGCCTGAGTCAGGGCCACGTCAGGAAGAGCACGGCCAGGTCCTGGGAAGGAGCTGAGGAGGTGTCCCCAGCCTGTCCCACACGGCAGGGACACTGAGGGACACCCTGCAAAGGCACGGAAAGGCAGCAAGATCAGTAGGGCCACTCCCTGGTGATACTCCCACCTTGCTGTCACAAGGACCTGTGGGATGGGGTCTTTTGGGGCTCTCCCAGCACTGGCTCAAATAAGATTTTCTCCCTTTGGATGTCTCTGCTTTTACTGCCTCGTGCTTGCAAAACATTTCATAATTGTTGGGTGAGACACAGCCAAAATGTCCTGCCGGAGCTCACTCTGGCTATCAACAACGCTTGTGGGCAGAAGGAGACGCAGGCACCACGTGTGGGGCATGGCTGGGACCTCAGTTCTTGCAAAGCTTTTTGTCTGCACGGAGCCACCCCCAGGGAATCACCCAAACATTGCATTAAATCACACAGGGCGCCTCCAGAACACGCAGCGGTCCGAGATTGATGAGGAAATTGCATTTTGAGTTAAGGAACACAACAATTACGCTGTGTTTAGCTGTCATCCACATTGTGCTTTCCCGGCTTCGTTATCCCACTGCTGATCGTGAAATCATCTAACCCCCAGCTGGTGGTTCCCGTGTAAGTAGAGGGGCAGTGGTTACCCCGTAAGTAAAGAGGTCTCCCCACAAATGCCTGCCAGGCTTCTCAAAGAGGATTAGGGAGAACGAAACTCCCATGGAAAATTACTTCTTAAGCTTTGTCAGGAAAGCCTCAAGCTTCCAACTCCACTCATTTCCTCGGAGGTCCTCAGGTTTGGTTTCGGCTCCTTGGGGTCATGCTGAGATTCTGTGGTGGGATTTGGTGCTGGGAAAGCAGGAAGATCCCTGAGGATACAGCCTGGTGGAGCCACACTGGCACGGGGAGCAGGGAGGCCATCAGTGGCAGAATCATCTCTTGTCACAGAAGCAAAATCTGGGATGAAGGCAAGGTCGTGAGAGGATCCAGTACAACCTTTTCCTCCTCTTTTGAAGGAGTTTGTCAGTCTGGCATTTCCATATGGCAATTCCATTTCAGTGGGCAGGACTGGGAGGAGTCAGGTGGGATGTGAAAGGAAAAGGTGACCCCCAGCCTGGATGTGGCTGTGCCTGCTCTACCTTGAGCTTCTACTTTTCCCCCAGTGGTCCAAAACAGCACCAGGAGCTGTCAAGAAGAAGGTTGTCCTCTCCCTCTGATCGTGATTTTACGTTCTAAAGAGCCTGATGTGATTTCTTTGATTTCTTTTCTTATGGATTTATTTCTTAGCCAAGAATAATAATGCTGACGATAACAATAAACAGAGAAATTAGGGAAAAATTACATTTGTCAGTGGAAGAATTGGACAAAAGAGGTTGCAAAATTCACCCTATTCAGAGCTAAACTGGCAATTCTTCCCTGTGAGGGCGGGCAGGCCCTGGCACAGGGTGCCCAGAGCAGCTGTGGCTGCCCCTGGATCCCTGGCAGTGCCCAAGGCCAGGCTGGACGGGGCCTGGAGCAGCCTGGGACAGTGGAAGGTGTCCCTGGCCGTGGCAGGGGTGGCACTGGATGAGCTTTACGGTCCCTTCCAACACAAACCACTCCATGATTCTGTAACAAGAAGCCTTGGAACTCGAGGGAGACCATCCCAAACAATCCCCTGGTGGTTTTCCATAAACCCCACTGAGGGTGTTGGGGGTGGGCTGGACCTGGGCTGCTGCTGGGGACAGGGATGATGGAAGGAGGGCCCAGGAGAGCTGTGTCCTGGGCTGAGGAGGGAACTGGGCTCCAAAGGGAGCTCCGGAGGAGGAGGAGGGCTGGTGAGGTGGGTGGAGAAGGCAGTGGAGGCCCATCCTCCCCACGGGCAGGGAATTTGGTGAGGAAAGGAGCTGTGGAACATCACCAGGCAGGAGGCAAACAGGCCTTCAGGGATGAAGCAGAATAAATAAGAGCAGGCTGAGCAATTCCTCGGAGGAGGAAACCCAACCTCTGCTGGGAACACCTTCTGAAGAGCGAGCAGCAATCCCCGGGCTGTGGTCACAACGCTGTTTTTCCAGCTGCCTCCCTGGGCTGGAACACTCCCTGCTGGTACCTGGGGAGGATTTTGGTGCCCTGAGAGCACAGAGAGCTCTTTGTCTGCCCCTATCAGCCACTCCACATTTTAAGTTTCACCAGCCACGACACTGGGTGGGTTTGGGAGACTTTTCCCCACCAGCAGCCCCCAAACCTGCACTGTGAAGTTTTTCCTACAGGCAGGGATGCTTGGAAGGGGCAAAGTCACCCCTCTGCTGCTCAGGCTGCTCCCAGGGCGGAGCCAACCTCCCAAAAATTGCTGTTGTGCCTCGAGGGCTGAGGGAAAAAAATATCCCAAAGCCTCAGGATCCTTGTCCATAAATCCAGCCCACAATATCATAGATTTTACAGTGCTGCCAACTCTGACAATTTTATGATGGGCCTCATGTGATTTGCAAAAGTGTGGTTTAGTTTTTTCTCTTAAAATTTCCAGTTCCTGGAGACCAGTGAATATATGAGGCTCTCAAAGGATTCTGAGTCTTTTCCCCACTGCCCCATTTTTGATTTTTTGTTTGATTTTAGAACATACTGTAAAGCTGGAAATTTTACTGGAGAGAAAAGTGAGGCAGAGAAAACATGACTGGGGGAGGTGGGACTAGAACTCATCATGGGACAAAAATATTTAGTTTTGGGCTTTTTTCTACTTGTTTGCTTGCTTGGTTTTTTTATTTTTCTCTGTTAAAGCCAGTGCCTTTGCTGCATTATTTTTGAGTAATGAAAACGACAAAGTTTGAAGTGAATGGCAAATGTTCAGAGAGTGGCTTGAATAAATTCCCACCCCCAAAGGGGAGGGATACTTTGTTCACATTTCGATTTTCCTCCTTCAAAATTTCCAGGGAAATTTTCCAACCCGAAGTCCCTTCAGAGGGACGCGTTTCACTTGGAACCCACCACACCCAGGGGCTCCAATAGCTCCTCCTTCCTTTTCTTGGCTGAAACAAATCCCTCAGACTCAGCGCCTCGTTCTGCCTGTGGGGTTTGGAGGTTTTGCCCTGCACCTGTGAGGACTCAGCTACGGAGAAGTGGATTTTAAAGTGTTCATGAGACAAATAAAGGCGACAAATAAAGGTTGAACAGCTTCCACAGTCAATCAGAAGGCCAGGTTTGAACATCCTGCCTCCAGCTTCTCCTGGGAACACCTGGGAAAAGCCCATCGCTGCCTTGGAGCAATCCCAAGGCTTCCCAGCAGCACCACTTGCACCTGGATGAGCCCTCCCAGCACAGGGATTAAAGGCAGAGGAAAGAGGAGGGTTGGGCTTTGAGGAGGTTTTGCATCAAGCCCCTGCAGCGACTCTGTTGGGAGCACAAGTGAGTAAAACAAAGATGGGGATGTGGTGGAATACGGGAACGGGTCACTGTGGGTGAAACCTGCGCGCGGCTCTCACTCAGGGCTCTTCGGCTCTGCCACAGACTGAAGGAATGAGTTGTAATCTGCCTCGGGCAAGAAATGTTGCTTGAATTACGAACAGAAAGTACAGCCCCAAACTGGGAGGGGGGCAGAGGCGAGCACCTGCAGCAGTGCACAGTGACCCCTTTAACAGCGAGGGGCTGAGGGCTCTGGGGGTGCCTCTATCCACAAATGGGGTTTTGTTGTGTGAGGTCAAACCAGATGATGATGATGATGATTGTTGTTGTAATAATCTGCTGCTGCTCCTCTGTTTTGTGGGAGCTGGCCCGTGGAGAATGCCTTTACCACTGTGTGTCTGTGTCCCCGTGGTGCTCTGTGCTGTGCTGACATCCCTGTCACCAACTCCAGGGACGCTAAATCCATCAGTATTTCACTTCAGCTTTTACCCAGACCTGCTCTGCTATGAATCAGGAGTTTTTTTGCTGCCCCCGGGTCTCCCCATGCTCCCGAAAAGGCAATGAGGCACTCGTGATGGAATACCGGTTCCTCTTCTCCTGCTCTCGGTGTGTGGAATTCTAAAACCTCCTCTACAATCCCATTCCTGGCTGGGTTTGTGCTCCTCCAGCTCAGGGTGCAGCTGATTTTTGCTCCATGGTTGGCTCCTGCTCTGCTTGTTCACCAGGACCCCGGGCCCTGTTCTGCAGAGCTTCTTTCCAGCCCCAGCCCGAGCTGTTTCGTGGGATCGGCCCTGCCAGAGGGAGGGCTTTGCCTTCGGACTCTGGGGGGTTCTCCAGTTTTTGGGATCCATCTGAGCAGCAGCTCTGCCTTCCCGTGTGCTGCTCCCCGAACTGGGGGTCCTGTCCCATCATCCCAGTCTTTAATATACAAAGTTATTCCAAACCACTGGTGCCACTACTGATCCTTGAGGGGCGCTGCTTGTAGCCAACCACCCCCTGGAATTTTGGCTGCTAAAGATCCCCCTTGGCATCTGATGGCCCAGCCAACTTTCCACCCACTCTGTTATCTGTTTACCCAGTCCCTGCCTCATCAGTTTGGACTTGGAGGTCACTGTTAGGGGCAGTTTCACGTCCTGGTGTTCCTCAGAAACTCAGACTGGGCAGTGCCCCAGCATTTCCCATCTCTGGATCACTGCAAACCTGGGATGTCTGGGTGCAACTTCTTCACCAGAGCTTTTAATGAGAAAAAAAGTGACCCACAAACACCCAGGATGGCTTTTGTGGGGCACAACCTGGAGAAAGCCAGCCCAGCTGAAGCCTGGTTGGGAAGCTGAGTAGAACAATGAATTTGGGGCTTTTCCAGCAGTGTTGGCTCCCCTGCCTGAGCTTGGTGCTGCCCGGGCAGGGAAGGAGAGGGAATTCCAGACTTGGAGAGCTTTTGGTTTAAGGCAGAGGATCCTGTGGATGGTCTGTGTGGCTGGGACAGTTTGGAGCTGCTCAGGGAGTCAGGAGAGAGGGTGGCTGTGCACAGACACTGAGAGCCTGAGTGAGCGACAGCACCAGTACTGATACTGGGGTGGTGCCAGCCGAGGTGACGATGACAAAGCCAGGCTGGCAGTGACTGCAGCCCCTGCCTGCGTGGGCAGCAAATCATCAAACTCTGGTTTGGGACATCTCCGAGTGTCCTGCACTGGGGCTGTGCAGCAAAGCAGGGAGGCAGCAGCGCCTCGTAGCTCCAGGTTGAGGCAACCTTGCACTGCTGGGTGACCTTTGAAGCCTCAAAAACACTCGGCAAAGGAGGGTGAATCTCACTGTTGGACCCGTGTGGGTGTCTGTGCTTTTTGGGCGTGTTTAACCAGCAGCAAACACTGCTTTTAGGCTTGGATGACATCATTTGCTCACCTTACAAAGGAGCAGTTGTACTTTCCCCTCTGTTTTTAACCCAGTCACCTGAAACCATAAATTGTTTTTTACGTAAAGCATCTCCTAGAAGATGAAGCATCAGAGCTGCTTAATTTTTGGCATAAAATATTGCTGCTGGCCACCCTAGCATCCCAGCTTGGTGCTCAGCTGTAAACAGTATCCAAAGAAGGAATGAAACACAGGAAAGTCAGGAAGCAAAAGGCTCAACTCATTCCCAGCTGTGTTATAGCCTTAAATAATAATAAAAAAGAAATCTCAAGTATTTCCCCACTGCCTTCCAGGCGCTGTGGTTCAGTCGGTGCCAGTCCTTGAAGGTTCTTACCTGCTAGGAAGGGAGCTCTGGGTCTGAGCAGGATTATCACCATCCCAAGGCATTCCTGAGCCTGATCTGGGATTATTTTTAAGGTTGGTTTGCTTGGATTTTAGTTCTGTTGACACAGCTGTTAACAAAGTACTGGAAAGCTGTGTAGGAGATGTCCTTTCTCACCCGGTTGCGCCAGTTTTAGGGGTTTTTTAACAACTTGATCAGATGTTGATGGACAGGGGAAGAACCCCTTGGATCAGTAGGTGAATCCTGCTCCTGCTCTTTCCAGGAGGACAGAATTCCAGGAGAATTTCAGGACAGGTAACCCTCTGCCTGGGAGGCGCAGCAGGCTGGGATGGACAGCAGCTGAACACAACCCAAATTAGGGCTCCATCTGGAGCCAAAGCTGCAGGGTTGGGGAGCCAGGAAAAGTTGAACGGACACTAAAGGATGAATTGGCTGGAGAAGCTCTCCAAGCTCAATGTCACCCAGCTGAGGACCCTCAACATCCAACCTGAAATTCTTCTGGGTTTTTTGCCGAAGGTGGTGAAATTTTGCTCATGAAGGTCCCAAAAGACAACTGCAGTGGCCCATTTCTTTGGGAAATTAAACTACTCCTAACTCTGGACCAGCTATCCCTTAACCAGGAGGTTTTATCCATCAGTCTTGTCCATAGTGGGGCTGCCATTGGGTATTCCAACAGGAATATTTTTGTAGACAGGTTACAGATGGGCCCATGCAGGGTTAGAAAAAAGTCTTGTGGGGGTTTTTTAATTTATTTTTTTTGCTTAATCAATCCTGATGAAGTTCAGCGTAGCAGAAATGTGTTACTGGAATGCTGTGCTGGTGGGATCCGTTCTCCTTCAGGACGGAGGAGTGGGATAACGGCCCACTAATAAGCTCTTTGTGCATTAGGGATCATAGAAAGCACAGCCACTGTCCAGACCTGGCTTGTGCAACTCCCTTGGGATTCCAGCAAGGACACGATCCTTGCCTGGAGGAGAGGGATTAAATGGCAGGATAAAAGGAACGAAACAGCAAGGGCAGGACACCCCCCAGACTCCGGGAAAAGACAAGCAAACGCTGCTCTCTCCTCACACTTCGGAGCGACCCCGGCAGGAGATGCTCCCTTGAATCCCAACCTTTCCAAAGCCCTCGTGGCAAGGAGCAGCTCCTTGGTGCCACGACCCTGAGCTGTCCCCTGCTCCCCTGGCTCGTGCTGGTGCTGAAGGGGCCCTTTCTCGGTGTCACTGATGGCCCTGACCTTTACGTTCCGTCTGTGCCGGAGTTCACCGAGCTCCCCCTCACCGGGGAGGAATCAGGCTGGGAGACCTGGCACGGCTTCCTCCCCATCCGCCTCCCGGCTTTCCGCGGCATGGAAAAACCCTCAGGCTACCTGCCTCCCTTCCTCGAGGCCAAGGGGATGAGGGGAAATGGCAGAAAATCCCTTCCATCGCTGTGATTTTTGGAGACATAAAAGCTTCTCTTTGAGAGCAAATACTTTTTTTTTTTTCCAGCCCCCCTTTCTCCTTCTCGTGGCATTAAGGCTCAAGAAATTCCTTGGAAAATAATTTGTCAAGGCCCTGCCTGATCAAAGACATATATAAAAGGACCCTTTTTTTTCAAGGGGAAGAACTCCCCCTCCGAGCTCAGAATGAATTGGCAATTCATTTACCAACTGTCAGATAAAGTAGCTCAATCCCTATCACGTCTTTAGCTGGAGCTGTGGCCAGAAGGAAGCAATTCCCGGCCCACTGTGCGTCCATGTTTGGGGTATGTTAGTGATTAGAGTATTCCTGCCTGGGGGATGCAGAGAGATATGACTCAGATTCACAAAAGAGCCATAAATCTCCTTCCTTTTATTCAAAATGTGTGTTTTATAGCCATTTCCTGGCCAATTTCTGCCTCGGATAAATATGTAACATATCTGCGTGTGTATAGTTGTGTAGGGCTGAGTGTTGGGCTTCCTCTCAAGAGCCAACTGGCTGCTCAGAGCAGCAGAGAGCCACAAACTTTTCCTTTCATTCCCAGAAAAATCACTGAGCCTCAATTGCCTGTCCTGGTGGCACCTGCTCCTGTTCTCCTTCAGCTGTGGGCCCTGAAAAGGACTGGGTGGGAGATAGGATCTGGAGGACCCCAAAAAGGCCACCCAGGCCCCAAGACAGGATCAACCAGATTGGAAGGACGATGTGGAGCTGAAGGAAAAGGCAGGAGGAGGTGGACAGCGCTGCAGAGCAAGTTAAGGCAGGGATAGTCCCCTGGTTTTAGACACCAAATCCCAGGCTGCACCAGCAGAAATGCCCAAAATCTTAATTGTGTCATCTTTTGGCACCGATGGGCTGCAACCCTTCACTGGAATCAGCTGAGGCAGCTGAGAAATGCTCCCCAAGAACCATTTGCTCTTCATGTTCAGCCCGAGGATGAGTTCCAGGAAGAAGGAAGAACAACAGGAACAACTGTGCTCCTGGAGAGTAACAGCGCTCAGCTTTCCGTCCGTGTCCTGCTCTTCCAAGTCACGCAGAAAGCTGATTCCCCTCACCAAAACAACAGGAAAACCCATCCTCTTTGCAGGAAAGCAGTAAATTTGGGGGTCTGGCATTGCTGGTACTTTATTTTTAGCTCTTCCTTCTAATCCCTTAAGCCTGTAGTTCCTCTCTGTTTCCTCTTCCCCTAAACCAGGAGCTGCAATTGCTTGGCCCTGGTTCAAAGTCTCAAAGCCAAGGGCGAAGCTCCCAGATCCCAGAGCAGCCTGCGAGGGGCCGAAGGTTTATCTCCTGCAGGGTTTGATCTGAGAACTGCTGGAGCTGGTGGGAATCTCACCCCCAGCCCTCCGGAGCTTTTTTTACCGTGCCCTCAGACATCCCCAGCCTATCTGGCAGTACCCTGGCCTCACGTGGTGTTTAAAAATAACACGTGTGGTTGCAAGAAACGGCCTCAAAATGTTTCCTAAACTTTGGCCCAAGGCTCAGATACCCAGTGTGACGCCTTGAATGAAAGAAAGACATGGATGAATGACTGGAGATAATGGGAATTTCTCCTAAAGGTGGGTGGCAGAGGAAAACATCACTCCCTGGAGGGAAACTTGTGTTATAGCTGTGCTTTGGATGCTCTTCAGGGGAGAGGCACTGCCAGGCTGCTCTTTTTCTGCTCTTTGCTGCTTTTTAGTGACTTCTGGGGGCTTCACGTTGCAGGTTTAGCCCATTCCATGGGCCATTCCCAACAGGTGAATAGTCCTGTGGCTCCCAGTGCCGGGAGGTGCCGATTCCTTTGAGTTATTTACCTCTGCATCAGGCACTGCTGATCCTGGGGCCATTTATCAGCAGGGGAAAGAACTTCCGGACATCCCCCAAATGCTGGGTTTAGTAATTCTCCACCTGAGGTGGCACTTTGACTTCAAACAAGGAACCAGCAGATCCGAAACCTTCCACATGGGTGTCTTTCAAGCTCTGACTGCAGCTTTCAGCTGGATTCATGTTTTTTCTCCTCACGGTATCTCCATTTCAGGCCCCCTCATGTAAACACGGAGCAGCACACGCTGGTTTGAACAATGATTCATGCTATTAAAGTCCAAGTGGCTCCTCACAGGATGCTTTCCAGAACCAGGCAATAGATATAAAAAGGGCAGGGACCACGGCTTCCCTGGCCTATCTCAAGTGCCTGATACTTCAGACACAACAGGCTCGATTGCAGAGGAGCTGGGCTGTCTATTAAAGCTGCTTAGAAATAGGGTTTATAGGGTTTTTTTTTCCTCTAGGAAATCCCCTTTGTTCAAACATCCCAGACAGGCTCAGATTGTTGGGGTTTCGGGCAGCTCCAGTGGTGGTTCAGAGCAGGGGTCTCACGTGAGGTAAGAGGGGGAGGGTGTGACTGTGCACAGCAGGGCTTTATTATCAGCCAGAAAACAAAACAGTCGAGAAATGCCAGTTTTCCGGCTTTTGACCCAAAATGACCCAAACATTCGGCCCTCAATAGATACAACATGGAAAATGGTTTTTTTCCCCCTGATTGGTGACGCTTACCGGGCTTTACACGGCTGGGGAGGGACGTGGCTGGTCCCAGCTCGGCACAGGAATTTGGGAAGCTCCTGGCTCTGCCCGGGGACCGCGTGCAGCCCTGGAGAAGGTCCCTGGCTGTGTTCAGGCACCTCAAATGTCACTGGGAAGTGGCCTCTGTGCCCAGAGGGCTCTGTGACCCTGGCTGGGACAGCTCAGGGCTGTCCTGGCACACCCAACGCTGTGAGGGCTCCCCAGGAGCCTGTGGAGACAGGGAAAAGCCAGGGAGGAAGGACAAGGAGCATCCCTGGGCTACATCTCCACTTGTTTTTGTGAGACCATCAGAGCTCTCTCAGGAATGGGGTTTTTTTGGTACTACCTTGTGCATTTGGGCAGAGAAGCTCAGGGAATTTTGGGGGATGTCTCTGGGAAGTTTTCCAAGCATCCATGACCTTCACTGCCCGTCCCCTCAGCTGGCTGGAGCTCAGCCAGCCCTGCATGGCTTTGTCAGGCTGCTGCTGAGCCTGAGCTCTTCCCAAAAATAGAAATTAAAAATGCGTTCATTGATTTTTTTAAATGATTTTTTTACAAACTGAAACGGAGCAGGGGTTTGACAAACAGCGCGTTTTTTAAGAGAGACTTAAAAGCCAAAAAAAAAAAACTGTCCAAAGCTGAAGCTACGACAAAATGAATCTTTTTCATTACAAGATGATTCAATGCAGAGAAGCGTTTTCCTTCTTTAGTGATTTATCAGCTGTCTTCAAATAGACCAGGTAATTTAAGTTAAAAAAATTATCATTCTGTTGAAAAATCACTTTTTCCCTGGAGAAAAAAAAAATGTTTCAAGAAGAAAAGCTTTCTCTGGGTACCAGGGAAGTGCTCCTGGAGATGTTGTGGAGACAGGAAAAAGAAGTGAAGTGAGCTGGTTTTATGTGTTCATATAAAATATTTTAAGGTGTCTATAAAATATTTTTGATCTGCTTGATTGGTGGGCAACCAAACACAGAGGTAGAGATGCCAACATGGTATTTTTGGGGGGAGTTTCTGCCTCATCAGACATTTGTAGAAGGTATCTATGGACCCTGGAGACCTCTGCAAAGAGAAAATTGATAGCAGGACATTACCAGGGAGAAAAGAGAAAATCCAAAAGCCCTGAGTGTGGCCAGGCAGTTGCTTTAGGGAAAAAAAATAATAGAATTTCCAGGAAAAGCCTCAAGATGCTCGTGGTGAGGCTGAGCGAGGGAACACCTGGGGAAGATTGATTAAGAGACAGCCAATGTGTGCCTGTGATTTATGAGGAGCGGGCCTGGCTTTAGTAGGAGTTTTTGGGAGATATTGCTGCTGTGGTGCAGGACAGAAAGCTCCTGGACGCAATAGAGCTCCCAGACTGTCAAACACCACTTGATAAGGTTCCACGAGTGAGATTATTCACTCAGAGAGGGGGAAACAGAGCAGGTCAAAGAAGCTGTGGGGCAGAAACCTGCTTGGAGAATTCTCTCTGTGCATCCAACTCAGTATAAATGTGTGTGCAACAATATAAATATATATATATATCTCCAGCTGTCTGTCCAGCTAATTATTTACCTGAAACAGTCACTCCTGCTCCTCCTTCCTGGCAGCTGGGAGCAATTCAGTGTGGCTGAATCCTGCCTGCTTCAGCGGGAGATTTTCTTTTTAGGGATTCACTCCCAGGATGCCCCTTTGAACTTGAGTTTTAGGTTAGTTTTTTTGCTCCCCTGTGGGTTGGATGGTGGAGCTGGGATCAGAGGTGGTGTTTGGAGATGCAGAGATCCATCCCTGCTCTTTTAATTGTGGCCAAGGCACCGAATCCCCCTTTTTAAGATGTGATGAATAACCAGGCCGTCCTGAGGGATGGCTAAATGAGCACACAGTGTTTTCCTGCTGGATAAAGACAGGGAGCAGATAAGAGAAGCTGATAACTTTGGCTTTTGGGAGTGATCAATGGCCTCAAGATAGGCCTTATTAATGTTGGCAAAATGAAGGATTCTGAGCATCCCTGGAGCTTGAAGAGAGGCTGGAATGTGCAGCCCTATATCCACTGCCTTTCACATGGATCAGTGGAGTTTTCTGTAGCATAACCTCTGGCTTTATTTGTTTTCATGCCATTTGGAATCCTCTGGGGAATCAGAAGGGCTATCCTTTGATAAGGTTGTATCTTTTGGAATCTCACCTTTGGAGGTGGAGGTTTGAAAGAAGTGTCCAGAAGGGAGTGAGGCAGAGGCCAGCAGCTTTATGGACTCTGCTCCTACTCCACACCAGGAACCCAGCTGCTTCCTTCTGCTCTGCTCCCCAGAGCCCAAACGACGAGAGCGCTTCCATTCCTGATCAATAATCGCTCTTTTTGGCACAAAAACGGGCACTTCTGAAGGCATCCAGTGGGACATCAGAATGGGTTTTAGGTCACATTGAAAAGCCAGGCTGTAAGACAAAAGAGAAAGGAGGAAGGCTTAAAGCCGCCTCATAAATCCCAGAAATCTTTTGATGCCTTCAGCTCTAAAGCTCCAGTGGGATAAAAACCACAGCCAGCAGAAGAATATGGGACATTGCTCCCCCGGAGCAAGGAATCAGCTGGGAATTTAGGCCAGATACAGTTATGGCATCACCTTGGGATGCCAAAAAAGCTTGCCTTGGTTTGGGGTTGTGAGGGAGGATTTTACTGCCCTGTGAACTGGGGCAAGTGGGGTAAGCCCACTTCCAAAGTGTTCTCTTTGATGGGGGTACCTAAACCCCTAAACTGAGGTTTTTCAACTTCGGAAGAGACTCCATGTGGTCAGTGGCCCATACTCGTATTGGGAAGGTCCAAAGTCAGTGGGACCATCAGAAAAAAAGGGAATTCCAGACAAAACTCTTCCCTGGCAGCAGAGTCAGAGGATGGAGGCGGTTGCCAAGGGGGCCACAAAGGTCTTGTGCTTTTAAGACCCAGTTAGACCTTTTTATAGGGAAATAACTGCATGTGGCAACCTCACAGGGAAAGGAGGGGAACGAGGTGCAGTAAATGGGAACAGGGATGTGTTTTGGGGCTCACAGCTCTTTTCGAGAACTGTCATCTGTGATCTGTGTCCTGACCTTCTTAATTCCAACCTGAAAGGGGCTTTTCTGGGGAATTCCCGCTTTGGCTTGGTTCATATGAAGCTGCCTTGAATCAATTCCTGGGAAGAGCAGGCCCAAATGGAGCAGAGACCGTGGGCGGTTCTGGGGAATGTCCCTGGGAGCTGCATCCTGTGCTTGCATCCAACTCCTGCATTTTCCTACAAGCCCCATAATCATCAACCTGCAGAAAAAGTCTCTAAACCCACAAAATACACCTGGGAGCCTTTACCTTGCGTGTCCCAGGATCTGCAGTGCTCTCCCAGGGCAGAACAGGATGGCTGCAGTGTGACCCCATCTCCACAGATGCTTTCCTTGAAAATTCACTTTATCTGAGCCAAAGACAGCCCAGGGAGAGAACTCTGGCCCTGAGAGAGATCTGGTGTTCTTGCACTCAGGGCTGTGGGAGTCCTTGGCATCTAATTTTAGCAATTTAAAATTTAGGCCTCAAATTTAAGCTCCTCATCCAGGCTTTTTTTAATAAACAACGGGTCCTTCAGCTCCTGGAGGCTCCACAGGTCAGCAGAAAACACAGGGGGAGCATGCGGTGGTTGTAGGGATGCCCCAGCAGTGCAAAACAATGCTCTGGCTCTGGGTGAGGACAGGGAGCTGGCACAGACTCAGGTTTCTGCTCTGAGCCTCTCGTAGGCCTCGACAGAAAGATAAATAGAAATGGGAAATGGTGGCTGGAGCGACACAAACACAGCTTCTCCTCTGATATTTGCTCTTGGGGGTGGTTGCATTCCTTCAAAGCAGAGAGCAAGTCAACAACAAGACAATAATAATCACAGCAACAATAAAAAGCGTGTCCACTCGGCCTGTTCCCTAAATCCTGCCCTGGCAGGGGCTGTGTGCTGCCTGCTCCGGGTGCTGCAGCCCTGCTGGGAAGCGATAAGGAGACACAGCCTCCTGCACTTGAAAGTGCACTCGAAATAGAACGAGAGATAGAGCTCTACAAAAGGAAGCGAGCGGCCTCAGGCTCCCCGTGGGCCTGGCTGGGGGGTTCAACACCCAGGAGCCCCTTGGAGCAAACTGAGAGCAAAATCTCTGTTCCTGTTGGTGGACAGAGGGTCAGCCTGCTCCTCCAAACTGGAGCAGCTCTGCTTTCACCCAGCTCGCTGCCATTGAGGCCTCAGGGAGTGAACAGCTCATTGGCACAGCCGGGCTTTGGAGCCCCTTGGGCCAGACCTCCCTCTCATCTTGGGTGGAAGGAAGCTCTGGACTTAGCAGTGTTAGAAAAATGATGGATATTATACAGAATATACAGAAGGAATTGTTCTCTGTGAAGGTGGGAGGCCCTGGCACAGGGTGCCCAGAGCAGCTGTGGCTGCCCCTGGATCCCTGGCAGTGCCCAAGGCCAGGCTGGACAGGGCTTGGAGCAGCCTGGGACAGTGGGAGATGTCCCTACCATGGCAGGGGGTGGAATGAGATGGGCTTTAAGGTCCTTCCCAACCTAAACCGTTCCATGGATTGTTTAGCAGAAAGTTCCATGGATTATCCAGGTGTGAGGATAAAGACAAACTCCTCTTTCTGTGTGGGAAGCAGGAGCTTTGGGTGGCTTTTGGGTTATCACATGTGGCCCCTCTCAGGCTCTGTTGCTTTTTCGTACCGTTCCTTTCAGATGACAAACCCCTTCCAAACCAGCACCTAGAGAGACCGGCAGGCCAGCTGGACGATGGAGCAGGGAACCTTTCCAGCAGATGTGGCTTTCCAGACTCTGCTTTCCCTGCACTGGGTGAGGTACTCAGGAGAGGGGAGAAAGCCTCTGTGAAGCCAAACCTTTGCCTACAGACCAGCAAAACCCCATAGTACCGAACATCGATCATTTGTTTTGACCCCAAGAGAACACCCAGACCTCAGCCTTGAGATAGGATGAGATCAGGGTGTTTGCCTGCAACAAATATCAAACCATCTCTGCTGCTGGGCATGTGCTGAGCATCAAATTTAGCTTGATGTTTTGAGAGATGCCTTCCCCAGAACTGCTCCCGTGCTGGGCGGAGCTCGTGCTCCCCGTGCTTTTTCATTTTCCAGCAGTGAATTTAGTTCTGCACCTGCTCAGCTGTTTTCCAGAGGTGGATCCAGCAGCTCAGCAGCCACACTGAGGATATCTAATCCCCTTTTTCCACCCTGCTCCCACATGTGCTCCTGCCCTCCAAAGCAAACAGCAGCAAGTAACATGAGCACTGCTTTCCATGAATTGTTTTGCTCTGTTTTCGAAGAAGAGACCTGGGAAAATCTGTGGAAACTTTCTCGCTGGCCCAAGTGAGTTGAGAGAAAGAGAAACATTGCTCCAGAGTCAAAATTGAAATGGTTTTGGTTTTTCTTGTGTTCAAAGATGAACAGGAAAGGCAATTCATGAGGGAAAAGGGAATGGCTGCTGTAGAAACCACAAAAAAGCTTTCTAGGACCTGGCTCCAATCCTGCTGTGCTTGGATGAGCTGCTGGTTCACAACCTGGATGTCACCAAGAGTAAGGCACGATCATCTCCTCTGCAGAACATAAAACTGTGGGACGTGTAAGGGGTTCTGTAGGTAAAATTCTCCGTTGGAAGGGGCAGCAGAGAGGCAGCTGCCATTTGATCAGCTTCAGTCTGCAGCTGAGCTTCCTAAATCTCTGCTAAAATCCAAGCCTTGTCCTTCCTCTTGCACCCGTCCCAGGATCAAAGACAGGCAATTGAAATGAAAGGAAGTGTTTGAAATGGTCTTGAAAGAGGAACTTCTTGTCTAACTGCAGGTCATGGCAGAGGCTGTGTGTTCCGCTTGGGGAGATGAGAGAATCTCCCAGGCCTGGAAAAGCCATTGGCAGTTTTGAATCTAGAACTAAAGACTTCCTCCCCTCTGGCCCCAGAGAGGGAGAGAGAAGACGAATGTTTTTGTGCACGGAAAGGGTGGCTCGCTGCTCGGGAGGAATCCTGTCCTGGTGGTTTGGGAGGCAGGATGTCAGCGTTTATTCTGGAAAAGCGAGCTCCAAGTTCCTCATCTGCAGCACACGGATGGGCTTCACCTCCTTCTCCTCCTCTTGTGCGCCTTTCCTGCCAGGGAGCTGCCAGCCCTCCTGGTGGCCCTGTCCCCAACCCTGGGGCACGGTGTCACTCTGTCCCTGCCGGCAGCAAAGCTCCTGGCGCAGGAGGGTGAAGCTGGAGGCTGCTTTCCTCTTCCCGACTTCGTTGTGGAGCTTCCCTGCTGGAAAACCTTGGCTTCTTCAGTTTTCCACACTTCAGCTCATCCACTCTTTCCCTGGGTTTCCCAAGTGCTTTGTGGGAAGCCAGAACACCTGCTCTGCGAACTCGGATCCTGGAGGAAAGTTGGCAGAGATGTCCTTCCTGCACCGGAATGATGGTTTTGTTTTTAAATTGCAGGTAGATAGGATTCCTCCTGTCTCTCCTGCAGCACCTGGCACTCTGCTCCAGGAATTATCTCGGATGTGCCAGCTTGTGCCCTCTGTCCTGGCTCCCAACCAGCATTCCTGTCTTGCTTCCAGGAGGTGCCAGTGTCACTCCCAGAGCTCTGCTCTTCCTGCTGGATGAAGCACAGCATCACTTGGCTCTGCCAGCTCTCATTCCCGCCTCATCCAACTGTGTGAAGTCAGGCCAGGAGTCTGATCTGGAATCAAGGAATGACAGCAAGGACTTAATCTGGTGTACAATTAGTGGTCAAGACTCAGCTCCCGAGGTACGAGGGAAGAGAGGCAGCTCCTGCTGTTTTCCTTTTCAGCAATAGCCCGATAATTCCCTAAATCCAAACTTTGGATCGCTCGGCTATTCTTTTGGAAAGGAGAACAAAAATAACATCACTAAGCCTGCTGCAGCCCCTTGAAGTGGACTCAAATGGAAATAAAAGCCCTTTGCGGAGCGAGCTTTGGATGGATTTTTCACCGAGTGTCCAAAAATTCCTTGGAAAGACCATGTCGGCCAAAGGCCAGGGTCTGGGCTGCGTACCTGCACCCTGTCCAGATGGAGGAGAAATGGAACAGATGCACTGAGATGAAGAGAAGCTTTCAGAGTGTTTTCAGAGCCTCCTGCTCGCTGAAAGGGCTGGAAAGTGATTTAGAAAATAATCCTTTGAACATGAGGAAAAAATTGTCTTGGACAGTGCTCCCAGTGCCTTTCCAGGCTGCCAGAGGTGGGGAAATGGCATTTGCCTGCAAGGAACTCAACCCAAAATCTCCCTCGGGTCAGCTGCCTCTGTGTGAGAGGCTGCCGTGGGAGGAGCACATGGGAAGTTGAATGAGGCTTTAAAGTATTTGGCCTTCCTCTAATGGAGGTTAAAGCTGGCAGTGCTTTGGTGGTTTTTTTTCCTATGACATTGCCCAAGTGTCCGAGGAGATCTGGGATTGCTGCGCTCTCCCAGCTTCAGGAGCTGGGGGAAAAAGGAAGGAAAATTCTTTGGTGAATACAGATGCATAAAGGAAAACTCTGCACTTCCTGTCCCATCTTACAAGGCACGGCAGGAGGTGCAGGAAACCAGCACCTCTCTGGCCACAGCATCAGTGTGGCTTCAGCTGCTGTGGGCCCTGGATGTGGAAATCAGACTCCATCCCTCTTCTCAGTTTTTTAGACATTGCTGTTTTTCCACTGCAAAGAGAGAAATATAAAATAACCCAGGGATTCACGTCGGTTTTTTCTACTCCATTAACTGTGGGCACAGAAAAAGGAAAACCAGACATCTAGACAAGGATCAGCAATGATTTCCATGGAAACCTGGGGTTTTTAACAACTCTGGAGACTGAAGGTGATGTATGTTCACTGAAGGTGAAGTTCTGGCAGCTGGAGCTGGTGCTGAAACCACTGGATCGAACACGGAAATCAGCATGGGACTAATGTTGAGCCTGATGGAAAAACATGGGGCTCACAGTGAGATACTCAGGCCAGGCAAACAAATCAGGTAATTTAATAATAATAATAATAATAATAATAGTAATAATAATAATATGATGTAAGAAATTTGACCAAGAATAACCAATCTCAGATCTATGGACACCAGAGCCTGTTTTCCATTTATAATACTGCTTTACAGCTTCCCGGCAGCATTCCTGAGCCTAAAAGTGGTGTCCAGTTCCCTTCCCGCTGAAGGCCTGTGTATTCCACCACTGTGGCCTGTTTTGGGATGGCAGGGAGCTGGGCTGGACATGGCCAGGAACCACATAGGATGAGAAAAGCAGAATTGACAAGCGCAAAAATCTGGATTTACAGAGTCCAGTGATGTATCTGAGCTGCAGCAAGTTGTCGAATGCAACAAGGCCTGAATTGATCCAACTCCAGGCCTTTGTTGCGGAAGATGTGGAAGTTCCTCACCTCCACGAAGGAAGAGACACTGAAGTTTAAGATCTTGCATCATATTTAGTCTTTCATTTTTGCTGTGGTTCTTCTCTGTGGATTTAGGGACTTTATCCTTCATTTTCAGCTCACTTTAGATGTGTGAATGGGTGCACAGCTGAACCTGTGAAGAGAAGCGCACGCATCCATCACCACTGATATGATCCAAGGGTTTCCAGGGTTGGGTGTGCAATGAGGAAAGATCTGTGCCTTGGATGTGGAGCTGGGAGCAGCAGTGAAACAGCAAAAGGAGCTGCTGCCGTGGAGAGAGGGCACAGGGAAGAGCAGGAGAGACCTTGCTCCTGTTCCCTGGGGCTCCTCAGCAGAGCTGTGGGTCTGCGAATCAGGACTTGGTGCAACCATTCCTGGTCTCTACCCAGGGCTGGGTTTGGCTGCAGCAACTCTTGAAGTGTCTTGGAACATCCTGGCAGTGGAAGGAAGTTGCCTTTTGATCTTGCTACTGGTTTGTGGATGTGACCAGGTTGGGGAAGCTGGAATTCAACCCTGTCTCACCTTCTCCTGGACTTTCCAGGCCAGCACTGAACCTGGAGGACTCCATGGATCCAGAGAGCCTGGCTTGGATGGGCTCACCCCCCACTCACCATGACTGTGCTGACTGGTGGCCTGTGCTAAAGAGAAAGGCTGGAACAAACCCTGAGTGTGACGCAGGACTTCACAGGGAGCAGGGAGAAAATTCCTCAGTAGATGCAGAGCGGTGGGACACTCAGGCATGGAAAAACTGTGCCTGAAAAATTGTCTGTCTGCAGCTGTCACCCACGTTAACAAAGGCAGGACGAAGAGGGAATTACTTTCCTTACCTCCACAGACCATCACTGCTGCAGCAGCACTACAGCACAGCCGGCTCAGCGTGCAGAGACGGAGACAAAGTTGTCTCTTCAGAGAGACAAGCAGACAGACAAATAGACAGCGAGCCAGCTTCTCCTCTGTTCTGTGCAAGGAACTCCACGACTATTAAAGGAGCTATTTGTAACCAGGAACAGAATCCAACTGCTGGCGGAGCTCCCCGGCAAAGATTCCCAGTTCAGTCTCGGATGGCATTTTACCGGGAACAGCTACTCATCAGCAATGTCAGGGTTAAACACCCCCAGCGGGTGTGCAATTGCAGAAATGCCCCGAGAAGAACCAAGGAAATATTTCCATCTTAGACGCCGATAAGGAGTGAAAATGTGCAACTCGTTCCATATGGTGGCTGCAAGGCCCGAGCCAAGCGGAAAAGCCGTGGAGTCTGCCAATCCCTAAGAACTTGCAAGCCTGATAAATGAGTGCCTTGCTTTGGGAAAGCCAGAGACAAAGTCACACTAGAAAGGAGAAAACAGAAGAAAAGTGAGGAGTCTTTAAAAAAAAAATAAAGACAAGTCTTCCCCATTTGTCTTGTGGGATGGCAGCAAGAATTTCTGGAAATGTTTTACATGTCAAAGATTTAACCAAGCTGGGATGTTTGTGGACAAGCCGTTATAGGCAACGAATAAATAAATCAGGAAAAGAGTCTATCTCCTGCTTTACAAAAATGATCCTGGGCTGAGACAGCTGCATTCTTCTGGGATACTCCGTGCATGCCAGGACGGAGGCGCTCAAAGCCGGAGTGCACTCGGATTTCTCCAGCACTGACATGGAAGGCAGTGCTGTGCTCGGTCATGCAGCGAGGAGAGAAAGCTGGAGGGACAGAGAAGCACCCAGGCACCCTCCAGCAGCGGGACGTGGGTTGCCAGCAGCGGGACACGGGTTGCCAGCAGCGCGATGCGGGTTCCCAGCAGCGGGACGCAGGTTCCCAGCAGCGGGACGTGGGTTGGTTCCCAGCCGCGGGACGCGGGTTCCCAGCAGCGGGATGCGGGTTCCCAGCTGCTCCCCAGGACTGCGACCACCCCCAGCACCAGGAACGGGTGCTCAGGCCAGCAGCAGTGGCACCGTCTGGCACCGGGGTCAGGGATCAGGGAGAGCCCGGCGGAGCTGGGAGGGAGCAGAAGGTCAGGGCAGATCGGGCGTCTCCTGCTCGAGGCCTGAGATTTGCCAGGGCTGCATTCCTGGCTGAAGGGATCTGGCTGTGCCATGGATTTCTGGAGAGGAGTGGGCAAATCTGCAGCTTGGCCACCTGGAGGGAAGGCTGTGCCTTTGGAAAAGTCCAGGAAAAGATTGTCGAGCGAGTCACCTCCTCCAGCCGAGCACACTCCCATGTTAAATCAGAAATAGAGGAGGAAATCAACCATACAAACAAAATCCCCTCCTGTTTCTTCTCCAAAGAAGATTTCTGGATCCTGGATTTTTTTAATCCAGGAGCTGCTTTCAAGCTGGGACTGTAGAAGCCCTGAGGTTCCCTGCCATGGGAAGACTTAGCTGGCTCATTCGCCTAAGCAAATTTGTTGTAATGAGGTTTTTCTGTTACATCAGGACTTCAGTGGTGTCACCTGTGCCAGCTCGCTGACTTCTCCCAGGTCAAGAGTGTTTTGTTGGGCTAAAAAGAGCAACAAAAAGAGCAAACCTTGCAGGTTGTAAATTGCTGGGCAAGGAGATAAATGCTACGTGAACTGGCCACTATAATCTGTCTGGAAAGTTGAAAGGAATTCCGCCTTCTCGGGAGCCTAAAATACTTCTTTTACTAGAATACCTTATTTTCCAGCCGTGTGCCACGTTAGTCGCTTGCCAAAGTATTTGTTCTCTGGTCTGTGCTTCTGCCTCGCAGCTGCTGACCAAACTGGATACTCAGAACTTCCCTGGCAAAAGGGAGATGAGAATTTCCTGCGTTTCGTGTGTGGTGCTAGGGCAGCTGGGTCATTATGGTGGTGCCTGGGGACATCCAGGTTACACCTGGATTTATAAAGAAGGGGGATTCATGTGCTGGAGAAGGCTCAGACAGAAGGAGGCCCCGAGCACTGGCAAGAAGCTTCACTTTGGCTGTTGCCCACCCTTCAGTCAGTCTCGCCTGTCACCCCGCTGTGGCTTTTCCAGGGCTGTCGCCTCCCCTTTGTGTTGCCCAGTGTGCTGTTCACTGTCCCAGGCTCATGGCTGGGAGGTGCTGTGCAGTCCTACCCCTCCGTGCCCTCAAGCCTGGCATTTATTATTCGCTGAGGATTTCTTGAGCCAGCCCAAGACACTGTAAGGAAGTCCTCTCTAGGCCTGGGCTGGCCAAAAATTCAGTGGGTGGGAAAACTTTGGAGATGAAATGCTGAGACTTCTCAGACGATGGTCCCTTTGATTTCCATTTAAAAACAAGTTAAAGAGCGAGCTCTGGTTGTGACATCTCTGTCCTTGCAAAACACCCTCCCACTAAAAGGTCTGTGCATGAATTATAGGGCCAGATTTGCCTTTGTGGTTTATTTTTTGCCATCATTTACAGCTCGGAAAAATTCCTGTAAATACGCTCAGTTTTCCCACAGAGCCTCTGTGTGGATGAGCAGATTCTGTCAAAGATTTCAAAGCTGGGTGCATGAACATAAATAATAAACATGGTTTTCTTCCCTTCAGCCCCTTTTTATTACATAAGAGAGGATCTGGAGCATCTGAAGAAGTCCCTGAGCTGAGGTCTGGGAAATTCCAGGTGCGTTCTGTGGTTGAATGTTCACCACTGGGTTTGTGCCACGCCATGGAGGCAGCAAGAAAACTCATCTGTGTGGGATAACGTTCATGTTGTCCCCAGATATTTATTTTTTTAAAGCATTGCCAACTTAAGCAATCAGAAAACCCTACCGAACATTGCAACATTTGTTTATCAAGGTTTTCTACCACAGAAAATTCCTTTAATGAAAACTCGCTTTGGAGGACTTCCTGAGGCTGAAGCCTGGAAGATATCCCAAACTCCTGACCTGAGGTTCTGGCTCAGTCTTCCAGATGGAGAAGATACAGCTTTTGAGACAGGTCTGCATCTTGCAGCCCTAAACCACAATCTTTTGGAAAGAGTAAATCTGTTAAAGGTCATGTTTTGGAGACTTTGGGATGTCTCAGATCAAAGAGAAGCACCTCTCCCCAAATCCTGTCTCTGATGGTGCCAGCAGCAAATGTTCAGGGCCAACCCATGGCAAGTCCCTCGTGATGCTTCCTGTGGTCCTTCCAACTCCTGGCGATTTGCAGCTGAAGGATTTCCCGAGCCAGGGGTCGTATCCACATCCTTGTGTGGAATTAACTACCCAGGATGGATCTTTCCATGTTTTTAATTGTTGTTTGAACCCATTTATGCTCTTGGCTTCCACAGCCTCCTCTGACAACGAGTTCTAGCACTGAATTGAAAGCAGCACCATAAATCAGAGTAGCCCTCAATTACAATAAAAGCCCTGAATTTGAATGAGATTGCCAGCATGGATGAAGTTCCTTAATCACGTTCGTGGATTTTATCCACGGCAGCGGGAGCCTCATCCCAAAGCGGAGGGAATACATGAAATGAGTTTATGGCAAGATCTTGGAGATCCCGGTAATGCAGGAGCCTTCAGCTCCCAGCTCTGCCTCCTGGCCCGTGCCTTGCCAGGGTCCGCTCAGCCTGGAAGAGTTTCCTTGGGAAAACTTCGGGCTTATTCCTCGTGGCCGTGCAGGAAAGCCTGGCTCTGCTGGGAGATTAATTCCTGGATAGGCCCTTACTGTAAGGGAAGGGAGAGCCTGCAGCTGCTGGGAGGAACGGCCTCGCTCCCCGTCCACTTGGGGCTGTGCAGACCTGGACCAACAAGTGCTGCTGGAACAGGAAATTCTGGGGAAGCTGGGAATGAGAGACTGAGATGTTCCTCTGCTTTCCCATCCTGTAGATGGCTCCCAGAAGGTTTTCCCATCTATCAGAGCAAAGCTTGACTTCCATTTGGAAGTGGAACATGCCCCAAAACCAGCTCTGAGAGCTAGATCTGATCTTCTTCCTGACATTTTTACCCTTTTTTTTCCCCCAAGACTGATTTTTTTGGGAGGTTGACAGTGGCAAACCCCACATAATTCTGCAAAGTTTTCTGGTTGAGAAAACCCCAACCTTCTGTTTTTACTCAGTGCTGGTCACCTTGGAACCACCAGCTCCTCAGAATTTCTCTGAGAAGAATCTCACAGAGTTCTGTGATTTCTGCTGTGAGGGTTTTTTTTTTGAGGGAAAAAAAAAGGGGGTCTGAATCTTCTAGCTAAGTAAAATCATCTGCGCTGGTAAATTCCCCAGGAGAGGCACAGTTCGGTGCTTGTCAGGCCAGGATGTGAAACGAAGCAATTCCTGTCAGATAACACATCTTCTGCTCCGTGTAAAAGTCCGGCAAATCGCTGTGCTCAGAATTCAGCCTGACTGAGAGTGAGCTGCTCATCCCGCTCACCTTGGAGAGACACAGGAGCACGGAAAAGGAGCCATCTCCACAGGAGGCTCCTGCTGGCAGTGGTCGTGCTCCCTGTGGGATCTCCTCCCCTCCCTAAAAGGGCAGCAGATTGTGCTGCTCCCGCTGTCCATCCCCACCGACCCTTCCAAAGCTGCGGGGAATCCACACGGGGAATCCTCTAAAGGATGGAAGCTGCATTTGGGGGAATCATCCTGCTTCGGTTCCCCCTGGAAAGGCTCAGCTCAGGTAAGGCTCAGCTCTGGGTTTCTGTCCAAGCTCTGTTTGGTGGTTCTGAGTTCCCATCGAGCCACCAGCCCATGGGAATTATGGAATCTCAGCGTAGTTAGGTTGGAAGGGACTCTGGAAGGTCATTCCCAGTGCTCCCAGCCCTCTGGAGCAGCCTGTCCTTCCCCTGCAGCCAAACCAGGTACTCAGAGCATGAATTTGAACGTTCAAACTTTACAGCTTGGGATGCATCAGGAAAGCATCTCAAAGTGTGGGAGGTTTTGGGTTCTTTTTGCTGATATGTTGTAGGTTCACGTTGTTCCAGCCTCCCCAAGCAGGGCTGTGGGAATCATTTCCCCTTTCTTCTATTTCTTTTCTATTTAAAGTTGAGTTGTGTTGTAATTACACGACTCCAGGAGCTGGGGCTTGAGGAAAAGCAAACAAATTTGCTGTCACCAGGTTCAGGAAAGGCACAGGGTTTTTTTTTTCCAGGATCTGCCAGGCTCTGAAGGAGCCTTTCTTCCCTTTCTTCAAAATTCTATTGAATTTTGCCATCCTCGGGGCCCACTTACCTCACCTGGAGAGTGGCTGGGAGTACAAACCATCCAAGCCATCATTTCCCTTTAGCCAAGGTGGAAAATACCCACCCCCAGAGCAACGGGGGTGAAGCAGGGGCAGCTCCACACCTTTCCGAGGTGATCAGTGAGCCAGGCACGAACTGATTCGTTAGAGACACATAATTCTGACCGCGCGATTCTTAAAGACCCAGGAAGTGCTACAGCTGGGCAGGGCAGAGATGTTCCTCCTCCCTCTGAGAGCAGAATCTTCCTCTCCGAAACCCAGTGACCTCCTGCTCGTTTCCTCCCCAGCTCCTGCTGCTTTTTGACGCGCGGAGGGGAAGGATTTGATCCCTCCCTCCCTCCACAGGGGACCCAGGTCTCTGAATCCAGCCCTGCCTGCTCCGGAAAGGACTCGCAGCAAAATGGAGTGACAGCAGAGCGGTGTCACGCAACAGCTCCTGCCTGGGCTTTGGGATTCGGGGATGAACAGCCGGGGTTTCTGTCTTGGGAAGAGAGGGACAGCAGTGCCAGCTGAGCTGAGCTAAAACTAGGCTTGGTTTTGTGTCTTTTGTAGATGTAATGCAGATAAAAACATCTAAAGCTATGCACAGTCACCCTCCGTGTTGTTGTGGCGCTGCAATAATGTTGTACCTCTCTATATATTGCCAAAATTTGAATGTTTTGCATATAAATAATAATAATTCCAAGGGGTTTCTTTCCTTGCTCGGAGCTCAGTGGTTCCGCGGCCATTCCAGCTTGGCTTCTTCCCACTCAGCCTCTTCACAGCTCATCCTTGCTCCCACTGCTGGGCGCCATGAGGATCTTCGTGCTCTGCTCTCTGGAAAGCCCTGCCCTAAGTCCTTTTTGGGTGCCAGCTCCTTAAAACCTCTTTGCAAATCCCAGAAAATTTCACCTGTGAAACAACCAGGAGGAGTTTTGCCTGGACAGAGCTGGATTTAAGCTGTTGCTGCCTTCACCTGCTGCTCTGGGAAGAAAATCAGGCTGAAACAGAGTCAGGTGCTTGGTAAACATTCCTTTCCCTTCCATATTCCAGCTCTAACATTGATGGATTTCTGGCTGCTGGTTCAGTCTGTATTTGCTGTGTGAAGGTTTTCGTGCCATGCTAATTGCAGAGCAAACGAACCTTCTTCAGACCATATGCTGCTGCTATAATTTATGCAAATATGTTGTTGGTGACTATGAAAAACCAAAGATGAACCATAGCTGGACCGGTGTTGTTGCCAAGAGATTAAATGCCGATGTTTAAAAACTTGGCAGCGTTTCCACAACGGGACTTTTGTCATCTAATGCTGTATCTGCTGGGATTATCCTCTTAAAAAATTGGCAGTGGCCTCAGAAAGCACAGCCTCTAGCTTATATTTTTGTCTTTTATCTCTTTTTTTCCTTTTGGCAGCCCTTGCAGAAATCCCTTGGCCATTTCCAGCCCTTCTGCTTTCACCCAGAGAAGCCCTGGCTCTGCAAGCGCCTGATTCCTCCGCTCAGCATCTTTGGGACACCCACGGATCAATGACAGGGAACTGGAGTGAGAGGAGGGGTGGCTTGGAAAATAAACCCCTTGGATCCAGGAAACATCCGCTGCTGGCCCATCCCCACTGGTTTTGGTGGAGCTGTGCCAGGGTGGAGCTTGGCCCTGGCATTTTTCAAGTTATTATTCCTTCACTGATTATTTGCTGGAGTGTATTAAAAGCCTGATTTTCCATCTGCTTCCTCATGCATTTTCTTGCCTTCTGTGATGGACGCACGTTGTTTTTACGCTTGGCTTTCACTTTGCAAAGCCTGGGGTAATGATAAACGGGGTTCTTTTGGGAATCGTGGGCCACGTGCGCAGGTTTGTTATTCCAGAGGCGAGCCAGCAACAAGGTATTTTTATGGAGCTGGAAAAAAATCAAAGGCAGAGAAATTAGTTCTGAAGGCAAAGCAGCATGTTTGAAATACTGAACTTTTTTTCCTCCAGGTTATGGAAGTTTTAATAAATACTCCTATATTCAAAAGCAGAAATCAGTTGCAAAGACAGAGACATTTTAAGCCCGGCCTAACCTGCCTGTAGTTTAGATGACAATTTAGATAATGACCACTTAAATAGAAACAATCAATGTTAATTAGAACAATTAAGTTAATTATAAAAGGTGATTGTAAACAAGTCGATTGTTTAGATAACAATTAATTACCTCCCTAAGGCCCCATTTCCCAACACATTCAGCCTCGGTGACCTGAGCAGGGTCACCTCTGCCAAGTTCACCCTTTCCATGGGAGGATGTGGGACTGGGAGAGCTCAGCAGTGGTTTTAAAACCCGGAGATCAAGGCCAGCTGCTGAAAGATAAGTAATTTAAAAGCCTATAAAATTGCACGTTAAAAAAAAAAATGCTTATCAACTTTTCAAATCCTAAAATTGTAGCTGGGTATTCAGTTGCTGCCAGTTTGCCAAAAGCAAATGCATTTCAGACAGAAAATTCTCCCTGCCCGGCTGAGATCCCAAAGAAGTCACAAATCAAGGAGACATTTGGGTTCCAGCCACGTTTAGGTTTCAGGATGTGCAAAGAACCCACCCAACCTCCTGCAGCAGGAGGAGAATTCTCCTCCTGGAGAATTTCTCTGGAAAATTCTCCAGCAGAAAGTGGGTCTGGAGTGCAGGCCAGAGAGGTTTGGTGATGGGATTCCCCAGGACAGAGTTTGAAGAGAGGAGACAAAACCTGTTCTGTCAGCACCTTCAGGAAGATGCAGACTCGCAGCTGATCTAAATCTTGTCAAGCTGCTTTCCGAGGGATGGCTGCTGGAGGAGCAGCATCCCAGCCCCTCGCCGGGAAAGCTCCTCCAACGGGTTCCACAGGGAGCAGGGTCCCGAGGAGCCCTTGGTGGGCAGCACTAAAGGGGCTCCAAAGCCCCCTGATCCTCTGCTAACAACTGCGGCTTGTAAGCACGGCTGGGGAGGGCTTATCCCTCCTTTGTGCCACCCGTGGGCCTTGGGCTGGAAATTCCTTCCAGCTGGAAAGTCCGGGAAAACGCCGATAAGCCCTCGCTGTCCCCCCAGCTGGGAATGATGGATTTTCCAGAGGCAGCTCCACGTACCCGGCTCCCTTCTCCTCCGCAGCGGGAGCATATGGAATGCATTGTGGTCTGAGGGAAATGCATCCTAAGAATTCCTCCCGCGTCTCTTCGGGAGTGTTCCGGGGTGGATTCCAGCAGGTGCCATGGGACTGCCCACTTGGAGCGGGCTAAGTGACGAGCTGTGCTCAGCGGCACCCAAACTCTCAGCAGAGCTCTGCAGCCAAAAGTTTCGCTGCTCCTTGGGTTTGGAGGAGATTTGCAATGGAAGCTCCAAAAAGACTTTCCAAGGAGAGGGGACAACAAGGAAATATCCAAGACCTGCCTGGAAAAAAACTGCTCCTGCCAAGGGGCTGATCCGAGGCTGTGATAAGCAGTTTCCGTAATGTGTTTTTTATCCTCTGCTACCTGAGGAATCAAATCAAACACCCTCCAGGTTACTCCTCTGCAGGGATTGCCTGGAGATGCCCATGGATTCCTGGAGTATTTCGGTTCTCAAGGTGTCCTCAATTGAAATTTTTCTTTGAAATTAATAGAAATTCAGATTTTATCAGTGGTTATTTTTTCAACCAAAATCAACAAGCCAAATCCTGCGGTCTTCCAGCACCAGAGAGGATAGAGGCATTCCCACAGGATCGATCCACTCTGTTTTGCCACTGGTGGCCACAGTCTACTTTGGGTAAAACGTGGGATGAAGCTGAAGGCCCAGCACAGGCACGTCCGTTACAGACAGTCAGAGCTGAAGGGCACTCAGAGATAAAAGTCTGTGCGTTGGCCCACGCGGTGAATTATCCCCTACACGGAAAACCACCGGGTCCTCTTCCAGGAAAAGGCATGGCACACTGAAAATACGGAGAGCTTGGGAAGAGGCTTGGGAAAGTCAGAGCGTTTCTCCCTCTGGAAGGGCTGGGTCCTGCTGCAGGCTTGGAGCTGCTGTTTCCAAAGGGCTTTCCCGTGTGGCAGAGTTTTCCCCGGTGAAATTTTCCCCACAGCACTGAGAGGGCCCTGATTTAGTGCCCTTGGAGCATCCAGGACACCGGAATTGTGTTTGGTTTTGCGTCAGCCCTGGATAAAAAGGCAGGGCTTAAGTTAGGCCAGACCTGTGCCAGTCAGGCTTTGCTGCGGCCTCAGTCTCTCGCTGCTGATCTGCAGAATTTTTTATATTTGTGCCCTGATCCAGGAGCATTCCTTGCTGCTCCTGCTGCAGGCAGTGCGGGAAGCTGGACACTGGGAATGTCAGCGGGGTCAGCCATCCCTGGGCTTGTCCCTGTACCCTTCCTTTTGTCTCTCCTGTGTTTTGCCAACAGCCTTCTTGCCCAGTATCCAGGAAAAAGGCACAGCCCAGAGCACCTGGGTAAGACAAGGGAAAACAGCTCTGAGAAAACATCTGGGCAAATCGATCCCTGTTTTTCCCTGGAAAGGACCCTCCTGTGAGGCTTTGCTCTGTGAGGAAAGGCTGTGTCGTGACCCCGTTGTGTGTCCTGACAAATTTTGGGAGCGTGTCTGGAGCCCAGAACTGAGGGACGTGAGGTGGAGGAGAGGGATTCTCCTCAAGGAACTCTCCACGTCTCCAAAGCAGATTTCCAGTTGTCCACACTTCAGCCACAGTCCACGGAAGGTGATGAGCAGCATTTTTCAAACCAGCTGCTGTTTTTAGGGGGAAGGAAAGAGCTTTGAGGTGTCGGTCCCTTCCCGCAGAAGTGACCTTTGGTGGCTAATTTGGGTAAAAGGCCCCAACCAGCACCACCCCAGGGGAGTCACAGCACGGACTGGGAGGAGTTCCTACAAACTGGGTTATGAACAAATTCCTCTCGCTTGGAGGCTGATGGGAGTTTGCTGCTAAACCAAGGGAATTTAAAAGCTGAGGAGATGTCCAACACCTCCAGACACCGGAGATGCCCGAGGATGTAACAAAGTGCCACTGGAATATCTGACACCTTGCCAGTGAGCCGTGTGTAAAGGGTCAGGCAGCAGAGGTGTCACAAAATCAATAGCGTTGGAGCGGAGATCTTTGCAGGGCCAGCAGCTGCATGGTTTGGGCTTGTTTTGGGTTCATTTTTTGTGGGTCATTGTTGCTGCCGGGTTTTTTTCCCCTCAGTTCCATCAAAGTTTTCGGTTCCCTTGTAAGTTTTTCAGGTTTAATCCCCAGCCAGACCAAGATTTGAAGGGCGGCTGCCGGAGGGCTGAGGTCCATTAGGACACACGGAGCATTTGGCAGGGTTTGTGCTGAGAAATATCTGGGAGAGCAGAAAATAGGAGCCGTGTCCAGTTCCCTGGGGAAGGAGCTGAGCTCTGCAGACAGAACTCCAGGCTCCAGCCCCAACCCCAGCCTGACAATCGAGCCAGACAAATCCAGTGGCTGCTGGATTACAGCACCAACGAGGAACGTGTGCTCTGTGCTGATCAAAAGTCCCAAGCCCAGCCTGCTCTGCCTCTGATCTGCAAATACATCACTGGTTTTTATCACTCATTTTTGCTTTATCGCAGCGGGGCTGCTCTCAAGCGCTACAACCTGATTATCTCGCAGGAGGCTGCCAAAAGCATGTCAGGGATGGTTAAAGGGAATAATAAAGGAAGCAGGAGGAATCAAGTGGTTTGAGGAGGAAATCAGAGGGAATTCCTGGCTGGGGAAGGCTGGGCCTTGCAGTGAAAGAGGAGGGGACAGCTCAGGACTCTGAAGCCTCCTCAGACTAGTGATGTGTTCAGCGGAAATGCTGGGCTGGGCTGGCTGCCCCAACCCTCATTAAAAAGTATTCACACACATGCTTGAACTCTAGAGGAAAAATAGCATTTAAGGCTGAATGTCAGACCCCCCAGAGAAAAATACTTGATTTTAGCCCGTGGCTTTGAGTTTGTTAATCCTCAGAAAGAAATGGTGTCAGTTCAGTTCGCAGGAGGATGAACAGCAGCACAGCTACGATTTATTTTGATGAATTAGATAACAAGCAGCGATATTCTTGTGCCAAAAACCCCTCTTCTAGTCAATTTGAAAAGAACATAATTTTGTACTCAAGAAAACCTGAGAATTACTTTTGAATTAAACAGACATTTTTAGCTTGAAGTGGTCTGTAATTAAATGATTTGCTTTAAAATAATCAAAGTGTTGGAGTTTCCTCCCTCGTTGAGCTTTGCCAAATTGTTTGTGTTTATAAGATGTATTACGGAGCCGTTTGCTCTGATTGGATTTCTACTTATTTGGCTTCAAAATACAGCTGTGGCCAACAGAAAGTCCTTTAGCTCTAATCAAGATCCAATTAATCAAACCTCGTTTGCTACTGGTTTGGAGCTACCACACAAGCAAAGGGGATCTTCTCCAGTCAGAGGAGTGGGGTTTGATGTGAACTCAAGGTCTTTTTACTGCTCTTGTAACAACTTTCATAGGAAAAGGATGAAACCAGAATGAAATCAATCTGGGCAAGAATAGATATTAAAACCAAGCTGCCTTTAAGTAGGTAGAGTTATTAAAAAATTTTTAGCTCTTCAGCATTGTCGAAGTGTATTTTGGCACCTACACCCCTCCCTAGAGCTGGGTGGAAAATCCTGGGTGGAATCCTCTTTGTTGTCTTTCAGTGTCTCTGTTTTAGCAACAATGTTGGCATTTCCCCACAATCCCAACCTTCTTTATGTCAGGAAGACTCCAGAATTCCCAAGCTTATGAAAGGCTTTTCCTTGTATTTAATTTTCTTTAAATTAAGTTGATCCATGAGGCTTGAAGTTGATCCACAAGGCTCAGGGCTCATGGAGCTTGGTTTCCTGTGGCTCCACGTCTCAGGGCTGGATCAGCAGCTGCCAAGTAAAGTGTGAGCTCTGATGGAAGCATTTCCTGATCCCAGTGCCTTTGGAAGAGCTCTCTCCCATGTGCCTTGTCCAGCATCTACCAGCCTTGCAGAGCTCCTGCTCCCAGGAATTCAGGGTCCCCTCTCTATCCAGCCATCAAACTGCGCCTACTTCTAATGCTTTTGGGGCTTTTTCTGTTTGAGTTGGCTGAAATGGACCCACGGATGTCCAAAG
This sequence comes from Rhagologus leucostigma, assembly GCA_013397725.1. Classification (NCBI taxonomy): domain Eukaryota; kingdom Metazoa; phylum Chordata; class Aves; order Passeriformes; genus Rhagologus; species Rhagologus leucostigma. The sequence continues at coordinate 221,796 of VZTD01001487.1, read as the reverse complement.
TTATTCCTGGAGGGAGCCAGGTGCCACCCACGGATGGTGCAATTCCTTGGGAAGGACTGAAGAAATGAGCTCCAGTCAGGACCCAGCCGGGCTGGGGTCGTGTCTTTGTTGAAATGATCCAGGACTGGTTTGAGGTGAAGAGGGACTTCCTGCAAGACATGGAGGGCAGGGCAAGGGAGGATGGGGTCAGACTGATGGAGGGCAGGGCTAGATGGGATATTGGGAAGGAATTGTTCCCTGGGAGGGTGGGGAGGCCCTGGCACAGGGTGCCCAGAGCAGCTGTGGCTGCCCCTGGATCCCTGGCAGTGTCCAAGGCCAGGCTGGACAGGGCTGGGAGCAGCCTGGGACAGTGGAAGGTGTGAAAGAAAGTTGAAACAAGATGATCTTTAAGGTCCCTTCCAACTCAAACCATTCCAGGAGTATATGAAGTTGTCACGAGGTTTTTGGGTATCTCCTAAACCACTTGGAGTTTGTTACCTACCTTCATCCGCGTGATTTCCCCTGAAACAAACCATGAAATCATTCCTGATCTCATATCAAAATATTCATGCTCACAAATAATTCTCCAATGCAGAAAGGAGACAATCAGGCCCTGGCTCTCTGCACACTTGGAAATGAGCCGAAAATTCTTCCCTTTCCATGCATCCCACCCTGAACAGCTTCTTCCTCTTTGTTTTTCAGGGAAAGTGGGCCTTGAATCCAGCAAGTGGACGATGGCTACTTTTCCTCCTCTTTTTGCAGGATGCGGGGTCCTTTTGGTGTTCAGCTGGAGCTGCTGGAAGCTTCGGCAATGGAGCAGGGAAGGGGGCAGGGAAGGAGGGAAGAGGCAGGGAAGGAGGCAGGGAAGCAGGGAAGGAGGGAAGGAGGGAAGGAGGTAGGGAAGCAGGGAAGGAGGGAAGGAGGGAACGAGGTAGGGAAGCAGGGAAGGAGGGAAGGAGGGAAGAGGCAGGGAAGGAGGCAGGGAAGGAGGGAAGGAGGGAAGGAGGGAGGGAGGCAGGGAAGAGGCAGGGAAGGAAGCAGGCAGGCACATCAGAGCGCTGTCAGCAGCCAGCAGCATTCCCGTGTGTTTTCCAGGGCCAGGCTGTGCCCTGCTCCCAGGCTGCTGGGCACGGTGTTCCCTGGCCGGCGGGACGGGGCGGGAGCTCGCACACTCCGGGCACAGCCGAAGGGCCGGGACCCAGCGGCGCCACGTCCGTGCGGAGTGACAAGCGTGGGGATCGAT
>VZTD01001487.1:209849-220562 GCA_013397725.1 Rhagologus leucostigma | reverse complement strand
TGGTGGTCGAGATTCCCGGGCAGTATTGCTCCCGGGGGCTGGGCTCGGCTTGTTCCCTCTCTGCTGCACGGGAGAGGTGGAGTGGAAAATCCAGAAGGTGTGAGGGCAGAGATGTGCCACCAGGGAAGGGGGAGCTGGAGTTTCAGCACGGTGGCGATTTGGGGACCCTCTCCAAAGCAGAAGCTGCCACCTTGCTGGAGCTGGGTGTGTTCCAGGAAGGAGAGTGGGCTCCCAACACTTTTAGCTTCAGTTCAGTTCTTACATTTGTTTTTCCTGCTCAGGCGAGGCAGAGGAGGGAAAAGCTGGATGGTTTGTTTATTTACACACAGTTTTTGCTGCACTGTCCAGAATTACTGAGCTTTAACCGCTTCAGTTTATGGGATAACTGAGAGGGCAAAACTGATGAACACTTGGCACCTCAACCAGTCTGAAAATCCCAGACTGAATTTGTCTGTGTGCTCTTTCTTGCAGACACTGATGAGGATGCAGGTTTGAATGAGGGGACTCCAACACACAGCCTTGGGAACAGAGGTCCCAAAGCAAGGGAAATGTGAGTCCGAGCGCTTCATCCTGACACCATCCATGAAGAGACAGTTGGACCAGGCTGGGAATCATCCAACAAACCCAACTAGAGAGATGTCCCGTCCCTGGAAGTGTCCAAGGCCAGGTTGGACAGGGTTTGGAGCAACCTGGGATAGTGGAAGGTGTCCCTGCCCACAGCAGGGGCGTGGAACAAGGTGAGCTTTAGGGTCCCTTCCCACTCAAACCCTTCCATGATTCCGTGATGCAGAACCAGGCAGTTCCCATCAGGAAACTCCGCCTCAGGTGTTGCAGTTGGGTTGCCAAGCCCATAAACCCATTAAAATCCTTCCTAGGATTGAGGAGGAGCTTGAGTTTGCATGTGCCACCTCCAGGCTGGGATAAATAATAGTGATGAGGACAACGAGTGATGGGGAGGATTTTAGCAGCATAATTAATGCTGATTTATGGTGCAGGGCAGTGGGGAGAGACAAGCTGGGATAGAACGAGTGGGTGAAGTTTCGGAATGAGAGAGGGAAGGGGATGACAGTGGAGAGTGAAAAATGAAATGTGCCTTGCTAAAAAAAGCAAGTGGAGCTGTCTGGAGCCCCGCGTGGAGCAAAGCAGGTGACATAAATGATGCCAGAGAATCTGCTGGGTGGCTGTAATTAGATGGAATTATTGGTGTCTTCAGAGCTGTAAGACAGAACAGGAGTTCTCCGTCCTACGGAGCCAATTAAATGGCAGTAAGGGAGAAAATGAGTTTAGTCTGGGTACAAAGTGACTGAGTTATGTGACTCTGAGGGTGGCCTTCGTAGGATTCGGGTGTAATCACGCAGCCTCCAGCAGGACAGCTCGTTCCTCAGACCTTCCCCAGCCACAGGGAGCTGCTGGAATCTCCAAGACTCCCTGGGCTCCTCGCTGATGTCCCAGGGGAGCCACAGCCCCGTCGCTGCTGCTGTCAGCACGTCCCCAGCCCGGAGCTCCTGAGCCCAACACCCTCCTCTACAGCCACAACAACAGCACAAAGAGAGCGCTGGGATTCTCCAGGCCCGTCCTGCCCCGGAGCAGCCACGGGATCTTGGCCACGGACTGCACCATTATCTCCAGCTAATTAACTGGGCACTCCCGGCCTCCCTGATCAGCAGCAGCAGTGCCACCGCGGGAGGCACAGGTGAGGCAGAGCTGTCCCCCTGCTCCCCGGGCTAGCACGGAAAAGGGAATAAAAGGGAATCCTTCCTTGCCGTGGTGCCAGTGATAGCTCCTGAGGAGCTGCAGCACATCTGAAAGCAGCATTTTATATTTTTTTTAATATATATTTAATGTGAATTTCATCTGGCAACAACCCCGTCCTGGACACAACAGGTAGGATCACTGCAGGATCAATCCCAAACTCCCTCTGCTGGGAGGGAGGGCGCAGGGAAATCAGTGGGGAGCTGACTGGCCTGTGCAGCTGGAACAGTCCCCGGGATGGGCTGCCCCACTGCCCTGCGGTGGATGCTCAAGGAGTGCTCTGCTGCTCTCCCAGGCCATCCCATCCGTGGCTTGCAGGCTCTGGCTCTGTCCATCCTCTTCCCACACACTGCACCACCAGCCAGGGGCTTTTTCCTGCCTCATCTCCCACCCAAACAAGAGCTCCAGAGGCCTCCTGATCCAGCTGTGCGCGCCCTGGGACGCCTGGACAGCTGCTGCAATGAGACAGGGGCTGGTTCTTCCCCCAGACACAGCCCAGCCCCAGGGATGCCCTTCCTCTGGCTGCTTGCAACACGGGAATAACAGAGGAGTTTCTCTGACTCTCAGGGACTCACTTTGGAAAATTAATTTAACTCAAATGCTCTGAGCCCAGGGACACAGGCAGGACAAAGCTGCCGGGGAGGAGGTGGCAGCCTGGAAGGACATCAGGGACAAGGAAAACAACAAACCAGCTTTGGGACTGCTGAAATAGCGATTGGATTCTTCCAGCAGTGCCGAACATGTCCCTGCTCCCACTGGGCCACCTGGGCTCGAGGGCTTGATCCTCCCTCTACCCTTTTCTGCTGGCACTAGGCAGGAAAAGGAACGAGCAGGACTGGTTGTTTCCAAGTCTTTTCCCAGAAAAAGAGGGATTTTAGCTCCCTGCAGGGCTCAGAGCTGCTGGTTCACAATGAATCCCTGCAGGGACTCCCCATCTTCATCTCCCTTCTGCCCCAGACTGCCACATTTCTGTCCCTCCTGCCCCTCAGGCAGGTGGCTGGGGGCACCCTGGGCTCTGCATCCCTGCTCCCAGCCACTCCAGCATCCATGGATTGTGTTGGAGCCATGCTGCAGAGGTGGCCAGCAGGCCCCCGGCCACACGAGCCGTGCTGGTCTCCTTCCCCCACGCACGAGTCCAAAAGGACACCGTGACTCACTCCTTTTCCACAGGCAGCGCTGCCAGCTCTCAAAATGCTCCGTGTTTTTCTTAGAGTCTTGGCTCCTGCAGCCCTGTAATTACTTGAACTTTCATTTTCTTTAAATAAAGCCAATTTCTGACACTCGCAGAGAATTGCCGGAAAATGTGACCTCCTACGAGCTCGGGAGCCACAGGGTGAAAACCCCACCTCTATTCCTTCTTCTTTTGATTTTTTTCTTTCCTGTCACATTTTTTTACAAATTTTCTTGCAGATTTGGGTTGTTGGAAATTGTCTTTCTCTGCCTCGACTCTTGCAATGTTGAAATGATCTGGGGTTTGTGCCTTGGTGGTGCTGACATAGCTCCATGGGCTTCAAGCATTTGGTTTGAGTGTGAAAACCGTGAATAAACCTTGTGCTTTTTGCCTTCAGGATGTCCTGGGCTCTGTGCAGCTCTGGGCAGCACAAATTTGGCTCTGGATTTGGTAGTCCCAGAGTGTGGTGTGTTTAAGCTGCTGTGTCAAGAAGTGCATTCCTCGGGGGATTCAGTCCTGCCCCGCCTCAGGCGGGATGGATGAACCACACGGGAGAAGAGCGGCCGGTTCCCCCTTTGTTCCGAGGGTGTTAGGACAGGTTTGCTGTGTGTCCCTCAGCTTTGATGTCCAGCACCAGGTGAGATGGAAAAGCTCATTTTCTGCTGGGATAACCTCTGGAGAAACGGTGTCACCTGGGGATGAGGATCCCACCCAGCAGCATCAGGACGGAGATGCCACAGAACGATCCCATCCCCGGCCACTCTCCTGTGGGACATCAGGGCCTGGAGACACAAAGGCACAGAAAACCAGGCAAAGGAACAAGTCGTGTTTGCCTTGTTCTGTTCACGAGCGCTGAAAATTCATCTCCTGTCCTCAAGCAGCACAAAAACACAGCCAATGTGCACGGCCAGGGGCCAGGGAACTGCCTTGGAGGCTGATTTTAACAACAAGCCTCGGAGATCTCCAGAAGCTCCCCATGAAAAGTAATCCAGAGACATTCCAAAACACATTTTTTCCAGAGGAGTCGGGGGGGACAGCGTGCATTTTTAGCAACATCAATCAGCGCGCTGGCCCGAGTCACGCGTTCAGATCGAGGACTAGAAAATATGGAAAAGCTGAAATAATCCTTGGAAGCAGTCCAGGGACTGGTCATTCAGCCTGCAGGACCTTTTATGAATAACTCTGTAACACAAACCTAATGGAAGCACCAAGAGCCAGCCCCTTGCTTTTCCAGTCCCAGTTTCCCGTTCCAAGATGAATGGCCTGGATTTTTGGGAGGGAAAGGAGCAGGACTGGTTTGTCTCCTGGCTGGGAGAGTTTGGCTTTGAAGAGCTTAGCCTGCAGGAACAGGCAGCGCTGTGAACTTTCTCACCTCGGGGTTTCTCTTGGGCTGGATCTCCTTTTTATTCCCAATTATTTAAAATTCTGTTACATGGTCAGGAAGTTGCCTTCATTCCACACCAGGAGAAGCCAAAGCCTTGGAGATCCTGGACACCTGCGGGTCTCTGTCTCTCACCTTTCTTTGCTCTCTCTCATCACAGACATCTGAAGCTTTTCATCCTTGAGGCTGTGGAACAGAGGGAGAGGAGCAATCTGAAATTACTGAAAGGCTGGAAAGGCCACCAAATGGCCTCCCCTTAGCACAGGGGTCTTTTCTGTAGCTCTGCGTCCCCATTTTCCCAAAAGCAGCTGGCAGTGAGTAGCAGAAGAGAGAGGCTCACCACAGTGAGAGCTGCTCCTCTGTTCTTAATTAAAGCTGACCTAATTTAGATTTTCACAGGAAAAACCTCCAGTTTTCCCTATTCCCCATCAACAACCCCAAGCAGAATCCCCTTTGCTAAAAGGGGGTGAAGAAATAGATGTGGGAGGTTGTGTTTCCCAACCGCCTCATCAGTCAAAACCTCTGGAAAGGCCGGGGCCGGGTGGGAGCAGAGAGCACAGGGAGTGGGTTGTTCCCGTGTCGCAGTCCCGGGCAGCCTTCGGCCCTGCAGAGCATCTCACAATCATTCAGGCTGGAAAGACTGCGAAGATCATCAAGTCCTTTTTGCATCAAAGCGTCTCCAAACTGGCACCTGGCAGCAGCTCTGGGGGTCTCTTGCTAAGCCCAGGCATCAGCTGTGGGCTCATCTTCCACCCACCACCCAGCCACCCCTGCAGCACATTTATGCATCTTCTTTCCTGATGTTAGGAATGAGAAAAGGAGCTTTAATCCAGAGATTCCTTCGCTGACCTGCGATTCGTGCTGAAGCAGTCAAGCACCTTCCCCTTGGTTCTGTGGTTTTAAGTGTTTTTTGGAAGTATCTGTTTATTACAGCTCAATAAAGTTTTATTTTGCAAAAAACCATGATTGATTTCCTCTGCTTGAAACAACAAGCAGGCACCCTCCCCAGCCAGCACCTCCTCCTCCATTCATAAAAACGTGTTAACAATTCGTTTAAAATTCATGGACAAGCCAAGAACAGTTTATTCCTGAAGTTACCCAAATTAATACAAAGCAGCACACGGCCTAGGCCTGGCGTAAAGTCAAAGCCTGCTCCAAAGGCCTCCCTCTGCTGTACAATACCTCGATGTGCTCTTGGAAACGCCAGGAATCAGCAGATAGTGCTTGGAGTTCCCTCCTCCCCTGCCTGCTCCCCTCTGCTCTCCTGGTGGGAATGAAATCATCTTTAAGGTCCCAAATCATTGTCTGATTTGTGATTCGCTGAACATGACACAGAGCATTGATTAAATCTAAGGCTGCACAAATCTGTGCTCCTTCAAAGTCTGGTCGTGCTCCAAAAGTTGTGTTTGAGAGTTATCCTAAATTTTGGCTTCTCCTAAATTTTTCTCCTTTCTGTTGCCCAGAGCTGAGCATTGTGAGGTGGGTGGTTTGGTGCCCGGGAGAGTTACCCAGCTTTGGGAGGTGTGGGTTGGGAAGCCGAGCTCCAAGGGAAGGCTTTCATCTGGGAAAAGTGCAGGCGCAGCATCCTCCACAACTGCCAGGTCCGTGTGGTGAGAAATGACTTTTCACTGTGCTGCTCCACACCTGTCCCAGCTGTCACTGCCCAGCAAAGCCACCACGGCCGGTCCCTCTGCTGGCCCCCCCAGCCCGGCCAGCCCTGGGCAGCGGGGTGAGCCCAGCTCCCTGCTGCCCTCGGGAGATGTTTCCCCAGGTGAATTTCCCCAGGAGGCTCTGCCCTGTCACAGACACCACAGCAGGAGCAGGTGCAAGTCGTCACCCTGAGGCATTAATTGGCCTTAATTAACCTGATGAGCCTCACCTGGGGCCTCCACCCGTCCCTTCTCTTCCCACGGCCCTGGAGCTCTACTGATGGGCAGCTTTGAGCCTTTGCTCCTGGCCTATGTTTGGGATGTCCCTGGTTTCCTGGAGGGACTGTGGATGTGCTGCAGGGAATTTGTCACCTGGGGTGGCCTTGGACCTTCTGCTGTGGACGGTTTGTCTCCAACCTCCCTCCTGCATGAACTTCAGCCCTGTGAGTAACTGGTCTGGTGCCCTGGAGGGACAGAACTGCTCCTTGCCCCCCTCTCCCTGTCCTTGCCCTCCCACCAAACCCATGCACGGGTTTCCTGCACCACAGTCAGGTGCCTTTCCTTGGAGGTGTTCAGTATGGGCAGCACAAATTCCTGACATCAGTTTTCCCTCCCCAAGGACAGGGATTCTGCAGTCTGAACATCCCAACAGTGATGCTTTTCGGGAAACAAATGATCCAGTTAAATATCCTGACCAGTGTTTAGTGCTGGATTCTCTGTTTGCTCCAACACTGCTCTGCTGGGCTCCAATAATTTGCTCTACTGCGTGTATTTGTTGGTTCAATTACCTATCCAGCTCCATGCCTCCTCTTTTTGCTTTTTATTCAAGAAAGTCACTGCTGAAAGGCTCCTCTGAGCAGGAAGCCTGGGCTTTCTCCCCCTCCCTGCCCTGTCAGCACAGCCCCTGCTCTTGACCCTGAGTGAAGCTCTGAAGTTCTCATTTGTCAGCCAACGGGGGGAGAGCTGGGACCCATTGATTGTCCTTGCTGAAAGCACCTGAAAGTGGCAGCACGGGAAGCGTGAGGCCAGGTGGGACTTTGGGAAGCATCCCTTGCTCCCCAAAGCTCCCTTGCTCCCATCCCTTGCTGTGTTGGGTGATGTTATCAATAAATCATCAGCCTGGATTTCTCTGTGAGGGTCACCGGCTGTGGGGTTGGGGCCCCTTCCCCCCTTCCCCTGGGAGGCTCCTGATGTGCAGCAGGGCCACCTGAGCTGAGCGCGCGGCTGCCCTGCCTGCAGGGACGGTGCTGGGATGCTCCCGGCTCTCTGAATTCCAGCCTTTTCTACAGGGACCGGTGAGATCTGCGATTGACGGCATCAAATATCCCCCAGCCTTGCTCCTCTTTTCCCCTCTGCTGACCTCTTATCTAAAGTGCTTTCTGCTGCCCTCAGCAGCTGAGTTTCATCACACCAGGGAGGGCCAGCAGCTTGTAACCCCTTGGTAAATCCCACTGCTCCCAGGATACATCCAGGTGGCCACAAAATGTCACTTTTTGGGTCTAAGCTCTGGGTTCTCTTCCCTAAACCTTGGTGTCAAGACGTTATTTCGTGGTGTAATTCCCCCAAGATGGGAGGGAATGATCCCGGGTCTTGCCTGTGGTGAAATACAGTCAGAGTTTGGCCCTAAACTGGAATCAGCTGCAAAGCCAAGGGAAATCCTTGGCACCAGCTTCAAAATCTCCTGTGCTTCTGGGCAAGGCAGGACCTGAGCACATAGTGGCTTTGTGTGCCAGCGAGCAGATCTGCCATGGAAAGTCCCTGTGGGAATGTTTAAGTAGTTTCTAGCAAGATAAATTTAGTGCACGTGGGAGAGGTGTGGGGATGAGGAGGCAGACGTTTCATCAGCTTTGGCTGGGTAAAAAATCAAGGTTTAACCCGGCTGCTCGCAATCTTTGACTGAGTTGCTGATTCCCCCTGGAATTCCTCGTGAGACTTGCACAGGGATTAGAGGCTTCTGATTCCAGACTTGCCTTCCCTGGTCATCTCTCATGGATCCTCCATGGCTCTGGGAGTGTTTGATCATTGTGGACTAAGAATTTGGCTGTGCAGGGTGGCACAGTGAAGGCCGCAGCTCTGCCTGTGCCACGATGCTCTGCCTGTGCTGATGGCCACTTGGGGTCTAAAAAAGCTGAGGCTGAGGAGGTTTTGTTGAGAACTGCTCATTTTCCAGGCTCATTCCAGAATTTATTTGCAATGCTAGCACTCAGTATGGGAGTTGTATTTGCTGAGCTCACACAGGAGTGGATTTGAGCCCTTCTCATTACAGCAAAGAGGCTGGGAAATGTTGCAGTGGCGGAGCCGCGTCCCAGCTCCCCGTTCTCCAGAGCTGGTGCGAGTCCAGCCCTGCACTCCAAGGAAAGAAATGACGTGTGTGTGTCTCAGCAAGCTGCAGCTCTCCAGGACAGACATCCGAGTGCCCTTTCCAGCCCCTGGAGCGATGCGGTGGGATCGGTCCCTGCAGATCCACGGCCTGTTGGCAGCGGGACGCGGCCACACAGCCGGCGTGGAGGAGACACTTCCCTGCAGATGGTTAAGCTTAAGCAAAATGCAGCTACATTACAGTCTCCTGAATGAAATTCCCAATTGCTTTGGGAACCTATTTCAGAGAGGAAGAAGCAGATCATGTTTCACCAGACAATGCCTGAGCTGAACAACTGGAGCTGGTTTTATAGAAGGCACAGTTGATTTTTCTCCCAATGTTTCTTTATTGGTTTGTTTGGGTTTTTTTGGCAGGAGAGGGAGAGAGAAATCCTGGTAGATGAATCCTTGCTGGAGAAAGGGAGTGCAGGTGGAGGGAGGATGGCAGGAGATGGTCACTTAGGACTGGCACTGAGAATTCCTGCTGCTGAGTGCCCTGGGAGAAATCCTGGGAATACATGGATAAGCAGTGGTCTCAAGGTAAGCACTTCCTATCTGCTGGATTCCAGCTGTACCTGTGGTACCCAAGCTGCTTTTGGTTTGTTTTGGGTTTTTTCCTGAGGGGTCTGATGTTAACTCAGGACTGGGAGAAGAAAACCTGGAATAAAGATAGTGCTAGAGCTGAAATTGCAGGGAACCGTCACTCCAGGATGAGCAAGAAAAGAAATTCGGGTGTGAGGATGGCAGGGGCCTGGCTGGAAGGAAAATGGATCTTTTACTCAAGAGAAAGGAAAGGAAAAAAACAACCTGAATTGGGAAAAAGCCAATATCCCAGACTGGATGGGGATTGGAGCAACCCGGCCTAGTGGAAGGTGTGCCTGCCCATGACAGGGAGTGGGAACGAGATGATCTCTGAGGCCCCTTCCAACCCAAACCATTCCGTGAAATTCTGCGTATTAGATTCCAAAAGGAAAAAACCTCTTAGAGTAGTCAACAAATTCCATTTTGGTAGCAAGGCTGATTTGTTTTGAGCTGAATGTAGAAAATGAATGTCAAGGAAAAGTCACTTCCAAGCAAGAAAGACCATCCTTTGCGTTGGGGAAAATGTCAAAAGGCCACGCTGACATTTACATTTTTTTCTCTCTCCACTTTGTTCCTGAACAAAAATTTGCCAAAGCCAACAGGGTGTCACTTTGTGATAGAAATCTGTTTTGACAAAAAATTTTCCAACCGGCTTTACTCGCTCCACACAAACATTTCCGCTCTCGATTCCAATCCGGATTTGGCAGGGAGCAGGGCGGGGATGGAGAGGGGCTATTCCTTTCGGGCCCTGTCAGAGATGTATCACCCTGTCACGGGCCCCAGTATCGCTGGAAGCATCCTGGTTCCAGGGAGATCTCCGAGGTTTTCCCTCTCTTTGCCTGCCTGGCTGACCCAGGCAGGGATTAAAACGTTCCCTTGCTATGAAATGCTCGCCTGGGAGTTGGATTTGGGCTGGGGATCTGCTGATCCAGAGTCAGGGCCTGGTTAGGCCTCACATGGGTTGTTCTGCTGAGTTACAGGTCTTCCTCATGGATTTTCGTGGGTTTTTTCTTATTTCTGATGCAGTTCCTGGATCACTGTTTGGACAGAGACTCATTTCCAAGGGCCTGGAGTGACAGGACGAGGGGGAATGGCTTCAGACTGGCAGAGAGTTGGTTTAGGTTGGGTATCGGGAAGGAATTGCTCCCTGTGAGGGGGACAAGGCCCTGGCACAGAGAAGCTGTGGCTGCCCCATCCCTGGAAGAGTCCAAGGGAGAAGAAAACCTGGAATAAAGATAGTGCTAGAGCTGAAAATGCAGGGAACAGTCACTCCTGGATGAGCAAGAAAAGCAGTTCAGGTGTGAGGATGGCAGGAGCCTGGCTGGGAGGAAGAATGGGTCTTTTACTCAAGAGAAAAAAAAGAAAAGTTGTTTTTTTTTCCTTTCCTGAATTGGGAAAAAGCCAATATCCCAGGTTGGACGGGGACTGGAGCAGCCTGGGATGGTAGAAGGTGTCCCTGCCCATGGCAGGGGGTGGAAGGGGATGATTTGTGAGGTCCCTTCCAACCCAAACCATCCTATGATTTCATGATATTGAATGAAGACAGGAGGCCAGCTATCTGCTTATTTTTTGGTGCTTACAGGACAAAATTTGTACATTCTTGCTGCAATTTATCTGCACAACATTGAAACCCAGTGCATGGGACGGAAGACGTTCGAAAGTCTCTCATTACCGTGCTGGGATCATGTCAGAGGGAACATCCTCCCGGGGATGGGGGATGAGGGCCCAGGCCATGCTGGCTCTCTCCTGGGAGGAGGGCAGCCCAATTTGTGCTCCAGCTCTGAACACAAGGGGCTTCCCAAAAAAAAACCCAACCAAAA